>NW_024121544.1:69733-221202 GCF_016745375.1 Pimephales promelas | reverse complement strand
TCATATTGAGATTTCTGATTTTTAATGGCAGACTGTGGCATCTTTGCAAACATGAGCTCAATCTGAGACATTGTTGAGATCTCATCTGAAACTCTTGAGGTCTCTTTCTCAGGAAAAACATCTGACAAGTAGGAAACGTTAAAAACGTCCAAACAATAAAAAGCAATGTCCAATCGCTTCAGATAGGTCAGTCTACACAACTGATTACTCAATGTTTACTTTGTTATTTTGCCCAAAACACATGCTTGAACATGTTAAACTGAGTCATTGCTAAGGTTTCTTCCTCCTAAAACATTGAAGGGAGTTTTGCATTGTGAAAAGCACTATATATAATGAAACATAATTGACTGTAAAAGTTTGCATCAATGGAAAATGAGTCATTATGACAACACATAAACTTAGTAGCAAGATCATGAACATCATGAAAATGTAATTCCATAATTTTTCAATTTTCATTAAATGTAATTTCTGAGCCTTGTTGTTAAACGCGAAAGACAATGATTTGAACCGGCAGCACCAGCATGTGTGTGTTGTCTGATATCTGCTACTTTTGCCTAGTGTTCCATTCGTTTGTTGTGAGTACTAACATGTGAAAATGTTTTGTTGATGTGGGTTTTTTTGGGAACGTGTTCCATACTGGGGTATTTGGTAAACACACCCACACGCCCACCTAACCAATCACATCTTAGTATGCAGGTTGTGTTTACTGAAACCATTATGCTTTTCATGAGGGCAAAATATGGATGGCCAAAGGATATGCAATTTAAAGAGTGGACATTAGCCAATCAGTTAGTGTTTTTGGTCCATTCCTAGAATTTCAATTTCAAAGAGCAATAAACCTTATCCACTGTTTATACAAGTTTCATGGAACTGCATGCTATAAAGAAGTTCATAAAAGGTTATTTTATGAACAGTAAAACTTCTTACCGTGGCTTTTTTGGTCATTTATTGGGAACATTCCCATTCGGGTGGGCTTGTGTAAGTGACCTTGGGTCTCGAAATGTCATCTCTGTTAACAAGTACAAAGAATAGTAGCCTACAAACTAGAAATTAGGTGTTGATGTACAGTATGCATCTACAGAACATTTTTTAAATTATTCAATGAATTTTAAAAAATCTGAAAAACTGCTGGTGATTAAATGCTCATTTAGTGGGCCTCAGATCTCATACACTATATTCCAGTCTTCACATTACATGGTCACATTACATACAGTTAATTTCGGTCACACGGCAATTTGTGTTTGATTTGATGTGCTTTTTCAACAGTATGACATTCCTGAACTTGACCCAAAAAACAACATGACTGTGCTAAATAAGAATCATCTTTCTAAAAAGTGCACGTCTACTTGTGGTAAACAGAGGAAAATGTTCACGAAAGCTTTCGGTTTTCTGGTATTATGTAGCATTGGCGTTTCTGGAAGGTCAAAACATGTTTCATAACCTAAAGTTTGATTCTGAGCAGATTATTCTAAAGTTAGATGGTTTTTTGTTCATTATCATCACATGGACTAAATAACATTACACTTAAATGTAATGTTTAACTTTTATGAACTCTTAGAGATTTGACAATACTTAAGATATTTAAAAAATGATTAAAACAAACATATCAACTTACTAACATAAAAAATAACCTACAAACTTGTTTTAATGCATGGTTGATTTTATTATATTTGTCCAATTATTTGGCCAATTATTTACTCAATACATCTGGCATATACTCGGTTTCAATAAGTGGCTATAAAAACAGATATATATCTTTCAATGCTTAAATGTCTCTTACTTTTATAGTCATAACAAGAACGCATTATTGCGCTCTATTCTGTAAAATGTGATAATATCGACAAATGGTGTGACCAATATGAACTGGCCTATGTGCAAAAGTAAAACGTTATGTGTATAGTTTTAAAAATGGTTTACATAACACAGTTAGCAAACCAGCTCTCATCGACAAACCTTTCACTCTTTCTGAAATCCCTTTAACGTGGCAAATGATAACGTCAAACATGCGGGTCCGGTTGAGCTTTTGGAAACGTGTTTTGCTGTGTTTCTGATCCACCTCTTTCTACATCTGAACAGTTTGTGTAAAACAAAAATGTAAATGTCTCAAATGAATTTTCCTTAAAATATCTAATTTATTACTGAACAGCATCTTTTCAAAATAATGCCAGAAACAAAATGTTGTATAAAATCAGGCAAATTATATATGAACAAGCCCCTCTGTAAAAACCTTCAGGAATAAAAGTGTAAAGTTTTGTGTATGTAAGCTGACGGCCTTTAAAGATATGGAATCTGCAGATAGATAAAATGCTATAAAAGATACACTTAAGTGTATTTTGGATGTTTTCTTTTCAATATAGTCTGAAAAAACACTATGAAACGCTGAAAAGCCCAAATTCTGAATTTCAAGCTTTTTTTTTCCAGCAATGACAAAAAAGGTGTTTTTGCTTGTAGTGTCTCGCCTTGAGAGACCAAAACTTTCATTTTAAGAATTGAGATATATCTTTTAATGTATTCCTGATAATCTTAAGATTATACAATACTTAAAAAAACCTTGTAACACTATCTTCTTAATAATTGTGACTTAATAATTGTAAAATAATTGTGTCCCCTCTGTAAAGGAGGCATGTCTATTGAAATTAGATCTACTGACACAAGCTATTATTAGCATGCTGTTGACTTCAGGGAATTACAGCGTACATGCGTGCTGTAAACAGAGAACGGCAGTAAGTAGAAGAATTGTTTTTCATGGAAATTACAAGAAAAAATCTTCCCAGGGAATGGGATGAACGCTGGAGAAAAGAGAAGGAGCGCAGGAAAAGGGTGATAGAAGAAGGTGGAGAGAAGTTTGAGGAAGAAAACAGGAAGCTAAAATGGATCATGTCCTACAACGACAGCAGGATAGGAATGAAAGAGAGGGCAGTGAAGGACAGCGAGTGCGATAATATGGAAGTAGATGAACTTCTACAAAGGTATCATAGACAAAGTTACCCGAGCGAGATCTTCCAGACTCTGGTGGAGATGAAGATGGAGAACATCCTCACGGATCTGATCTTGAGCACCGAGGATGGGATGAGCTTCCATGTTCACTCGCTCGTCTTGGCTGCGGTGAGCTCCCTCATCCAGCAAAAGCTCCAGGAGAGGGATGGAGATGAGAAGGAGATCTCGCTGAGATTGTGTCCCGAGGTTCATGGTTCAGGTTTGGCTGCAGTGGTGGAGTTCGCCTACACTGGAGCCATCAGCAATCTGAACAAAGACGACATGCCAAACATTCAGACTGCAGCTCTTAGTCTTGGAGCTCCTAGAGTCTTGGAGATCACCAAAGACCAGGAAGATGGAGGTAACAGGGAAGAAAAACTGAGAAAGATCTCAGCGGAGGAGCAGTTGAAAGTTGGCCTGCAGTCCATGAAGGACTTATGGGCCAAGAGAGTGGGATGTGATGTCGAACTGGTTGCAGAAGGAACGGTTTTCCGAGGTAAGACACCTTGAGACATTTTAACATCCTAAATATGACTAGATGACCCACACAAATCGTGACCATTTGTGCAAGAAAGAGTGATGCTTGCTCGTGAGTCACCGCAATGCTAGTGTTGTGGTTGGTGGCCAGGATGTTGCCATATGGTTGCTTCATTAGCCCCTTTCACATAGAAATCCTGGTACATTTTTTAGCTTTGAAAGTTTTAAAAACTTTGATTTGAACAGAAAAAAATGACAGTTGTTTGTCTCTCCATTTTGTCAGATGCTGGTCTTGACTATTATCCAGCTGTAGACAACAAGTAGTAGCTAGTCTTCAATGTGGTGATTTCACGCAGCCGCCATTTTGAAATCGAAAGTGAGAAGATCCCCAGAAGCACAGATAAACAACAATGCTTTCTGAATTATATATATATATATATATATGTAACGGAGGCCAGCTAGTAGTTGCTGTGCGAGTAAACCTCACTCCCCGATCTCAATAGGCGCTCTAGCGACAGACGCTAGAGGCTGCAGTCTTTAGCCTCCTTGCTAGAGCGCCCGACACTCATGCCGGAGACCCGGGTTCGAGGCCCGCTCGGAGCGGGGCGAGTAGGACCCGGGTGTGAGGGGTTTCATTGGTGCCGTGACCCGGATGAGAGTGAGGTTTAGGGGGGTGAGTGTAACGGAGGCCAGCTAGTAGTTGCTGTGCGAGTAAACCTCACTCCCCTGGTCTCAATAGGCGCTCTAGCGACAGACGCTAGGGGCTGCAGTCTTTAGCCTCCTTGTTAGCGCGCCTGACCCTCATGCCGGAGACCCGGGTTCGAGGCCCGCTCGGAGCGGGTCGAGTTGGACCCGGGTGTGAGGGGTTACAACTAATTTCTACGTTAAACACAATAATACATACGCCAACGTATGGGGTGGTGGCGCAGTGGTTAAGACACAAGCCTCTGGTCTGAGAGACCCGGGTTCGAATCCACTGCGAGACACCAATGTGTCCCTGAGCAAGACACTTAACCCCTAGTTGCTCCAGAGGCATGCGACTCAGACAAAATTGTACAATTGTACAAAAGCGTCAGAATTTTGTACGCGTCTAAATGAATAAATGTAAATCTCTCCTGTGATTAAAGAGTAACTAAACACTAAACCAACTTTTTTTTAGTTAATGATCTGTAAGAATGGATCTTTATTAATACCAGTCATTGATTCGAGTAACTTTTTTGGCATTTGTTTATAAAGTGTTCTATTTCTACAATATATGGTGTAAAAACGTCTTAGTGCTGCCCTCTTCAGGTTGAACGGTGGCTACTGCAGTTGAATTTTCCTATTGGATGTTTGCGGTGGTACGTGACACAGCGGTTGTTGGTGACGTACGCAAGTTCTATACAAAGAGATGTCTAACCTCCGCTGGGCTCTGCCCACTTTTCCAGCATTTTTCAAATATTGCCAGTGGGTGGAGTCAGGCTCTGACCAGGGTTTAGTTACCCTTTAAAGGCGGCACCGGTTTACATCCAACCAGATCCTCACTTTCGATTTCAAAATAACGGCTGCGTGAAATCAGCGTATAGTAAAGGACAGAGGTACAAAGGCAAAATGACAGTTGTGTTAATGACAAATGAAATATTTTAAATGATTATAAAATTACATTTCAATAGTGTCCATGAACAGAAAAAGTAACATCTTTAAAATACTAGATCTTTTGCCCTAATGAAGCTCACAGGGTGCTACTGGCAGCCAGCAGCGACTACTTCAGAGGCATGTTTACCAGCGGTATGAAGGAGAGCCGGCAGGAGTCCGTGTCTCTGCTGTTAGTCGGAGCCACAGAGCTTGAGCCCCTCCTGAACTGGGCCTACAGCGGCACTCTGATGCTCGGATGGGGCTGCGTGTTCGACCTCGCCTCTACCTCCCTCCAGCTTCAGATTCAGCCTGCCATCTCGTTCTGCCTTGAGTTCTTGGAGCAAGAAATGGATGTCCTCAACTGCCTGGACGTGGCGTCTTTCGCAGAGGCTTACGGGATGACGGGGCTAATGGAGCTGGCTGAGGATTTTATCCTGAGACACTTCCAAGAAGTATCTGCCACCCCAAAGTTTCGGGACCTCCCGGCCGAGAAGCTTCTGGCGTTCCTCCGATGCGACGCGCTGTCCACTCCATCGGAGCTGGCTGTTTTCCGAGCGGTCGTCACTTGGGTGGAGGCCGATCCCACTGAACGGCTCCCGCAGGCCGAAGAGCTAATGCAAGCAGTGCGTTTTTCATTCATGACCTTCCGAGAATTTCGAGAAGTACGCGCTGTAAACCTGAGCATGGAATGCAGTGGAGAATTCGAGGTTGAACTCTACAAATCGGCACTAGAGGAGTTTGGCATTGGCATCTCTGACCGTGCGCAACCACGTGTGCGTCACCCCAAAGACGCCCTGGTTTTGGTTGGAGGCGATCAGCTGAATCCAGACATGGATCAACGACTTCCCAGCAGGCAGCTCTGGTTTGTTAACTCTCTGAGAAGTGGAATAGGCCTTGTGAAGGAGATAGAGTGGAGAATGCTGGGAGAAATGCCAGATCGGGCCAGATTTAGACATGGTGTTGGGGTCCATGATGGTCAACTGTATGTTGCTGGCGGATGCCACTTTTACACAAAGTATGACGTCATGAAATCTGTTTACAGGTAAAGTAAAGCATGCTTAAAGACCTCACAAAATTCAAAGTCCAATTTTGTGGCTTGACTTATCATACCATACCTAAAAACACATGAAACACAGAATTTGCATTGCATCGCAGGTTTTCAACTAAAACGTATATTTTTAACCTAGCTTTTAGTTAAGTCTTTGATGCCATCTCTGTTTGAAATCTGCAATTGCAGTCATTCGCGGAATTATCAACTTTACGTGAGTTGTGCTTCGACACCGTCGAAGCGGCACAGCGTGGATGAACACAGTGTTTGAGGAGAGTGTGTGTGTGTGTCAGTCGTCGCCGGTGTGGATGGCATTCACAATCACAGATTATTATTTTTGAAAGTATGACCAACAAAAGAGTTTTCACCGGAAAATGTCTGAACGAGTAAGTAACATCTACTTTTGTTCTGGTTCTGAAATTGCAGTAAAACGCGCTGATTAAATCTAACAATCGCTTATAAGTTATCATATCACGCAAAACCATGCAAACTATACTTTGTTCTCAAATTGTTAATGTTATGACTAATGCGTGACTACATGTAATGTCCTACATGTGCAGTCTCTTTTTTCCTGTTTTTCAATCCGAAGTCCGAACGAAATCTGTATTTTCTGTCGTCACTGGTGATCGTCGTCTGAACCTTTCTGGATCCGCCATCAAATAGATGCGTTGAATATCATTTGCTGTATGAAAAGGCTATAAATCTCCACCTCCAGTATCCTCACGCGCAATATAGCGTATACTACCCGAGTCTCTTCTTTATGTGGACAGATGTGTGTGTACAGATGTCAAGTCAAGTCAAGTCACATTTATTTATATAGCGCTTTTCACAATACAGATTGTATCAAAGCAGCTTCACAGTGATAACATGAAAGTAGCACAACACAGGTCAACAACATTGCTAAACACTAAATAACCCCAACTGAGCAAGCTCAAAGCAAGCCAAAAGCAAGGCGACAGTGGCAAGGAACCAAAACTCCATCAGATTGGATGGAGAAAAAACCTTGGGAGAACCCAGGCTCAGTCGGGGGCCAGTTCTCCTCTGGCTTACATTCATATTGTTTAAATATAAATATTAAATATAAATATTGTTTATGAATCAAACGGCGCCATAACATATCGCAGGCGTTGAGTCGTCTCATCACAGGCGTTGAGTCGTCTCATCACAGGCGTTGGGGCATCCGAAATCCCCGTGAGAGGCTGGACACAAAACTGGACCTGACGAACGCTATTTTTCTCGGGACAAGCGTCCCGAGATAACAGCGGAAAGGCAGATGGGAAATAATTAGCATAGCTGATGTTCATAATGATTTCCGTTATAACTCACAAACTCTCCGTAACCCGAACTCTCCGCAACCCAACCATACGCGCCGACCCGTTTGTCTAAATGTGACGTCATGACGCAAAGACATACTTGAATCTCCCGCGGAAATCCACCAGTACCACTTCAATTAAAAGCATTATTACAAGCTTACCGCTCTGAATCGAGCTACGGCAAGCAGAGAGTTTTGAACACTGGCTGGTTATGTATTTTCTCAAATATGTATTTTGGATCATTTTTAACTGCGGACTGCAGCTGTACATTGTAGATATAATGTTCTCTCTTTCAGTTTTCACTATTTGAATCCTTTCTACACTGACCTAACTATACTGTAATGTGAGGGGTCAAAGAGCATGTGGTCTTACCTTCATATGTGTCTATATACATGAATGTCTTACTGTTTTTAGTTAACTGTGAACCACTTTGGGCAACAACGTTGCTATTTAATGTGCTATATAAATAATGTATGCTGTATTTGTTCACTTTAATTTCACCTGTTCTCACTTTTTGATCTGGATCAACAGGTACGACCCTATGCGAGACCATTGGAAAAGGCTGGCTGACCTTCTGGAACTAAGGAGTAACTTTACGCTGGTGGTGAGTGGAGACGCCCTGTATGCTGTCGGAGGAGACAAAGACATCCACACAAATCTCGACAGCGTGGAAAAATACTCACTGGAAACAGATTCCTGGAGGTAGGAGAACAACTAAAAACAGGATAAAAGAGCAAGCTAAATCAAGATTAGTAATGATTAACTGTTATTGTGAAAATAAAAATTTATGCACATAATGAATGAACTGACTGACACCTAGTGGCTCTCAGGAGCACAACATATGGAGAATCTTTGGACAATCATTTGATTTTCCAGTCCAAAGTCAAATGTCATTGCTTATTTTCAGCTTTGTCTCAGGCTTTTCTCTATTACAATTAATTGGGGTAAATAAAACATAGGCACAAATGAGTCAATTGCCTTTTCTGTTCTGTGGAACAGCTTCACCCATCCTTTGGACCAAGCCTTAAGCGGTCACGCTGCCGCCGTCTGGGGAGGTGAAATCTTCATCTCTGGAGGCTTCAACTGCAAGTACCAATGCCTGCTGTCGATGTTCCTCTACCACCCGGTGAGAGGAACCACATACCTCGCTGACATGACCCACGACCGGGCCCAGCACTGCATGGAGAGCATGAGGAACCATTTCTATGTGGCTGGCGGGGTCTGCAACCTTAATACGTACTACACCAACCAGCTGGTCTGCGAGATGTACGACCCGGTACACGACACCTGGACGGTGTTCACTCCTCTCCCCGTTCCCCACGTCGGCGCGGCCTCTGCTGTCCTGGAGGAGCGGCTGTATATTCTCGGGGGTTATTGCCGGGAGGACTATACAGAGGCGAGACGCACTGACCGCTATGACCCTGTGACTCAGAGATGGGACAGCATGGGAAAGATCCCTGGTCCTGTCACTGACGTGTGCGCATGCCTCCTTCATCTACCTGAGCACATCAGGAAATGAGAAAAACGTGTGTTGCTTTATTTAGGGAGCAGCCTTGTAGGGCGAATTTTCTCTCAAATGAAGACATATGGAACGCTCTGTATGAGCAGCAAGTCTGATTGTCAAATAAAAGTCCTTGCATGAAGACATTTTATAATTCATTTGAATCATAAATATTTGAACTATTTTTATTTAGACATATCGCTATACAACCATTAAAAAGTATTTCTGTTCCTTGAAATAAAATATGAAAAATCGATTTTATTTTGAATAAAATGTATTTTATTTTTAATAAAAAAAACTAATTTTGAATCAATTAGGCTGCATAAAGCTATACAGACATTACAAAAAGAAAAACGAATAAATTGACAATCAAAAATACTAAAACTTGAAAAAAAAATTTAAACAGAAACTAGAAACAAATTAAAACATTAAAAAAGCTGTACTATAATAAAATAACATGCACAATACATAACAAAAATAACTAAAAAAATAATCAAATTCGTCAAGGCGAATATAAAAGACACTATTTTCCAGCCCGATCTCATGAAAGTTCGTATCTATGGCACGAATGTAATTTCTCGTGGCATTTATACGCCAAAAACAGTTTTTGCGTGTATATGGCACGTGATTTTCGCGTACATATGATACGCACTTTTTTGCGTATAATACGCATGAACTCCCCACCCCCCTCCCCCCAAACCTAACCCAGGGTTTTTTAGTGCGTACCATATACACGAAAAAAACACTTTTGCCGTATAAATGCCACGAGAAATGACACTCGTGGTATAGATACGCATCTTCATGAGACTGTGTTGCATTTTCCAGTCCTGTCAGTCCTGCCACAAACTCCATTTCGTGAATGTCTAAGTTCAGCAGTTCATTTTAATGTACTCACTCAAAATGGTTCAAATGCTTTAATCCTTTGGAACAACAGTGAGAATAACCCAGCTAACAAAGTTAGGTTCTGAGAACGTTAGCATAATGTTGTTAGAACGTTATCCTAAGGTTAGCATAATGTTGCTGGAACGTTATGAGAACGTTTATCAAACACAAATAACGTGATAAAGACGTTGCGATAACGTTGTTCTAAGAACGTTTTTTATCAACGTAATGAGAACGTTCATCAAATACAAATAACGTGATAAAGACGTTCCAAGAACGTTGTTCTAAGAACATTTTCTCTCAACGTTACAAGAACGTTAATAACGTTAAATGAACGTTCCGAAAACAATATTTTAATAACGTTTTGTCCTAACATTTACACAACTTTTAAAGAACGTTAGTGAATGTTCTGGGAACGTTCCCTGTTAGCTGGGAAAATCCTCAGTGGATAAGGTGGATATTTACCTACGATCCGACGAATCCACATCTTCAAATGTTTCTTATGTTCTGTCAGCGAAGACTTTACTGTTGATCACCGCCTGTATGTGGTGTTTGTACTGTAAATGACTCTGTGCTGCAGGATAAGGTAAGATATACTTAACAGTACTCGAAAACAGTAAATGTATCGCAAAGTACCATGACATTACCATATGTATCATGAATTCTGTGATTATGAATTAGCTAATCACTATACTTTATCTTGGTAGTACTGCCACTTAAATGATCTAGTTCTGTGTCATGTTATTTCTAGAGGTGATTTGAAACCCAATAGAACTAGAAATGTAAAATGTTTCTCTTGAATGTTTTAGTAGGCCTACAGCATGTATTTACAAAAGCTATACAGACCTACCTCTTTTACTTGAACAGAGGCCTGTGACCAGTATTTTAACTTCTGTTCATCTATGTATTCATATAACATGGTCTTGATAGGTTGATTTAAATGTTTTGGTGCTTGTATGTTGTTGTAAAATCTGCCTCAAAAGTAAAAATGCACAATGACACTTTTAGTAAATGTTTTGAATTTGTGCATTACAGGCTCAAAATGACAAATATTTATTGCTTTTATTGTGAGCATACATGAAACATATAGCGTTAATGTGACGTTCACATAGCCTAAATAAGAATATGCATGATAACCTTATGTATTTTATATGAACTGTATGTTAAAAGACATGCATTTGTAGGAAGCTACGGTAGTTCTCTTTTTTTTATCATGATTCTCTATTTTTTCATGCATGATAGAAGACGCAGTGTCTCGTTCCCCTACTCAGGGAACCATGGTTACATAATGTCTTCAAGGAGCAGTTTATTCTGATGAAATAAACAAATATTTTGGCTAAAAATTCAACCGAATCATTGATTTATTTACTATTTTGGTAATGCATTGCAATGAGTTTTATTTTGTTGATTATGCTGAATAGAAAATAAAGAGAACAATACTCTAGACCAGTGGTTCTCAAAGTGGGGTCCGAGCTAAAGCCAGGGGGTCCGCGAAATAATTTACAACCTAACGTTTTTTTTCCATGAGTCATGTTTTCTTTATCATCTGAAAACATGCTGTTTATTCCTAAGTAACTTATATAAAGCATTTAACATAAAACAATACATAGACACTTAAAGTTTTCTATAGATAGATAATCTATGTCTTTGCGTCAAGTAGACTATTCGCTGCTGTTGATTTTGCGGGACGTGCGCCAGAAAGGAGACAGAGAGACGGCATGAACCCGCATCCGGTTCTTTTCTGTATTTTTAAAAGGCATGACATTTTGTAGTCATTTATAATGTAGCCTATACACAAATAAAAAAATGGACACTTTACCGTTTCGGATGATGCACTCTTGTCTTATCTATGACCATAAATAAGAGTATTCCTGTTTCCACTGCTGAGGAAAAATTCCCATGTAATTGCGCGCCGGCGTCTCGCGTGCGCGCACAATAGTCAGTTCTAGCACTACTGTAGATTTGACATTAGAAGTCTGATCATTATCAAAATAAAAGTGCATAGTGACAGGGCCGTACCCACAACTGAGGTTGCAAGGATGCACATCGCGATGATACTGACCTTCTCGTCTGAGGTGCTTCAGCAGACTAACAACGATAGCTCGTCAATGTCAAAATGTTTGAGTCGGAGTGAACTCAAAGTTCCTCGCACGACGTTTCAGTCAACGGTCATAAAGTGCGAGATAAGATGTAGGCCTTAATTAACATAAACTAAACAGCTGTTTTAGATAAAAGTTTTAAAAAACGACTGAAACAATCAGTTTGCAAAGTATTAATCAAGCTCAACTTTAACAAAGGAAAAAGCAGGTCAATAGAAACATACTGTGCCCATGAGATTAACATTATGGATTCATATATTTAACATATACTGTATGTTTTTTTTAGCTAATTACAGTAGCTCAAATTAACAACGCACGCACCTATTAAACATAATGCCATTATCATTGTATTTATAGGCTTATGGGCTTTATTTGTGTGCAGAATAGGCCTAATTATTGAAACATTTCTCTTTTAAGGCCATTCCTGATTGGAATATGTGATTGTGTTTCGTGACATCTTGACAAAAAAAAAAATGTATGCCACTGACTGACATGCTTCTACTAAATCTATAGTTATCCAATTGTGGGGCCTTAAAACACCTTAAAATGCACATGTGTAGATCAAGAACATCAAAAATTCCTAAGTGAGGGATCCTAAGTGATTCCTAGCAAGATCACTTTCGTTACCTCAGTAGGCTATTTAGAAATTCCTGCATAGTACCCTGGGTGGAGACCATTCATTTTGTGCAAAAATATTTCATTTGCCGCTCACACATTAACTTTGTGCTCACTAACTGTTATAAATATGAGGGGGGTCCTTGGAATTTTTTTTCCCCTGAAAGGGGTCCCTGGCACCAAAATGTTTGAGAACCCCTGCTCTAGACTGGTGGTAGACTTGAAGGATAAAGCTGGAGGAAAGGTTTTAAGAAAAAACATACATCTAAAAATGTAAATAAAACACCCATGCTACCATCTCAGGATTTCCCCTATACAGTATACATCTTTTACACCAATATGAGTGGTTTGTAGCCTACAACATAATGGAAATTCACTTGTGCAATTTTAGAAAGTTTTGTATTGACTAGTCAAATCTGAGTACTTGCGTTTCTGTTTTTTTCCTCAGAGATAAGCCGTAAATGTCATGACCGAACTCCAAAAACTCCAAATTCGTAATCATTAACCAAAGGCAGCTCTATAAAAATAAAAAGCACAGCTAGATCTTTTCTCTTCTCTTTAGCACCAGAGCAACGGTCATCATGGCTTTATTTCAGATCTTCTTCATCTCGATAATAAGTTCCTGCGTGCCACAGGATGCGGATATTATTACTCCTGTGGTGAATATCTTCTCTGAGCTGAAGGAGCTTAAAGCCTCGATTGATGGACTGAGAACGGATCTGAACTCGGCTAAAAATGAACTCGAGGAGCAGAAAATCTTGATTCAGGACCTGTGGAAACAGGTTAAGGGTAAATTCTCCAATTTTGGGGGGTTTGGATACAGTATCTTGACATTGTTTTAACTTTGCAGTTATCACCATTTAGCATGAACACAAATATTTACTTACATTTCCTTGTGGAAATACTCTTCTCCACACACAGAGAGTCCAAAAGTGGCATTCACTGCATCCATGTCGGCAACAGCGAGTACAAACCGGGGGCCTTTTAGTATGGAGACCAGACTCATCTTTGATAAAGTCCTAACCAACGTTGGTGATGCATACAACCCTGTCACAGGTAACTGCATATTCAGTAACAAACAAACAAACTCAATACTTTGTAATCTCGAGATCCTTGCTTTGTTCTGCTCTGTATAGCAGTATTTTTATGTATTTTTAATGCTCCAGATTTGGTCTCTGCTTTATTCTATATGATAAAATGTGACTATAATATCTGTTGCAGGAGTCTTCACAGCACCTGTTAAAGGTGTGTATTACTTCAGGTACTCAGGCTCCGCGTTTTCCGCCCATGATATGGGTCTGAGCATCTTTAAAGGCACAGCACGATTTGTGTCTTCATACGAATATAATTCTGGGGAGCGCAACGACCAAATGTCCAATGGAGCCGTGATGGAGCTGGATGTTGGAGAGGAGGTTCACGTGAAGCTGTGGATCAGATGCTGGATCTTCGTGGATCGACGTTACAACTATTCCACTTTCACAGGCTACCTGCTTTACCCTCAGGATTCTGCTTCTGTATAATTTAATGAAGTGAATTATTTAGCAATATGTCAAAAAGAACTGTTTAAAAGTCCTGAAATTGTATCATGTTTCTTCAATGTGAATGAATTTAATTCAACAGGTTACTATTTCGGATATACAGACAAAAAGAAGTGTTCCTCTATTTCTTAAAGGGCACCTATCATGCCCCTTTTTACAAGATGTAATATTGGTCTTGGGTGTCCCCAGAATGTATTTGTGAAGTTTCAGCTCAAAATACCCCACAGTTAATTTATTATAACTATTTAAAAATGTCATTTTTGGGGCCTGCTTAAAAATGAGCTGTTTTGGTGTATACCACCTTAAATGCAATTGAGCTGCATATCCCCGCCCTGCCTTTCGATGAGGGCGTAACTTAATACCTATGGCAGTCGGTACTGAGAGAGTGAGAGAAACCGCTGTTTTGAATGTCATTCAGCGTACGTTTGAATCGGAATATATAGTACGAAGAGAGGAATCCAGTTACTCACGCCGCCTCGAGGTTATCGACCTCAAAGACCGCCAAAGGACGTCAGCCATTCACGCTGTTCTGATCGAACGTCAGCCAATCAGGCTGTTCTGATCTGCTCGATTGCAGACCCTTGTATCCTGAGCATCCTGGGTTCCACCTGTGTCTTGAAGAAACAGAGAACGTCAGCTCCTCATGCTGTTCTGAGCTGCTCACCTGTAGACTCTCGCATCCCGAGTATTCGGAGTCCCACCGCTGTCCAAAAGAGACAGAGAACGTCAGCCACTCACACTGTTCTGAGTGAATATGTTGACTGTAACACACTTATTTCAGACTGATCTCATGAAGTAGCGTGTGTATGACACGCCAATTCGTATTTCCATTTTTGGCGTGCTATCAACACGCATAATCGCTTTTCAGCGTGTTTATGAATGCCGTTGACTTAACGTTATATAAATTTATGACTTACCTCAACCCTAAACCTACCCGTCACTGGGGTTAATAACATTTATGAGTCTTCCCCTACCATCCTAGAAAAAAAAATATCGCTCCCCAGATGTAGAACTACATTTGCTTTGTTTCGCTCTGACATTTGACGGCGTAGACATACACGCATACACGCGGATACACGCGGATAGCTCAAAATGCGTAGAGATAACACGCCACTTGACTCGAAAGTGCCGTGTATGTTTACGCAAAAGTCATGATGTCATGTTGCTTATTTAAGCCAAGTTTTCTTTGTCATCCAATAAGAAATATTTTTTTGACATCCCTTCTCAACAAACACTGAGATTTTGATTTAAGTCGGTATACTGAATTGTACTGTAATATATCACAATATCGAGTAAACTTCTTAATAAACTGAATGCACACAGTAGGAAGAAGTATTTTTTCTTTTATTTGTGCTTATTCTAGAAGCAAACTGGCTAAAGCTGAGAACATTGTGTGTTTTTAAAGACTACAACATGTATAAGCAATGCATTATCCAGGGCTTAAAAAAAATACAATCGGTTCACTCCGAGCAGAATCAGTATTTTAACATATCAATAATATTTTAACAGTTTATGCGTTCTTTCTTAAACAGTATCGTTCTGAAAACGGATTAATTAGGAAAAATTACTGGTTAATAAAACAAATGAATTGCCTACATTTTATACCAGAGCTTGTGACTAAACCTCGTAACTCGATGGACAGTAGCTCCACCCGCCTCAATCCTGAATTAAGTCTTGCACACATCTTGTTTGCAGTGCAAGGGTAAATCAAGAACTGGTTATTTTAATCAATACCACATTTTCTTTATTCAAAATAAAGTTCAAAATTCAATTTTTGCAGAGCGGAAATCTAGTCATAGCCCACACAGCCTGTGCATAACACTTCTCTTTTATAACACATGCTTTTTCCCAAATATATTAAACAACGGTAAAAACTGTTCTCTAGTAACCTGCAATTTCGGTAGTTTCTAAACACACCATGCTGTATACAACCTGATATGGTAATATATCCTTGGATAAACTCCTGCGTTCCAACAGCTAATGCCAGCACACTGCCTTGCGACTTACAGAGGAGGATTTGACAATTGAATGCAGGTATTTCACTCACGTCGGATCATGCGTCAAAGTCAGATTTGCTACAATTTGAATTCATGATTGGTTGACTGCTGAATTCTACAGAGGCGTATTGCATTCACTTGAAGAACAAAAAAATCGACTCTGTTTTTCTGAATTAACGAGTTAATTTTTCATGAGAAAAAAAATTGCTCTGTTTTTCTGAATTAATGAGTTAATTTTTCATGAGAAAAAAGTTTTTGCTCTGTTTTTCTGAATTAACGAGTTAATTTTTCATGGAATTTTTTTTTTTTTTGCTCTGTTTTTCTGAATTAATGAGTTAATTTTTCATGAGAAAAAAAATATTTTGCTCTATTTTTCTGAATTAATGAGTTAATTTTTCATGGATTTTTTTTTTGCTCTGTTTTTCTGAATTAACGAGTTAATTTTTCATGGAATTTTTTTTTTGCTCTGTTTTTCTGAATTAACGAGTTAATTCAGAAAAAAACAGAGCAAAAACTTTTTTTCTCACGAAAAATTAACTCATTAATTCAGAAAAACAGAGAAAAAAATATTTTCTCATGAAAAATTAACTCATTAATTCAGAAAAACAGAGAAAAACTTTTTTCTCATGAAAAATTAACTCGTTAATTCAGAAAAACAGAGCAAAAAAAAATTCTCATGAAAAATTCACTCATTAATTCAGAAAAACAGAGAAAAAAAAATTTTCTCATGAAAAATTAACTCATTAATTCAGAAAAACAGAGCAATTTTTTTTTCTCATGAAAAATTAACTCATTAATTCAGAAAAACAGAGTAGATTTTTTTTCTTCATGTGAATGCAATACGCCTCCGTAGAATTCAAATCTTAAAAAGAACGATAAAATAACGTTATTAACTGGTTAATGTTATTTTCAAATAAGCGTTTCTGTTCAAAATGTTTCAACTTGAAGCGTTGTCTTATAAATTATGGAAAATTCGGGGGAGGGCGGGAAAGAGTTAATACTCAACCATTGCCTTGCTGTGTGTATTGTAGGGCTGGGCGACATTTTTTTAGTTTTTCCGCGATAAATATTGCAATATGAAAAAATGTCACCAGATGATTTTAATAGCTCTATTTGTAAATAATTAATCATCCAAGGATAATTGGGTTGGTTGATTGTGTAGGGGAGTGCATCTGCATAGAAAATAATAAACAAATTACAAGCATAGAAAAATATAATAGAGCAAAGATACAAATTAAAAATAAGCAATGATTTATGTTTTTTTTGGGTTACTCTAACCGTCTTTAGGTACATAAATTGAATAATAAAATGTAAAATAACACTGCATAGTCTTCACTGTTTAAATTAAATATAATTAATATAATTAATTCAATTTATGTTAAAGCTACAAAAGTAATTTTCTGTTTTGTTGTTTGTTGGATGCGCACATCGCGATATTGATGCTAAAACAATATATATTGTGCAGCCCAAGTGTGTTGACAATTTATTATATTCAGGATATTCTCCTCTTACTTTCTAAGGTGAATAGGTATGGGCAGCACACAGGCCGCCGTGTATGAGTTCTGGCCTGGTGTCGTGCTCATGTTCTCCCATTGTGCTGTTGCAGGATCATAGCGGTGCACAAATTTGACATCCTTGTAGCTATCATAGCAGTAGCCTCCAATTACGTAGACCTTCCCCTCTAAGACAGCTGATGCTGACCCAACATGAGGCACTGGGAATGGCATAATGGCACTCCAGGAGTTGGCCACAGGGTCATAGACCTCACAGCCTAATTGATTTACCAGATGGCCATCAGTTTCGCTTGAAACCCCACCAAACACGTACAGTTGGTCACCAAGTGTCTCCATGCAGTGCAGTGCTCTGTCATTTCCCATCTCAGCCAGGTAAGTGGATCCTCGTTCTGGGTGGTAAAGGATCATGGACGACTGGCAATGGTACTGACCGTTTAAGCCTCCGGATAGGAAGATTGAGCCATTCCATACACTGGCTGCGTGAAGGCATAGAGCTTGGTCTAATGGGCGGACAAAACTGGAGAAGTAGAGAATTAAGAAGATAAGGGCCAGGTTTACATCACTCACTATTACGACAAATGTATTAGAAAGAATTTGACTTTTGCTAAACATTTGCAATATGTTGTATGATACTGAAATCAACCTAACTCTTACTCTAAATAAAGTTAATTAGTAAAGTAAATAATCATGGAAAACGCTTAATGAGGACATTGGGGGATAGACACAAAATACATACAAGACATATAAGTAATGTTATTGACCTGGCTGTCAGTCAATTCCTGATGACACAAACCTCTGGAAAAAGAGACCAGTACATCTCAAACTTGGTAAAAGTTAAATATGGTGCCTACCCTTATCCGTAAACAAATCAAATATTAAGGTAAGGGTATTATCTGGGGTTTCGGTCTTGAACAACATTCAGACATGGGTTAGGGTTTGCAGTTGTGTTTGGTCTGTGATTACTTGCTAGATATGTTTCAAGACCAACAGCTGATGTTGTGTGTGCTATTTATTTACTGTACTAACCTCCAAGAATTTGTGTTGGGGCAGTAGACCTCTACACTCTCCATGTTGACCCCCGAGTATCTCTCTCCACCAATAGCATATAGTTTATCATTCAGGACCACTAGAGTGAAGCTGCCTCTTCTCTCATGCATATCAGCCAACCTTTGCCAGGAGTTTTGGATGGGATCATACCTAGATCAGAGATTGAACAAGTAGTCCATAGCATGAGGGGGTAAACTTGGACAAGGTTAGACAGAAAAAGCCTCATATTTGGTCTTACATGTAGGTGCATTTCATTGTATCAGCTGTGCCATAATAATGCCTTCCACCAACTACGTAAAGCTTCCCCTTTATCGCCCCAACTCCATGATTGAATCTTGGTTTCTTGGGTAAAGTTCCCAGCATTTTCCACTCTACTTTCTTCACCAATCCGACATGGTTCTGCAAAGAATTGCTGAACCACATTTCCCTGCAGGGTGTATGTTTGTCACAATCATCAGTCATCTTCTCACCCCCAACAATGACTATAGTGTCTTTAGGCATGTAGACCCTGATATTTGACTGGACATCTGAGGAACTGGAGAAGAACTCCTGAAAGAAAGACTTATAGACATGTTTGGCACCAATTCTAGGCAGAGATGTTACAGACATGACTTCATTGAACTCCTTAAAGGTCATGAGAGGAAAGCGGATGGTCCCCATCAACTCCGTGGCGAGTTTCACCCGTTGATTGGGACAGGCTTCGATCCAAGACATGACTGCTTTGAACACAGGCAACTCAGAGAGAACGTTGAGGGAGTCACTTTGAAGGTATTTCATAAATTGATCCACAGGAAGATCGTGGAACTTCGGAGTGATGGATACGTCTTGAAAGTGCTTCAAGACAAAGTTATTGGCAAGTGCAAGAAGGTCAGACATCCCATAGGCCTCTGCGAAAGATACGACGTCCAGGCAGCTGTAAGCATCTATTTCTTTTTCCAGGAAGTTTAGGCATAGTGAGTAGGCAGTGTGAAACTGTAATTGAAGAGATGTACAGGTAAGATCAAACACGCAGCCCCATCCGAGAGCAAGAGCCCCACTGTAACTGTGGTGGAGGAGGGCCTCAAACTTGGCAGCCCTGACTAACTGCAGAGACACCAATTTCTGCCTGCTCTCCTTCATACCGCTGGTAAACATGCCTCTGAAGTAGTCACTGCTGGCAACCAGGAGCACCCGGTGAGCTTCATGGGGGTGGGAAATAAATACAAGTGTATGAGCAGAATCGCAAATGTCTACAACATGAAGGCATCATGCATAGGAAACTTAAACCTTTGTCATAATAAACAAATGTCTTACCATGAAACACTCTTCCCTCAGCTTCAAGCTCCACATCACATCCCACTCTCTGTGTCCACAGCTGTCTAATATGTTGTAGACTATCATTCATATGTTCCTCAGCAGGTTTCTTCCCGCTTGACTCGTCCTGTTCTCTTTGTTCCTCCTCTGTGCAGAGCTCCAGAACTCTTGGAGCTTCCAGGCTAACAGCTGCAGTCCTGACCAACTCCATATGTGCTTTGTTCAGAATGCTGATGTTCCCCGTATAGGCAAACGCCACCACTGCTGCCAACCCCGAACCATGAACCTCAGGCCCCAAACGCAATGTGATAATCCGTTCTTGTTTGGGCTTCTGTCTGAGCCTCTTCTGAATAAGGTTGCTGACCGCAGCCAGGACAATAGAATGCACCTGGAGTTGATGTCCGTCCTCAGTGCAGATGGTCAAGTCGTAGAGGACAAAATTCAACATCATGTTCTCCAGAGCCGCGAAGATCGCACGTGGGTTCGCTGGATCGGAGTATAGCTTCATGTCGCAATCGTCACAATCTTCAAAACTGCAATGTCCATCATATTCATCTGACGAGTCTGTCATCTGGTGCTCTTCGTCTCTAAATGTTAAACCTCTAAAAGTTGAGTATTTTTCAGAATCTCCAATGTCATCGGTGCTGACGGAGGCAGCTGCAAAAGAGTTACCATCATCGTCATCATCATATTTATCGTGAGCTTTATCAGTGCCTTTGTCTATATGTGTAACCCCTACACCTGGGTCCCACTCGACCCGCTCAGAGCGGGCCTCGAACCCGGGTCTCCGGCATGAGAGTCAGGCACTCCAGACTGCAGCCTCTAGCATCTGTTGCTAGAGCGCCTATTGAGACCAGGGGAGTGAGGTTTACTCGCACAGCAACTACTAGCTGGCCTCCGTTACACTCACCCCCCAAACCTCACTCTCATCCGGGTCATGGCACCAATGTAACCCCTACACCCGGGTCCCACTCGACCCACTCCGAGCGGGCCTCGAACCCGCGTCTCCGGCATGAGAGTCAGGCACTCTAACAAGGAGGCTAAAGACTACAGCCTCTAACATCTGTTGCTAGAGCACCTAGTGTAGAACTAAGACCATTTGTAGAACTAAGACGGTAACTGTTACTATATAGCTTGTTTTCATATGACGTCAAACCACTGCGTTGCCATGGCGCGAAATACAAATGGAGGGCAGGAAGTGATTTGCTGTATTTAGAAAGCATTATAACAAACTCAAAATGCCTGTGTTTTGAGTCATTTATGGTTACTTGAATTGATCAAACCACAAGGAGTTTTTATCGTTAAGTTGTTGTTCATAAGGGGGGAAATGCAAGAAAATGATCGATAAACGGCTCGGGAGAAGCCGAATGGGAAAATACCTGTGTGTGTAACGTTAGTGATCACTTCGTCAAAAGTGAGTTAATACAATATAAGTGACTGTTTGTGTAACGTGTAACGTTTCCGAACTTTGTAAAGTCAAAGTATTTCTGTAAGACGAGGTATTTGCTGATATCTACCGCCTCGATTGCTGGAAAATATATTTCAATTCGGTTGCAAAATTGCTCTTCTTCATAACGTAAGGATCACGTCCAACATATGTTTGATTTTTTGTTTATTTCTTTCTCTTGTAATAGCGTGTAAAGTAGTACGTACGGACTTTCCTCCATCTCGTCCATTGCGCTCTTCACTCCCTGCCCTCCATCTGAATTCCACGCGTCATCATAATCACATGACTGAAAACAAGCTATTCTTTATCATTATTTTTATTTATTTTATTTTTTGTCATATTTATCAGCATTCTCTATATTACAGTCGTTGTAATATTTATTGGCATACTCTTCATCGCCTGCCTTATCATTGTTGGTACACATAACAACGTCACTGTCTCCGTTTGCATGCATAAAAGGAAAATTAAAACTACGTCAATCACAGTCATCAACAGCCTCCTCACTTTCATACGCTTGCACTTTCCGCTCCTCGTCTTCCGACCGCTCATGTTCCGCAACTGGATTCTCAGGGTCTTCCTGTTCTTCGCTCACATCTATCCATCCAAAATTCGTGTTCTCATCCTCTCTGTCTGTTCTCCATGAACTTCTCCACTTTCTCTGAAGACAGAGATCCATTGCCATTGTGTCAAAAAGCCAAAAATATCCTTGCACCTTAAAAAAAAAGAGAAAAAAGAGAAAAAAAGAACAGAATAAGTTGCATCAAATCTGTTGCTTAACTTCTCTTGAATCCCTCTGTTGATGTGGGATCGTATGCTGTTGCAAGGTATGCAAAAAGATCTGTGTCTCAAGAGCTCACACTGTTATCATCATAATGCTATTTTTACCACTAGCATTTAAGAAGATCTCATCACAAGCCATCTAATGCAATCACACGTTTCTCCATTCCTTTTCAGATAATGTCCCCAATTCCTCTTACTTTTCAGATGTACCACTCGATTTGATAACAGGTTGTAAACACCATTGTGTGTCAACTTTAACTTTAAAGAACATCATGGCAAAGAATGTCTTCCAAATCTAAAATAATAGTTTAATAAAAGTTAAGCTTGCTTTATTGTGATCTTAATATGCAGTTCTCAGACACATTACATCTAAAACATCTACAAATAAATTACCTTTTGCGCTGATCCTTTCCGCAACTAAATACTGCACTGGGATGATTATAAAAGAGCAACTCTGTGACCTAGCCTGCGGGAGAACACTATGTGACTGCGGTGTTCTGGCTCAGTTATATTATGTGACATGAATTGGAACATGTTTAATAGTAAAAAAAAAAAGTGTTGTCCTTCATTGTCTTTTTTACCATTTTAAAGCTCTTTTAAACTGATGTTATTTGCTTTATATTTGGTCCAAATACACAGACGCACCAGATAAAGATAAAAATTGTAGTTTTTGTTATTTTTGGACCAAAATGTTTTTTCGATGCTTCAAAACATTGTAACTAACCCACTGATGTCACATGGACTACTTTGATGATGTCTTTATTTCCTTTCTGGACAAGGACAGTATACCGTACATACATACAGAAAACTCTCGGACTGAATCTAAAATATCTTAAACTGTGTTCTGGAGATGAACGAGCATCTAACGAGCTCATTAATGACATCAATATCATTTTTGGGTGAACTAACCCTTTTAAGAAACAAACTTGCAATCTTTGGGTTACCAGTTTAACCCTAACCATAAGGACACCTCTGCCCCCTATTCTGGGCCATAGGAAACTTTGGAGAAGATTCTGGGAGCATGTGATGGCTTAGATCGTGATCGAGTCAGCAGAATCATGTTTCTCCTCTACAGCCTGGGAATGCTATCTGGGTCAAGGAGCTAAAGTCAGGTGTAAACAAGCAATTAATAGACTTGAAGGTTAATATTTTTCTTTAAAAAAATGCTTTAACTACAACTTTAAACCATAAAACATTTTATAGATTTACTTATTTTTTTATGTAGATTTAGCATTTCTGCATTAACAATAATAATAATGGTAATAATAATGTATACTGCTATAATATAGCCTGGCTACATTCTTCTAATTCACACTCACACACACATAGTCCGGATCACAAGGCTTCTCCATCTCTTTTGTCTGTCCATGTAAGGAAATCGTGAATGTGCGAGACAGCAGATGGAAACTCGAGGAGCAAATGTCACTTTCAGCCTTGGATTGGAATCCTGCCGGAGATGCCAAGAGAACACGGAGAGACAGACAGAGAGAATTTGCTCATGCCAAGACTCTAGCAATGCATAAATGCCTCTTTTAGTGACCAAAAGAGTCTGGAAATTGAAGCCTTATTCAGATGATTTGGTTTAACTTGTTAGCAACAATTTAGTGGTTCCACAGCATATGATAATCCACATTTTTCTTATAATCCAAAACATTGTTCTGATCAAATCACTTTCATCTTTATTTAGAAACACAGACATCAATAATCAGCATATGTATCTCAACCATGGTGACAATAATTATCCGTGTTGCCACCAATCACAACTCATTAATGGCTCCCATCATGCATTGCGGTATGAATAAATTATGATCTGAATTGTCTATGTAATACTTGAATATTCTGCTCGTCAACATGGTTGAAAAGCATTGACTGAATCTTGAGGTCTGTGTGTGCCTAAAGGAAAGATTTTTTTAATTATTTATATGTTATATCTAACATTCTGGATATTTATGCAGAATCTCAGTTATGCTGTAACCAACAAAATAAATCACAAACATAAATTTCAAATGCGGCGTCATTCGTGACGATCGTAGATGGATCTAACAGTGGGGTATGAGACGGGCCCTATCTCAACCCTTACCTGTTAGATCCATTGCCTCAGTCTCGGGTTCGGAAGCACGCTCTGCGGTACTACACACTTGACATACTTTTAGCTTACAGACCACACATTACAGGGGATTCATATTAGCTTATAAACATCTGTAGTCACATAAAAGGTGTGTAACTGGAAATATTGGAAATAGTGACACAGGACAACAGTTGCTCATTCTCCATTCATTGGAAATCGAATTATGAGTTCACTTTGCTCTGTGCAATGCTAAGGGTCCCAGAATGATGCTAATGGTGGTTACTGCCACCCTGTGGCCATTCTATGAAACAGCATGTCAATGTGCGCTTCTACATAACCTCTCAACAGTATTCAATTCTATAAGAATGAAAGAAAGAGGAGAAAGAAAACAACCATAATATGCCGCAGAAATAACAATAGTATTTGTTAATTGTGAAAATACAATGCTCAAGACTTGCTGTCAAACTATACTTTTATTTCTCTTAAAATCCAAACACAGACTCAATTTACAAATACCATTTTCACAGGGAAAATATACATATATTACAAAAAATATATATACAGTAAGCAAATATGAATAAATGTGAGATCTAGAATAAGCTGGAATGAGGTGCAGATGCACACTGGTTGTGAATTATAAACAAGCTGAGAGGAAACGTCTCGGGTTACGACTGTAACCATTGTTCCCTGAGAAAGGGAATGAGGACTGCGTTGAACGACACTTTGGGGGAAACGCCCCTCTGAAGCATGAATAAAACTAGACCAATCCTGATTAAATATGAATTGCGTGTCTGTGTGTGAATGAATGAATGAATTAATGGCACAGCCGCGCACGCTCTTTCATACACTCTCGCTCCTACATTAGTAAACGTTATTTTTACATGAACACATCCAAACTATATTGTTATAGCCTACTGAGATTTGTTCTAATCGCTATATAAAATAGTGTCTGTAATGACAACATTTCATCACATCAAATAAGCTGCTCATGTATTAAATACATAGTATTTATGTATACATAGTATGTTTGTATACATAGTGTTTGTTCCAATGCAAGCTATATCAAAATAATATATAGGATAGGCTTTGTGACAACAACACCAAATAAGACAGAGAAGTCAGACAGAGTGCTTTGCTGAAGAACAGAAAGCTAACACTGTTGTGTGCCGGTTTGGTGAAGAGATTCCCACCTTAGGACCCAAGCGATCCGATTGGTTCAAAGCTAGTTTTATGGGTAAACGCTTTAGTGCCTGGTTACAAATTAGAGAAAACCAGTTTATTATAAGAGACGTTTGAAGTACGTTATAAGGAGTCATTAATGTATTTTAACTTATACGTTTAATATACTAGTATATAACCGAAGCTGTAGATTGTAAATTTAAACATTTCTCGTTCTTATTGTTTTTTAGTTAGCTTACATAGTAGCATAGCATTTATCCGCGGCAAACGTCAGAATGACTAGCCGAGTTAAGGCTGTTCCAGGCGGGCTAGTTAGATGTGCTGCGAAACTCCGAAAACGTCAGAACAATGTTTTAAAAAGGCGCAATATTTATAAATAAACCACAGATTTGAGCTTTAAACAACTTTATTCTCGACTTAAAAACTCTTAAAATTACATTTCATGACACAATAACAGTATTTTTTTTAAATTTCGCGGACTTGACGCAACCTACTATGAAAAGCGCTAAACAAATAAACATATTACTTGATGGCAACAAACTGCTTTTATCAAGTTATCGTGAGAACATATTTAGATCAGGCATACTACTGGCATACTATGGGGTCCTAAGGTGGGACTCATCTCTTCACCACACCGGCGTCTCTTTGTAGCTTCCGCTTATGCCGTCACACATTACGTCATGATGCAACACCAATCAGGATTGGTCTAGTTTTATTCATGTTTCAGAGAGGTGTTTCCCCAAAGTGTCATTCGACGCAGTTCGAGTTCCCTCGAAAGGGAACTGTGAACGTTCACGTTCAGATAATGAGCTAATGCAGAGGGATTATGGGAAAGGCTTGTCTGAACTAATTTGACAGACTCGGTAAACTGCGGTAAAGCAACAACAGCCCCTTTACACAGAGGAACGAATCCATGAACACAAGTGAAGAATCGGGAACAGATGAAATAAAGAGTAAGTGAGAGGAGCTGAAACTCTTAAGAGCATATTTACACACACAAAAAAAAAGAGTTTGTAAAACGATTGACGCTTGCATAGATTCAGCCCACATGTGGTGGTGGGCCTTTGGCTTCTCTCCCACACATGAAGAATTAGATAACAGCTCTATTACTGATGGCACTGAGAGAGTGATTTACTTCATCAAGAAGCAGTTGTCCTCATAAATGTTGTGCACAATTTTAAAAAATTGTAAAAAATTTGTTCTGACCGTAAAATGCCCTCAGATGCTGTTATTGGTGATGCAGCTTTTCTAAAATCGTCCTTAAGTAATCTGATGCTGGTTAATGTACTAAAGGTCTTGGCTAATAGCAGATGAGGATAGATGTTGCTCTTCATGGCCTTCATCCTCCTCGTCTGGGTCAAAAAACATCCCCAAACTCACTAAACGCCCACTTTACAACATCAAATTAAACATTTCAAAGAGCAGAGTACACTGTCATAACTTACATCTTTTGTATTATATTAAAAATATAGGCCTATATTTATGTGTGTGTTCTCATCTTACTAAAGTGCGTCCATCAATTTGAGTTCCGGTGATTTTTATTATTATTGTTATTATTTAAAGCCAATGAAATTTCAATGTGAAATGTAATTAGCCACAATTACAGTCATTCGTTTGTTTAAAAAAGTACAACTTTATACTTAAACAAGATTACGTGTGGAAACTGGTTTTTGACTGGATGCTTTGACACAGTGCTTTCGCTTAATTACATTATCGCTGTAATTTCACACTCACGTCATGTGCTTTTTGTCAAATGAATTACTATGGATAACTATGGAAGCTTATTTCCACCATAAACAGAAAACTCATGCTTAAAAAATAAAATGTCCAAATTATGAAAACAAAAGTTGAAAATGTGACATACGTATTATTATGATAAAAAATGTATTTTGAAATGTAACAAGTAAATGTACTTTGTATCTCATTATGACAACATTTTTATTATAACTTAGTTTGTCATGATTTTGTAATTTTCTCATAATAATTATGAAAGAAATTTCACTTAGTGTGTCATAATTTAGATTTTTTTTAGCACATAATTGACTTTTTGTCATGATTATAACTTTTAATCCATAATTATGACTTTTTGACTTTGTTTTTATGTTCTATGCCATTATTTTGACTTAGTATGCCACACTTTTTACTTTTTATCTCATAATTATGAAAAGTTTTGGGTTTAATCATTTAATCATTTTGACTTGTCTTATAATTTACTTTTTTGTTATAATTATGACTTGGATGTCATTTTATTATACCAAAGCATTTTTTTTTTCTTCTCTGGCAGAAATGGGTAACACTGTACAAAAGAGTTATGAAAAAAATGTCTTGATTGAAAGTGCATGATGTAATATTACTGTACAGAGAGAAATGAAGTGCTTCATACAGTGGTTTTATGAGGCGAGGTCAGGTGTCTGTGAGCAGTAAGAGGAGTGACATGAGAACGATGATAATAGATACGGACAGAGGGATGATGATCAGATAGCAGGACACCGGCGGGGACAGTGGGACGGGGAACGCTGTGAGGAGCCACTTCCCCCCGGCGGGTTTGTCATCCGTCACGGATTGAGAGTCTCGCGCGGCACAGCGACAGATGACCAGCGGACGCACCTGAGACACGCTCTCCTGCGGGTCAAGAGGAACCTGCTCTCAATCGGGTTGCTTCAAATACTTCATTAATATTAGTCTATATGTGATGTTTTAATTGTATAAAATTGTTTTACTTTAGTGCATTAGTTAATCTATTAAAATACATGTCATCTAGTTCACAAGGCAACATTTTAGTTTAACTTAAATTCCTAAATTTGCTTAATATATATATATATATAAATGAAAACTATATTTAAAACACTGATACAAAGTATATTAAATTTGTATTTTAAAAATATATTTGAGACATAATAACAATGAAAATTTAATTTAAAAAATTAAAAAGAAAACGGAAAATATAAAACTGAAAATAATAAAAATATAAAAAATATATTAAAGAATAACAAATATAAAAAGAAAATATAAAACTGAAAACTATAATATATTGATACTATATATATATATGAAGAGTTCAGATGCAAAAGCCTCTAAATGCCATTTGAAATTTTCTTCTTTAATGATGATTTTTATCAAACTTGTATATTTAAGTTCAGTAATTTCACTTGAATGGCAATGATAATTACCTATTAATTGTTATTTAAGTGAAATTACTGAACTTAAATATACAAGTTTGATAAAAATCATCATTAAAGATGAAAATTTCAAATGGCATTTAGAGGCTTTTGCATCTGAACTCTTCATATATATATATATATATACATATAATTTATTGGTTTATTATTATTATTCTATTATTTTCTATGCATATTAAAATGGTAAATGAAAATAAAAAATGTCTTTAGTTTACATAGTAAAAAAATTTATTATTTTGATTGTACTTCTCGAACACAATTATAAAAATATAAAACTGAAAATGTAAATACAAATAATAAACTATAATATATTGATACCATATATATATATATATATATATATATATATAAATAATTTATTATTATTTATTATTATACTATTATTTTATATGCATATTAAAAAGTTACATGAAAATAAAATAAAAAATGTTTTTAGTTTACATAGTAATATATATATATATATATATATATACAGTATATATATATTATTTTTTAATTATTATTATTATTTATTATTAATTTTTTGTATAAATTATTATTTTGATTGTACTTCTTGAACAAAATTACAAATGTAAGTAATTTCGGTAAAACTTTCCAAAAAGGTTCATTACCTTAGTTAACAAGACCTACGAATGAACAATACCACTAAAATACTGTAACTTAATCTTAGTTAATATTAATTTCAACATTTACAAATACATTATTAAAACCAAAGGTTGTATTTTTTAAAATTAGTTAGTGCGCAGTACTTTTATTACCTAACATTAACTAAGATTAATAAATACTGTAACAAATGTTTTGCTCATTGTTGGTAAACACATGAACTAATGTTAACTAATGAACCATATAGTAAAGAGTAAAGACCTCCAGTATGGTCCTGTTGTGTGAGCGATGAGGACTGAGGCGGAGACTCCAGCGGTGAGTCCTGTGGCTCCGCCCACCGTCGTCTTCGCTCTCCGTCGTGTCCTGACGCGTAAGTCGCTGACGCTTCCTCTTCCGGGAGCTGATTCGCTGGAGGGAACCCGCAATCTGGAGCCTGAACCAATCACAATGCAGAGAAAGAGTTGTAGAAGAGGATGCAGTTTAGTGCATGTGTGTGTGTGTTGGTCACACACCTGCTGTCCGTGTCCTCGATGTCTGCATCTGCATCACTGTCTCCCTGAGGATGAGACTGGAAACACTCCTCCTGAAACATGAGTCACACACTGAAACACACACACGCACTCATTCCCGTCTCTCTCTTGAATCCAATATGGAGGTGAGTTAAACTGCAGTTCTTCCACTGGCCACTAGAGACCGGCTGCAGAAGAGAGTCAACTTTACAGCAGAAAGAAACATGTTCTCAGTCTGGTGCAAAAAGTGGTTTTGCTCTAATTTTGCCCTTCATGACGACTGTGTTTTTTAAAAATAACTCATTAAGCCTTAAACTTCATCCTTCCCTCACACTTTGTGAAAAATCTTTCCCATACGGAAAATTATCCTTTTTTTTTTGAGAAAGTTTATTTTATTTCATTTTGATACATTTTTTTTTTCTATTTGTAATGCATTTTGGGGGGATTTTTTTTTTACCTTTAAATGAATAGATTTGATCAATAAATAATAAATAAATAGTAATTTAAGCACATTCCTCACATTCTTCCAACTTAAACACAAAATAACAATGTCATGCATAACCCTTTTAAATCAGCTCTAAATATCTTACGTTGGGTGTCATTGCGACCTGAAAAGTTATATTTCATAACTCTTGATATCTATAATATGGAGCAGATGAGCTTTTAAATCTCTTCTTTAGTATGCAATATGCATTCAGATACACTTGTAGACATTATAAAATATATTTTTTTGTAAAGTTTTAGCATTTTTAGTTTTTTCTATGTGTACTGACGCATTCCTCTCACTCCACTCATTCCTATGGGGGTCAAATTGACCCGGAAAAAGGATTTTTTTACTTTTGTAAACTCCTCGAATCCATACAAATAAAAAATTGTGTTTATTCGTGGTTAAAGTGCGACAAAAGTCCTGATGAACACTCAATTTAAAAAAAAAAAAAAAAAAATCAAATTAAAAGCGTGCATTTCTGGTCAAAAAACCTGAGGAGAGGATGAAAGCCCTGCATAATTAAGGGCGGGGCCACTTGAGTGACAGGTGTATTGCCGCTGATGTCACTACTAGCCGTTTGTCTGCTGTCTGTTAGCGTCACGTCACCTCGACTAATCCGCCTTGCTGCACATTTCCGTTCATCCGTGAGTGATAAACTGACGACAGCCGGCTCCGCCCACTTTGGTCTTCAAAAACGGACACTATTATTTACAATCCAGATTTGTTTACAGTCTTTGGTGCAGATGCTCACCTCTGTGCCGTAACCCTCGGAGTATCTGGTGATCATGGGTCTGTTCTTCCCGCACTGGACACACTTCACACGGGAGTCCTGCAGAGAGACGAGACATCTTTTACTTTCATTTAACGGATGATAAAATGGTGGTTTATAAAATTACTGAAAAAATCCCACAGATTTACTCTTAGAAAAAAGGGTTCTATATATGTAGCATACACTCTTAGAAGAAATGGTTCTATTTAGAACCATCCCCCGCTTCATATATGGAACTCCAAAATGGTTCTATATAGAACCATTTTTTTTTGGTAAAAGGTTCTATTGGCCAAGTCTTACACACTTTTTTAAGAGTGTATAGAACCTTTTAGGGGTTCCAAATACATAGCGCTGATAGAACCTTTTAAGGTTCTATATAGAACCTTTTCTTCTAAGAGTGTAGGGTTCTTTACTCAACTCCAAAGGACATTTTATGCTAAAAAAAAGGTTCAATAATGACAAGAAAGAACACTTTTGGCACAAAAAGGCTATTATTCATTCATATATTACATTATTCTGCAACATTTTGTAGTTGTTATTAAATTATTGTTTATTAAACTGTTGTAGTAACTTAATTAATCATGCAGATTTTTGCAGGAGAAAAACTGTAATGGCACTCTTCGTGTGATATTGATTAATGACATTTTTTAACCACCATATCTTGAATTTTGTGATCATTCACGTGCATTGCATTTTAGGGGTTCCAAATACGTAGCGCTTTAGAACCTTTTAAGGTTCTATATAGAACCTTTTCTTCTAAGAGTGACGTGGATAAATGGATATCTGTCTCTTTAGTAATCACGACCTGCTTTACACCACTGTAATGTTAAAAAAACATGGATACACTCATCCATAAACATTATTAGATCCATCAGTCTCATCATTCAGCTCATCACTGCGTCATCAACCTACGCCTGTGTTATTGTTGGAAACTGCGCCCTCTTGTGGCGAAAAAAACGTACATATTGTGCCTTTAAACAGGTAATTTAAGGTTCTTTTGAAGTTACTGGCTGCTTTCTGAGACATTATTCCTGCGCCATTACTGAATATTACAGTCGGACCCTCCAGGGACTTCGGAAACAATCTGATTCAACAATTTTTTTTTTTTTTTTTACTTTTTAATGTCGTATTTTTGTGAGTCTTCAAGTGCCTTATATCAAGTCAAGGCACTTATTTCTGTAGTGCTTTATTCAATTTCAATTATGGAAACGCAACCGTGGTTGTTCGGCTGTAAAGCAGCTCGAGAAGGCAATAATATCATCATTTAGCTCCAATTGAGCTTATAGTCAGCGGTCACATGATTATTGTGCCATGATTGGCTTTGCTTCGTCTTCCTCTAAATCGAGTATTGTAAGAGATTTAAAAGAAGAATAGAAGCTCGTCTTGTTATATAACATTGCCTGGACAGAAAATGTATATCTGTATTATGTAAGCCTGATTTAATAAGTAAAAATATATATGTGTGTGTGTGTGTGTGTGTGGTGTGTGTGAGAGAGAGTCACATCAGTCATCGATAGACACTTACCTCCTGTGTGTGCTGATCGCAGAAGGGTGTATTTTCACACAAACACACACTTGTACTCTGTCCACACGCCCCCATGTCCTGCAAAGAGACCAATCAAACATGTGTTTCACATCATGGCACTCTCACACACACACACACACACACACACATACCTCACAGTCGTTGTCTGAGTTGTCTGAAAACAGGCCGTTCGAGTCTTTTCTTCTGATCACCTCCATCATCTCTCCCTGACTCACTCTCTCTCTCTCTCACACTTCCACCTACACCGGGCGAGCGAGGGATAAATAAAGACAGAACCACTGAAACACACACATGCATCACCAGTATACCAGCAGGCTCAATGCAAATGATCTCTACTAAAATAATCACACATATATGATGACTTTTAGACACTCATCGAACCACATGAATCTGTCAGCATTATAACATGCATTAATATTAATTTCGAACATTTTCTAAAACATTATTAAAATCAAAGGTTGTATTAGTTAACATTAGTTGATGCACTGTGAACTAACATAATGAACAGCTGGATTTATATGAACTAACATTAACAAAGATTAATAAATAATGTAACAAATGTATTGCTCGATGTAACAAACCTTATTATAAAAGTGTTACCCATGCTTTAGTGTCCAGTAGGCTAATTTTAGCATATGCAGTTATTGATACCTTTACATTTCAAAGTTTCTAATAGAGACATTATTGCATGATGTCAGCAGCAGTGACAGTGATGTTTTGAAGTGGTTGCACCATCAGTTTCACGCAGCTGTCTGAAACTGAAACCAGGTTGCTCATGTTACGAAATGCATAACCTCATTTTTATACAGTTTTCTTTCTCTTCGATTCATTTTCCCAGGGAACTGCGCTTATAAGAAAGCCTAGATGAATCTCAATCCCACGCGCATCTGTCCCGCGCGCTCATTACGTAATAAAAACAGGCGCGCATATTTCCTTCGTTCGCTCAGTTTTTTTTAACGCATTTTCTTCGTATCGTCTTTCTTGAACACTTTAAATAACATTACGCAACACCTCCGCTTCATAGCTGTAGTTGACGTCAACCATTTAAAGTAATTATAAACACAAGAAACAAACAAAAAACTACGAGTTTCATATGAAAGCGATAATGTAACAATCGCGTTAAAATTTTCGTTATCAGCGCAACAGTGAAGTTCGTAAGCGCTCGCTCGTCACTTACCTTATCTGAAAGATGATACATCCTGATCTCTAAATCTTTTGCGTCCAGAAATATCATTTGATCGCTGGGAGATGTTGCGGTATAATAATAATATTAACAAATCAGGATGGGTCCTTATTCCCTGCGCGCGTGAACACGGAAGCGCTCAGAGTCTTTAAAATGTTTGACATTGTAGTTTCGATGTCAGTCGCTCGTCGAATAATAACGGTGCGGTCCACGGGAACGCGCCTGCCATAAATAACATTCCGGAGCAGGGCAAAGGAACGTGCGCGCTCCCGACGTTGAGAGATGACGTAGGCGTTACGAGGAGCCAATGAAATGACGATCACAGCTTACACAGCTCCATCACTGGCAGTACAAGGATCAGAGATTTTAGTTAGGAACAGAAATTTTAATTAGATAAGATACATTTCAAATAGTTTAAATATAAAACCACATTAAAACATAGGCTAATTATAAAACCACATTAAAACATAAATATAAATTCTAAGGAATACTATGAAATGTAGATGACACTTTACAAGGTGTATTAGTTAACATGAACTAAGAATGAGCAAAACTTCAGCAGCATTCATTAATCTTATAGTTAATAATAATTTCAACATTTAATAAATTATTAAAATCAGAGGCTGTATTGTTAACATGAACAGCTGTATTTTGTATTATCTAATATTAAGAAAGTTGAATACTGTATGTATTGCTCATTGTCAGTTCATATTAGTAATTACACTAACTAATGTTAAATAAATTGAACCTTATTGTAAAGTTTTACCATATAATTTGTTTCTTATGCTAAATGAGCTCAACCAAGAATCCTAGAATCAACAGGATTCTAATGCACAGAATGAAAAGATTTGTGTAGGAGCTTTTTAAAGGGACAAAAAAGCGGAAAAAAAAACAGAGAGAGAAAAAAAAATGAGACATAGCCGATGAATAGCTTTATTTAAGGCTCTCTGACTCATGCATCTCTTTCACATCATAAAGAGAATGAATATAAATAATGTTTCACTGATTCTAATCAGAGGTCGTTCCCTTGGGACCGGAGTCTGGGACTGCCCTCTCAAAGCTCATAATTAAACATCATTAAACTCAATTATGGACAACATTAAGTCCTGTGATACCAATGACTTCCCCCGAGATCTCAAACAACATAAACAGCTTCTGGAAACTGAGCCTCATGAGGCGCCATTATTCTGAACAGTGTTCACTTCACAAACTAACCCTTGTGCCATTCAAAGCATGCTATTTATTTACTATTAGGCCTGCAAATGTTGATTACTAGGAAAAAATAAGTGCTGTACAAAAACAACCCGGTCTCATCCCTAGACGTCATATAACTGACGTTTTGGGACGTCTTTTGACCATACATCAATATTCGCCTTTTTAGGGCCCCCTTAAACGTCGGTAGATGAGGTTATGGGATCCTAACTCTACCCCAGACCTAAACCTAACCCGTCACCTAACTGACGTTAAAGGTAAAGCGTCAGTTGTATGACGGCCCGGAATCGCCATCTACCGACGTTTAAGGGGGCCCTAAAAAGGCGGATATTGACGTATGGTCAAAAGACGTCCCAAGACGTCAGTTATATGACTTTTTGGGATGAGACTGTGTTAAAAAAAAATAAATTCAGCCCAGCTATTTTTTTAAATGTCTCTATATCTGTGCTACGAATGTTTTAGAACCTACGCTATCTCACGACCAATTCGTACGAATTCGTACGACTGATTAAAAAGTGGCTAATTCGTACTATTACGACCTCACTCGTAGGAATTCCTACGATTTGTCCAAACCCACGTGATGGGTAGGTTTAGGGGCGGGGTCAGGGGTAGGTCATTCGTTCGAATTCATACGAATTGGCCAATTCGTAAAATATGTACGATTTAGCAAAAATATACTAATTCGTACGAGTGAGGTCGTACGAATTGTTATGAATTAGCCACCTCGTAAAATTTGTACGAATTCTCGTGAGATCGGGTTGTTTAGAACTGATAAAAACTCACTATTTCAAGCCAAATGGTTATTAAGAGTCCTTGAACCATATATATATTTTAAGAGCTATTTTATCTGCAGAATGGCAGGAGAACAGAAAAAAAAATGGCAAAGGTCTTTGAATGTTTTTATAGGAGCGTGATTCACTGCGTGATTTTCTCCCACACACACACACACACACACACGCTTCGGTTCTGAAAGCAATTTGAACTGAGTTCTTCAGTTCTTCAAGTTCTTTTACTTGACTTTTAAGAAAAAAACTCAGGTAAAGCAACCTAAAGACATTTTCTAATTATATATTTTGCAATATAGGCTACTTAGAATTAGACGGTTGTTTCGGATCCCAAACTAATCAAGTATAAGCAACAGATATAGTGATTATTGACCCAAAATCCATATGCAGTCTCTCAGCATGAAAGAGAGGGAAGGAGAGCGAAAGGGTGGAGACAGAGAGATACTGAAGTTGTGATATAAACAGGAGATGCTGGAGAGATAGGAAAATTAAGGGAAAGGGCGCAACTCAAATAAACTGTGCAAACGACCCCTCATAATGACACAGACGGAGTGTCACGTCTCTCACACACACATGCTCAACGCAACAGAGTGCTTGAAACTGTGGGAGAACATGCTAAAAAGCGCCCTCAGCATTCGAGCCGTCCTGGATACCTGACGTGCGCCGGCTGGATTCACTCGGCCTTCTGAAAGACACATCACATGATCTGCCAGATTTCGTGATTCGACCCATCAGAGACGTCAAGCTCAAACTCAGTGTTGAACTGGGATTTACGCACGTTTGATGTATGGATTATCTTTGCCTTTGAAGAACATGGCAACTCTTGTAACGTCGGAGGATCATTTGCAAAGCTGCATGAAACCATGAACGGACACGGATCAAGGTAAACCATTCCAGTGAGATAGCCATATTGAGATTTGGTCACTGTGTTGAATTGGCCACCTAGGCATTATTTTGCACAATACTGATTTACCTTAAGTTTTTTTTTAAATAAATAAATCATCAACGAAGACCCAATGAGACAAGCCGAATCCGTCGAATCGCTCATAAGACACGCCCCCCTGCTCCGCCTTAATGCCCTCGACTTCTCCGACCTATGGGATGACGAGGATCTTGAGCTGGACAGCATTGATGAAGACAATCAGATTGCAGCGTCCTCCGTGCCTCCGCCCCCTCCCCCTTTGGCCCCGCCTCCTCCCCCCTCGGCTCCTCCTCTTCCTGTATCCAGTGGGTCGCCGGGTCCGTCAGGCGCTCGTACGCTGAGGCTCCACTGGAGGGCACTGGCGAGTCTGCAGCCGGTGCCGAGGGTGGGCCGCTTCGGGCCCCAGTCCATCTGGGCCGGTCTGGAACCGGTTCATCTCGACACCAATCGACTGGAATACCTGTTTGAGAGCAAAAGCAGCAGCAACAGCGCCCTCTGCAGTCTGATGGAGCGACGGCGGGTAAGACTACACTTCTAAAAGTAAATCTTTCGGTAAACGCTGGGATTCACTACACAACTAATAATTCCTAGATCAAAGTTCTTTATTGGCTTTAATGACTCATGAACCTTTAAAATCCATCGAATTCCATTCCATAAAATGTTTCTTTATATATTTAAAAAACAATGGGGGAAAATATTGTTCTTTTAAGAACTTAATGAAAGCTTCTTTTGGAATCAAAAAAGGGCTGTGAAAGTATTCTTTTTGGAAGGTTTATTTTTAAAAGTATTGGGGGCCGTTGAGAAAAAAAGTAAAGAAAAATAGTGTAAAAATAAATGTAAAAAAATGAAAAATAAATATTAAATTAACTAAATTAAAAAATTGAACAATTAAAAAAAATGGTAAAATGATACAAATTCACAAAATGGTAAAATATTGAGTGGATATTATTTTTTATAATGCAACAGTGTAGAAACTAAATGTTTTTTTTTTTTTTAAAAAAGCACTTATTTATAATTTTAATTTTCAAGGTACAAATTTGGTCTTTTTGCATGAAAATAAAAAGCTGGCTTTTTGAATGTTAAACGGGGTGCCGTCATCTCAGAAAGATCATATTCCGGCATCTAAAATGTTGAAAAAGCTGCACAAAACGAAGAAAATTTGTTGTTCCGAAAACAACAAATGTGCACCTTGTTGCTAGGAGACACGTGACAAATGTAACAACGCGTGTTCTAAAGTCGTTTCAAAACATCAAACATGTTCCATCTCCTCCGACTCTATGGAATCAAAGTCTAAAGGCCCTTGCACACTGAGTCCGAAACTTCCGTATGCGTTGTTTCGTATTCGTTATTCGGTGGCTCTATTAACACTGCTTGCTATGGTTGCGAAAAACGCAGAAAATCAAACCCGATCCGATTTAATCTACGATGGACGGAAGTTTCGGAGGCAGTGTGAAAGTGTGATTGACATTGTCGTATTTATTTTTTTACTTGCGAAAATTTCTTACGCGAATTGCAAGGGCCTTAAAGGGCTCTATCGTAGTGCACTCCAGCCTCACGCATCCACGAATTGAGCTTTTCAGCGTTTCTGCTTCACATCTCTCTCTGTCTGTTGGTTTGCACAGCAGAAGGAGTCGTGTGTGTGTGTGTTAAGTGTGAAGCGCAGTAACATCATCACTATAGCCCTGAGCGGACTCCCGCCGGCACACCTGCTCCCTCCTGCCATATTCAGCATGGACAACACTGTCCTAGACAGAGAAGACATCCAGGTGAGCATGAAACTTCATAAATTCATTCCGGTCTAATTTTGCAAGATTCACCATAGATATGATGTAGTGGTCGACTATGAAAGCAGAAGTATTGGGTGGTTGACAACAAATGCAAACATGCGCCAATGCTACATTTTTCTAAATTTCATAATCATTTGTTAACAAACAAGCATTCATTACTTCAATGAATAAAGATCATTTTTCCTATCTTTAATTATTTCATTGTTTAAATTAAAACATTTTTCGCTATCCACAAGTTTCCGAGGGGCGCTCCAGTAAAAAATAAAGTGGGTGAAACTTCCGGTGAGGCGGCGGAAGTAGCGTTCCAATGGTATTTTGTGTGTTAGTTAGCGAAGAGGCTAGCTGTTTTTCGGAGAATTATTTTACTATTTAAAGACGCAAATCTTTATGAGAGATGTCGTTACGGAGCTCAGGGACAACATGTGCTGTTTGCGGTTGTATGTATAACCGGACTAAACTAATTCAGTGGCTTAAACGTGATTGTTTTGAACATAAGCTGAAAACGAAATCAGAGTGATCCTGCCAACGACTGTAGTTTCCATCACCTCCCAAAAGACGACGAATCTTCCTGTGTACATTTGTTTAAATTCCTAATATTCTATAAACTCTATCAGCATGTGATTGGCTGTTCGCTACTGATGTTACACCTAAACTCAGGATCAAAGCCTGTGTTGACAGAATACCAAATGTGCCAGTAATGTATTCAAGCAGCACACTCATTTATAATTTTGAATAAACTCCAAAGCACAATGACTAAGTGTGTATTTTTTATTTTAATTGTTTGTCAGCTCACACAACTGTCTGTCACCATGCCTTGATGAGAATTGATTATTAATATTGTTATTATAATACTCCCAATCAACTACTGCGGAGGTTAAAGGTACTGTTATTTGACCCTTTTTAATTTCGTTGAGGTTGTGTTCCCACATCGTTAGCTAGTTTGGATCGCTATAACTTGAATGACTGTCAACTGTTGAATGAACGAGTGTCAAGCATGTCAAGTCGCGCTTTGTTTACTTCCAACCGGAAGTCGCGCCCACTTTTGACGCAAGGCCTCATGGGGCGTAGGAAACTTTTGGATAGCAATGATTTCGATATGTAGCCTACATTTCTGAAATGCAAAACTTAGAGTTTCATCTGATGATAGATCACTCTATATTGTAACATGCATTTGCTTTCAAACGAGGTGTATTGTGAAAAGCGCTATACAAATAACTGTGGATTGAATTGGTTCAGAGGTTGCAGATGCTGGTTCCCACTGAAGAGGAGCTGCATGTGATCGCGGAGGCTCGGGCTCGGGCCCCGGGCTCGACTCTGGGCCCCGCAGAGCAGTGTCTCCTGACCCTGGGGGCCGTTCCTCATCTGAGCGCCAGACTGCAGATCTGGGCCTTCTCTCTGGACCACGACAACATGGAGAGAGTGAGAGGAACTCAATGATGCACATTCATAAGCTGGCAATGTTAATCCATTTTCCTTCATCGAAGTGTCAATCATTTTATCCCTTAAATCTCATCTTTGATCACCAAAATGACATATTTAAGCATTCTTTCCTTGGAAAAGTGTCTTCATGCCTTAAAATAGCTTGAATGTAACTCGACACCCTTGCCTCATTTAGTATGTGTGGTTCTATGAATATGCAAATTAGCCCCGCCTCCACTCACTCAGCTCAGAGATCCATTGCTTGACGATCACATGTTGATCTGATTGGTTATCGTTCGGTTATGGTTTGATTGGTATCATTCAGGGATAGCGACAGTTTTATTGTTTAATGGGAATGTTAGCAAAATGTTCTTTACGGTTAGCTGGGATTATCCATTATCGTTTGAAATGAATAAAAAGCATCAACTATAGAGCGTATAACTGTTATGATGTCTGCTCATTTGTGCTCACAATATGTGTAAACAGGAGATCGCAGAGCCACTCTTCCATCTGAAGCTAGCCATGGAGCAGCTAGCGGCTAATCAGACGTTTCGCTGTATACTTGCGACTGTTCTGGCCATCGGCAACTTTCTGAACGGCTGTAAGGTGAGAACACTTGTGTGCCTGATTACCTGTCTCCTTCACATTGCATGACGGTGTGTCTTCTGTTTTATAAAGGCGAGGGGTTTTGAGTTGAGTTACCTGGGCAAACTCTCTCAGGTGAGAGACACACACGGCCGGCAGCCTCTTCTTCATCACGTGTGTGTGTTATTGCTCCAGCTTTACCCACAATCCTCTGATCTCTACTCCGACATCACTGCCGTCACAAAAGCCAGCAAGGTACTAAGAATAGTGTGCATTATTTGTGAATGGATGTGCATTGCAGAGTAGAGTTTAAACTGTTTAAACATGCCTTTAATGTTGCAAATAATGACCCAGGAAGATGATGATGAAATGATATGACCTCGTTCACTGGAAAAAGGAAGTCAAGTTCAGTACATTGCATTGTGGGAAACGTGTGCTTCTCAATCATTTGGCTATGGCTACATAATGCTTTTGTTGTGTCAAAAGTTTGGACTAAGTAAACATGCACAATCTTTTTGAATGGTATCCTACTTCAGCCTCATGTTTGAACGATATCCAGTTAAAAAAAGTGAACACATGTCCTTCTCTTGGGAAGTTTTCTTCTTCGTTTGTTCCCCAATTATGCGGTGTTCCCCAAGGGTCTATTTAAGGACCCCTTTCATTTTTAATAATAAATTTCGACTCGCCTCAATTTCTCCCTCCCATAAACAACTGGACTCTAGTGTGACTACACACAAGTGCAACTGAGTCTCTCCCAGCTTGAATCCCTTTGTAAAGCATCCTGGGATCAACTAAGACTTCTTGAGAAGGATGGAAAGAAAAAGACGGGAGGAGGAAGAAAAGAGGAAGGTGGAGAAGAGGCAGGTCTCCATCATCGGCTCCGCCAGTTTCTGAAAGACTGTGAGGAGAGGTTGAAGGTGCTACGAGCAGTTCACCGCAGAGTCATCAACAGGTCAAACCATTTGCTTACTACAAATGAATAGTTGAGCCTCGAAACTCTATTCACATTTGAATTGCACTGTAAAAAATATCCGTGATTTTAACAGTAAAAGACTGTAAAAATGCTACAGTGCAAAACTGTTAAAAAGTTCCCGTACTTTATACGGTAAATAACGGTGATATTTTACAGTAAAATACCGTTAACTTTACAGTTTTTGAACAAATCGTTGTATAATTTACAGTGAAAAACCGTAAATTGACATTCCCACAATTCCCTGTGTGACACTTCACATTTGATGTATTTTTGTTGAAATAACTATAGTTCCTCATAGTTGTATTGTTTTTTTTCTAATCAGTTATGTACATTAGGGTTTTATGTTACATTTAATGTTGTTAAATTAATGTTTATTGCATTTTTTAATTTCATGTGTGTTACCATGATGGTGTTTAATGTTTGTGTGAATGACACTGTGCAGCTTCTTTATAGCTGTGATTGCTCAAGTAACTCTCATCACTGCTGTGATGATTAATGGTTGTCAGTGTATTACAATGGTCTAAAACAGATATCAATAAGTTGGTAAATCAACATTTTATCAGAAAACAACATACGGTTTATTACTGTAAATTTTAAGTTAAGTCTGTAAAACCATTAACTAGTGATGGGAAGTTCGGATCATTTTACTGATTCGGATCTTTGAGTCTCGTTCAGTAAAATGAACGAATCTTTTATCGAGTCATTTCGTTCATTTCGGTCATTTCATAATTATATATTTAAAATGTCATGTTAAATATCCCAAAACGTCTAGTACTTACGAAAATCTTAATTACATTTGTAAAAAATAATATAAATAATGCAGCAAAGCCAATAAGCAACTGAAATAACTGTAACTTTAGCTATTTGCTGCGTCTCAAGTTCAGGCTATTGCAGTCTGACCCTGTTATAGTTCACCTCACCTCCTGATCCGAGACGTTATTTGCTTTGCAACTTCATATTTATCAGGTTTGTTCTCCTCCTCTCATGTCTCGAGACGTTAGCTGTTGACTCGTCAGTGTCTGACTCTGATCTGTGCTGTCTGCTGGCCGTGCCATGCGATATAGCAGGACCGGAAAGATTAAAGATTAGTTCATCATCTCTCGAGTTCGGGTTCGGCCGGGTCCGAGTCTTTCGTTCTTCCTGTCAGTCCCATAGAGTCTATGCTGTCAGCACCGGAAAGAGAAATGATTAGTTCATCTCTCGAGTTCGGGTTCGGCGGGTCCGAGTCTTTCGTTCTTCCCGTCAGTCCCATTAAGTCTATGCTTTCAGTACCGGAAAGGGGAATGATTAGTTCATTTGAGTCTTCGGGTTTGAGTCCGTCGTTCTTTTCTCACGTGGCCACGGGTCTCGCATCAAATACAACATTAGATTCGTATTATTGACTGCGTCTGAATATTGTGTTATATAGGCATTAAAATACAAAATATGTTCAATAAACATTATAAACAAAGGTTCCATTATTCCTTATTCCTTATTATTGTCCCTGTCCGTCTCTTTTCTATATTATGCATCTGTGGTGTGTTTTATTATATATATTGTACATTAATTAACTACTATTATATTATACATCATCTACGTGCTTGTTTGTAAAAGGTTTGTGAATTCGTTTGTAAAAAGTTTGTGAATTTGGGTATTCAAAGTGACAATTCACGTGACTAAAGAACGAAGGGAAGGACTCAAACCCGAAGACTCAAATGAACTAATCATTCCTCTTTCCGGTGGTCTGACAGCATAGGCTCAATGGGACTGACAGGAAGAACGATAGACTCGGACCCGCCGAACCCGAACTCGAGAGATGAACTAATCATTTCTGTTTCCAGTACAGATTCAGAATCCATATGTTGCGCAATGCGCATGCGCGGGTAACACAACATGAACGAATCACTCCCTGAGACAACTCGATAGTCCCGAGTCATATTAAAGATTCGTTCAAAATGAACGAATCGTTCATGAACGACACATCACTACCATTAACGTTCCTATCGTATTTTTAACGGTAAAGTTCTGGCAACCACAGCTGCCGTTTTTTTACCGTAAAATTTACGGTTTATTTTTTACAGTGTGGTTTGTTCAAATGTAATGAACCAATCGATTTCATGTATTCATCATTACTATTTCCCGATTTAACCTCGCCGTACCTGTACGAATGCACTCGCTCCACACAATGCGAGTTCTCTCTCTACCCCTCCACCTCCCCAGGTCCACCTGCCTAGATCTCTCTCTCTCTCTAGAAGCAGCAATACTGTATGGCATTTTCATAGAAACATTTACACTGATCTACATGCAAATATGCTCTCATACTCTCATATAAAAGCTGGGTGGTTTTAACCCAATTTTGGGTCAAATATAGACAAACTGAAATGTTGGGTTAAAAATGTAATTTAAACATTTAATTTAACTGAATTTGTCCATATTTGACCCAAAGATGGGTTGAAACAACCCAGCATTTTTTTAGAGTGTGTTTATGAAAAGTTTGTTCCAGATGTGGTCTGTTGACAAAAAACAGGATTTTCTCAGCTGTTGCTTTTATTTATGAAACTTACCCACATTCAAGTGTTACTCATATTCAAAATAATGCATGAATCTAGAAGAAAACATATTTTTGTTTATTTGCTTGTTTGTTTGTTTAAAAGCAGAGACTCTGTTCTTTTGTTTGACATATTGCATGTTCAGGAATTTATACTGGTGGTGGCGGCTGGCAACTTAAAAAGTAAATTTATCGAATATTATTTATTATGCTTTCAGCTACCTATAGTGAGTGCTTATAGTTTTTAAATCCATTCCACAAAATTCCTCAGACAATGCAAAGAAATTAGGTCTATTATATTCATTTGTTCTTGCACACAGATTCCACTCGTTCCTGCTCTTCCTTGGTTACTCGCGCTCCACGGTAAGGGAAATGAGCGCTGAGGCGTTTTGTAAGACCGTCAGTGACTTTGCTCTGGAGTACAGAGCCACTCGCAGTGCCATCCTTCAACAGAGGGAGAAAGAGAAGGAGAAGGACAGTCAAAGCACACCTAAACTCAAATCCAGACTCCAACGAAGCCCATCTGACGTAAGTATTAAATAAAGGCTCTAACTCACAAATAAGAGCCTAAACTCCTTTTACAAATAGTTCAAATGTACACATTCTCACGTCTCACAACAAAGCAGGCCTTCTGTGGTTTTTGATGGAGTATTTATATTTTTTTATGGACTTTTTCACTGTAGAAGAATGAGGAACAGGTGAAACTTGAGGAGGTTTTGAAGACTCCTGAATCATTGTCTTTCTGCTTCGACTTCACTCTTCCACGACAGCGCAGCAAGACAAGCGACAAAAGAGGTATCATTCCGTGCCAAATTCATCATTTGATTTTAAGTCAAATTGAAAATATTTACATATAAGGACTGTTTGTTGCAGGTTGTCACTCCCGAAGGCTGAAGTGGTGAACTCCAATCCTCGTCCCTTTGAAAGTGTTGCCCATTAGCTTGTCAACTAATTATGTTTTTGAGTATGGAAACAAAACTTGAAATAGCTAAAATCTCTTTTCTGTGATTTCTTTTGCATTGCTACTAGGCTACTTTGTTTATATGTTTTAGTACAATGACGGTAGAGTGGTATAACCTACAATGAACTGTCTTGAAGCATATTATTCTTGCCTTAATTTCAAATAAATTGAGTAGCCTTTTCATAATATTGCTTGATTCGCATAATTGTCTTTTTTTATATACTATTATACAACAACCATATGGTGCTAATGGTTTACAGACGCTTAAAACCGTGCTAAAAAACAATCAAACAGCTAAATCCAGCATTTAGGCTATGTGGAGCATTTATTTTACCAGCTTATAAACTGGTTGGCTGGTATTTAGAGGGGTTTTGGACTCTATTTTAGCAGACCAGGCTGGTCAAGATGGGAGACCAGCTAAAACCAGCTGAACACCAGCTTGGCTAGTCGTGGAGAACAGCTTTAACCAGTTAAGACCTGCCAACCAGTCTAAACTGGTTTTGGTGTTTTGTTTTGTTTTCCCAGCAGGACATTAATATCAAATAGGCTACAATCATTACTACAGTTATTGTGTATTATAACAATTTATAACATTAATCTGAATAAAAAAGTTCTGACAGTGTTTTCTGCACCATTATATGATAACTGAACTTATCTGGATGATGACTGTTTTCTCAGAGCAGATATAGGCTACGATCTAAATTAACTTTTTTTTTCCCAAGAAAAATATAACCAACACTGAACTTACTTAAGCTGACACTATTATGACACTATTTGATGTTTGTTTGTTTTTTCACTATAAGCTTCATTGAAACAAATTGTATTTGAAGCGATATATAAATAAAGGTGGCATTGTTTCTTTCACTTTGTTTACAATACATTTACCACGGTTTATTGTAGTAAAAATAACTATTTTATAAGAAAATGTGGTTTACCATAGTACATTTTAATTTTGTGAATGACTTTATTTCAATTTCAACGACCTTACTGTAAAAAAATGAGATGAAAATCTTTTGTAAAAGCGATTATAGTGCTCTGAGGGGAGGACGCAGCGAAGCAAATCCGCCATCCACCAATCAGACGTGCTCTTTATTTAAAAAGAAACGCGTGAAATAGATGGACGCGTGAATCCACCAATCGGTGCCATCTGTTTCTGCGGCGCATTGAAAAGCAGCCAATGAGATTCCAGGATATGTAGAGCAGGGCGGGGCTTGTCTTCAGTGCGCATTTGCTCGACGCCATTTCGTGCACTCGTCTGGTCGGTGTCTACTGAACGAGCTGGTACGGACTGTATCCACAAAACAGTACAGCACCGAATTTTAATCATTTTTAGTCTTAAACTCCCGGTGAGTATTTTGATTCGAGAGATTTTTGTCACTTTTTATTTTTGACTGACTTTGAACTATCTTTGGAGAATTTTTGTGGTTTTTATTTTTTATTTTTAATGCATTTTTCTGGTCATTTTCTGCTTGGCTTTGGTGGCGTACATTTTGTGATGCCGTGGTAGAGCAGTGAAAAAAAGAACATGTATGCTTTGAGAGGACCGCACCATTTTAATTTTTATTTTTCAAAGTAGGAGTTATTTTTCACCCCATTTTTTTGCAGGACTACTGCTAGAGCAGCTGGTTTATTTGTTTTTGTTTTTCTAAGTTATTGTGGAGGAAATGTCTCATGGACCGGTGGTTGTGTTTTCAAGATGGGGTCGTTTTTCCCTCCATGTCCTGGATTCAGAATATTTATCATGTTTTAAAACCATTTTTAAGATGACAGACTGTTTTCCCCCAACACGAGTAGACTATTTTTATTCAGCTGTAGACATTTGGACTGAGCTTGGCCGTTTTAATACGGTTATTTGGGCGTTATTTTTGCTCCTATTTTTGAGGGTCGTTGCGTTCCAGAATCGTGTCGATTGAATTTTCAGGCGACGTTTTTGCAGATTGTTTCAGCACTTTTAATGGACTGAGAAAACACGTTTTCTGCCTCATGCAATTCTCTATTTCAAAGCATGGACCATTTGAACACTTTTTACATTTGCATCCAAGGTCTATGCGAAATCATGTAAACGGTCAATCTTTCCATTAAAAGTACATCAAGAATGATAAATTGAGCTGGTTGCATTACTATTTATTTAATAAATGTTTTAAGGAGTGGGCCAGAATCAGTCTTTCTGCCTTCGCTCATGTGCTCAACTGCCCCATGCATCTATTCTATTAGATATTACATCCTATTTGTGTGTAATCCAAAATTTCAGCCCATGAAGAAGCTCTAGTAGGAGGGCTTGATGATATGAACATTATATTTATGTCCTCCCTCCCCACAAACACACACACTTACATATTCGTGTAAGATTTGCACAATATTTTCAATGCAATATCACACCTGACAGTAATTAAATTTGTTGTTTTCTTTCTCTGCTTGATATAGATTATACAAGTATTTGTCTATTGTTTTGATAAACGAGTATGTAATATGAATATACAAAGTGCACCAAATCATGTTCACCACTAGGCACACATCAGCATCATACTCCAGCTAAAGCTGGTTTTGTTTTTATCAATAATAAATGTGTAGATCAGGGGTTCCCAAACTTGAGAATCACACACACCCTGAGATATTGGGTTCATTACGTTAGGTACATTTTATCATCTCAAACCTGTTTTATGATTACTCACAATAATGTTTTACATTTATATTTTTATATAAAATAAAACCTTGCATTTGGTTATGAAATGTCAGGAGAGGAATTGAATCGTTTATATAATTATTATAATTTAATTATTTTCTCTGTCTGCTTTATCAAAAGAAACAAGTGTTGTGATGTGACCGCAAAGACAGGATGACTACAACTTAATGCAATGGGATTGATTCAGTGTTATCTTTTATTTTAATTTGATTAAATTAGATTTTTCACAGAACTTGTGACCCACACTTTGGGAAACCCTGGTCTAGACTCACAAAGACAATGTCTAAAGTCAAGAAGGTCCCACTTTCATAATCAAGTGAACATTATGTACACCAATTCTGTCATGAAGATGGATTAGCCCTATCATGTTGGCCAGACTTCTGGTCTGTCAGCCCAGTTAAAAAAAACCCAAAACAAACAAAAAAAGCATTCCCCTTTCTTTAGTGAGATGTTCATTTCTGATTTTATTCATTTTGCTTTTTTTGTAGTTTTTGAGGCAGCTTTTTTGACCCTCGTCAATCCGTAAGTTGGTTTTACTTTATTCTCCACTTCCGCACCAATCTTTCTGAAAAGTGTGCAGACTAGACTCCCGTTTGTTGTGTGTAGCCTTTACTTGCTTTCGTCACCTTTTAAATCTGCCATAGTTTAAAAAATACTTCATAAATAGTGTATAGACCTGTGCATTTTTGTTTAAGTTCAATTAGAGATGTTTCATAGTAAAGCAAAAAAGACCAAAGACACTCAATCTTTCTGAGCCACACCTATAAAAAATCCCAACATTTGATACCGAGGTCTTATTTTGAGTCTGTGGTAGTGTACTATAGAGGACAATTGCAAGTTTATGTCTACTTTGTTTTCATTTCATGTCATTTAAACATATTTTCTGTCTTCCGCTGCCCCATGAGTCTTCAGCATATTGGCTGCCATGATAGAGGCTTCAAAAACAATATTTTAGTTATTAAAGTACAACTAAATTAAAGTTATTATTATTTAAAACTCACACATTGATTTCCCATGAACTTTCGTTCTGAAATGCCCACATTGCACCATTGCATCTTCATTTGTCAGGGGTGAAAACAATGTTTACTGTAATTATCATTCGGTCTTGGGTTTTTCCTATTGATACATTAATCCTGAAATACCCACCATTCCACCAATGACTAGGGTTGGGTATCGTTTGAATTTGAACGATTCTGATTCCGATTCCTTGTTTCGATTCCGGTTCCTAACGATTCTCGATTCTGATTCTTTTAAGAGGCAGGGTCAAAAAAGTTTAGCTAACCCTGCTAACCAACGGCCTTTCTGAAGGAAATAAACCTTTCTGAAGGAAATACTCCTTCTGTAAAAATACTCCTTTTGTCACAAATTTTGCATTTTGTCGAGATTTCGTTTTTAGAAAAGTGAAGCCACACTTTGGATCGCCGACGTAAGCTACTATTTTTAACTTTTGAACGATTCCGGGAAAAACGAAAAGTTAGTCCCGGTTCCAATCGATTCTCGATACCCAACCCTACCAATGAGGAAACAATATTGTCTTCAGCACATTTTACTGTTGACAATTTAATATTAAGACATTCAAATGGTCTTCATTTTTAAATTTGCATTTATACAGTAATGTTAATATCCAACCAATTACAGGCCCAAATTTCCCAAAATTCATGTTTCTTGTTCTATCTATCATGGAGCCTGGGGAGAATTTGAGTTTTTCATTTGCACAGACCTCTAACTCTCTTTGACCTTAAACTTGATATTATGAGACACACTGATATTCATCTCTTTGTGTTCAGTGGTCTGTAATACTGATTAATGGTGTGTCTTAAGCTGTGCCGAGGGCATCACTTGATAGGCATCTTTAATCTCCTTTGGTGGCGTTTCAAAGGGTTTTTTTCATTAGCGCAGGATTTGATGCGTCATTTCGTCACGTGGCGGAGAAACGTCACTCTTTTTGACGCATTTCTCTCCTAAATTAAAAGGGTTTTAGTTTGGGATTGAGTGGGTTTAATGAGTTTAAATAACACTTCAGTTTCATTTGATTTGGGATATCTGTCTGGATTTCATTTTCTTTGCCTCAAGTTTTTACACAAACCACTGGGTGGCATCAGCCGAACACTAGACTGCGTGTTTGACCTTGGGAGAGTGTTAAAATTGCTGTGACGTCTGTTACATCACCCACCCACACAGTACGACCTTCACCCACAATGCACTGCTGAGCAGCAGCTCAACGGTGTCCAATAACCACCCTCTTCTCTCCAACAGAATCAGGCAGACAGACGACTCGACCTGAATTACAGACAAAATGGAGTGAGTTCTGACTATTCAACCCCCAGCATCCCCCTCAGCACACTTAAATATCTCAATGTGAACCTTATGTGGCGGTCTAAGCGTCCAAAGATATTTCCAAACGTGCCATAAGCGCTGAAAATGATCCACACACATAGTGTCATAGTACTTCACAAAACCAGATGCATTTTAAGGACAGTTCCATGCATATTAGTCTTCATCAAAGCGGTAATAAAACACCTGGATGATTCATTTCACTTCTGAATTTTTAGTTTGCATGCAGTATCTAAAAAGTCAGCCCATAAATCTCTACGTCACTCGCCCAGTCCTGATGTGAAGATGTGAACGTCGTCGCCCAACAAACTGCATAAACTACACCATACAAGCCCTTCTAGTTGATATGTGAATCAAATGTTCACCTAAGCACATTAGGAAAGCTTCATATATGGCTGCCGTGGCTCTGATTTTAAGCATACTAGTTGATATAACTTATGAAACCAATGCTTAAACATTTAATCTTGATTTTTTTCAAACTATATATCTTGGAAATGTTTGTTTTTATCTCATATGTCTTGTTTTCTGGTATAATAATTGAATGCAAATGGACTAGACTGTAATCTTAACGTGGTTCTGTAAGAATTCATTTAAAGTCAACACGAAACCAAAATGGACCACATTTTCTCAATAATAATGTGTTTCTGGTCTTATTTTGAGTGATTCCACAGTGCATATTACCATAGATGTAAAATGTGTTGCGGCTGCTTCATGTTGACTTGAACACTATCTCCAGAACTGATCCGATCTCACTAGCTCGTTTCCGTCTACTTTTGTGAATTTTGGGACGTTGAATAACAAAAAATCTTAAAATAGGCATAAAGTATGCACTTTTGTATCTGATAAGAGGACATGCGCATTAACTATTATGGAAAACAACAAAAAAACTGATTTTGATCTGGTAACTGGACTTGCATCTCATTACACAGCATCTCGAATGTTGTTTTAGGGTATGTTTACTTGACAACAATGAACTAAAAATGGAAGAGGGTTTCCCTTGTGTTTGTCAAACGATGTCAAAAGATCCCCGTTCACACGGATCCCCGAAAACGACTAAAAACGCTGGTTTCTGCTGGCAATGTCAATTTGTAAATACAGTAGTGCCTATAGACTAAGCGTGACGTCACCGTTTTCACAAATTCCTGTTTTTGTAGTTTACAGGTAGTTTTGAAACCCATTTTCTAAAGTTTGTGTCTTCTTGCCCCCAAAATGCCATTGACATGCAAATGAACAGCCAAAATGAAAGTTTGTAGTTTTTCCTTTGAGTTTCCGTGTATAGGCGGCCCCAGATAGCAAACTGACATTGAATCAACGTGGAAATATGACATCGAAACAACGTTGATCTGACGTAGTTTTGCTCATCGAATTAACGTTGAACCAACGTCAGACGCGTCATTCTTTCAAAACTAACGGAAAATCAACTTGAAATCAACGCGTTGTTTCAACGTTATGAAAGCAAACCAATTTTCGATTTTCATTTAGCTTTGAAGAATGCCGCGTCTGACGTTGGTTCAACGTTGTTTCAATGTCATGAGAGACGTCGTTTCCACGTTGATTCAATGTCAGTTTGGTGTCTGTGGCACCATTGTCAAAACAATCCCATTCACACGGATCAGTGAAAACGGCTAAAAAGCTGTTCTGTTGCCAGGCCACCAGATGGCGATGAAACACTATAGACTGAACACGTAATACACCTGCGCATGAAGTCAACTTCAGAGATTCACGTCATGGAGACGGTTTTCAAAAACTTGCACTTTGGCCTCGTTTACATGAGGACGTTTGCGGGGGAAAATATATTATCGGATGTGCCTTTCGTTTACACAGTGACGCCGTTTTGGGGGCTTAAAAACGCAAAAAAGAGTGGAAATCTTAAAAATGCTCCACCGCCCCTGCTCCGTAAAAACGCAAAAGTCTGCTAGACAGTGAAGGATGTGTGCAGACAGTGCTCCACATCGCCACCTAGCGGCCTGGAGTGCATACTACATCGGATTTCACACACTTTTGCGTCACCATATGCACGCGGATTTCCCACCCATAACGCTTTGTCTTAACGCAGAATAATAAGTGATAATGCAACGCGTTTCTATGTAAAAATAGCCTTTGAAACCTGTTTTCCAAACTTTACGTTTTCAGGCACCCAAAACGCCGACGTCGTGTAAATGAACGGCCAAAACGCATTTTTTAGTTGAAAATGGTTAAATTCGCAACTTTGGATGGAAACGGCTACTGGGGCCATTAGAGTTGTTCTTGACAAGCTAATTTCTCGTTTTTCTTTGTCAATCTTCTGCACCCCTTCCATTCCTCTCTTTTCGCCCAGACATTCCCCCACAACCAGCAGCCTGATGGCCAGTAACGTCACCAACAAGACGGACCCGCGCTCGCTGAACTCCCGGGTCTTCATCGGGAATCTCAACACCATGCTGGTGACCAAGGCTGATGTGGAGGCCATCTTCAGTAAGTACGGGAAGATCGTGGGCTGCTCCGTCCACAAAGGCTTCGCGTTCGTCCAATACGCCAATGAGAGGAACGCCAGAGCGGCGGTCAGCGGAGAAGACGGGAGGATGATCGTCGGACAGGTGCTCGGTAAGTATATTTCAAATCAGCAACTAAATCGGATATCGTCAGTCCCATTAAAGTGTACATTTAGTTGCTGATTTGAAATGTCAAGTAAATGTGAATTTGGCAAGCAGTTTTTGAGTATTTCCTCGTTTAAGTCAGTGGGAAATCTCACAAAAATGTCCTCTGAAAATCAAAATTTAGCATTAAGCGTAATTTTAGTAACATTAAATTTTTGACATAATTTTCATGACATTTTAGCATGCTTCCATCCAAATTCTCATTAGTAAAATGTAAAAAAACAACTTTAAGTTAATTTTTCACAGCAAAATCTTAAGAATTGGCTTTATGTATGGAAAAAATGTATTTACTTTTGAGGTGGAAGTTATGGAAATAGCATATTTTACAATAGCAGTTGTAAATAAAAACAAAATACAATTTTTTTTTTGATCTTATAAAAAGTATTAACATTCTGTAAAGTCAAGTCGAACCATTCCAAAAGGTTTTACTTGTGTGCTAAATGTCTACATGCATGTGCACCTCATGTTTACATTTACATTAATTTCTTTAGCTGGCGCTTTAATCCGAATCGACTTGTCTCGTGGTTTAATGTTTATTCTTTCTGCTTTTTTAGATATTAATCTGGCCGGTGAGCCAAAACCCCATCGGTCAAAGACTATTAAACGTTCTGCTGGAGATATGTACAGGTCTGCATTTTATATTGTTATTCTATTTTATACAGTTTAAGTATTTTCCGCTTTTAATTCTTTGCCGTCTCCTCCCACAGTTCCTCGTTTGATCTGGACTATGACTTTCAGAGAGATTACTATGACAGGTGAGCGCTCACTCTTGAAGGATTCATGCAAGCTTAATCTGATCAAATGCTTTATTCATTAAAGGTGCATTGTGTAATCTAAGAAATGCGATATAATACGCATACCTATGTTTTCAGTGGTGTATGAAGACCTTACATAATGAACCGTTACCTTAGAATGAGAATTTGGATGCCTGTTCCTCTCTACACACCCCGCGGGTCCGCTTGACACGTTTCTACGGTGGCCCAAAACGGACAAACGCGATTTGTCACTGTGTTCTTGGTGCAAAAACTGACACAATGATGAACAAGTAACAATAATAATCCCAATAACATCGTTTTACTGAATTTCTTTATAAAGAAACCTCACTGATAAACTGGCTGCTGTCTCAGATGATGACATCACTTCCTGTCAGGCTGCTAAAAAAAATAAAAAAATCACACACTGCACCTTTAACGGCGTTTATTGTCTGATTTGACGGAGTGCTCGATTCTCTGAGTGTGTGTTAATATGAGTGTGTGTTTCAGGATGTACTCGTACCCGTCACGCGTCCCGCCGCCTCCCCCTCCCCCGCTGTCGCGAGCGGTGATCCCGTCCAAGCGCGCGCGGGTGAGCGTCAGCGGCGGCAGTCGCAGGACCAAGAGCAGCTTCTCCTCCAAGAGCAGCCAGCGCACCTCACGCACCAGTGAGTGCTTTACACACACACACACACACACTGTTCCTCACAGGTCCTAGCAATTTTAGTATTTTTCAGGTTTAGATAAAAATGGAAAAATAATATTTCCAGAGTAGACTGCAGTAGATAAGATTTGAAGTGGATCAAATCAGTTGTCCTAAGACAAGAATGGGAATTTGTTCAAAATTCATCTAACTTTGAAAGAGTTTAATCCACTTCAAATGTACATTACTGTATTTAGGTATCACACAAGCAGTGTTTATACTTACTTATACTTAGTAGTGTACATTTGGGCTAATGAGCGTGTGTGTGTGTGTGCGCAGTGAAAACTGATGATCTACAAACCATTAAGAAGGAACTGACTCAGATTAAACACAAAGTGGACTATCTGCTGGAGAGCCTGGAGCGCATGGAGAGAGACCACAGCAAGAAATCAGGTGCGAGACCGTTTACTTTCACAAGTCTGGTTTGTTGTGCAATGACCACTTTTACTTTCAATCTGACGATTTTATGTTGTGCTCCATCTTGAAGATGTCCATGAACTACTTCTCAAGTTATCGTTGAGAGTGATCTTATGAGTGATCTTGCGTATTAGGGGTGGCACGGTTCACGAAACCGACGATTCGCTTTGAGTCACGGTTCTTGTTATATTTTTTCTTTTAATCTTTAACACTCCAGAAATGTACTTCAGCATGTGATGTATAGCTTAATTATCCACACTTTAGGATACAGTATAAAAAAATGATATTCATGCAATCATGCACAAACTGAATTTGACTCCTTGACTTTAAGCACATTTTGGGACTGTCTCAGAGGAAAGCTAGGTTTTGATAGAGCAAGAGAGAAGACATTGACATGCTTTTCGTTTATTTGGCAAAAAAAGGAGAATGTGTATCACTATGTCTACAAGAACTTGTGCATTTTTGTCACACAAATCTTATTTACACAAAGAAATTAACTTGCATTTATCAACTGCTGACTTTTGTAGCTCTTACAAAAATTCTATCTTTTAAAAGAAAAAAAGAGGAACTCTTAAAACACTGTCTTTTATGAATAAGTCAATATACATGAAACCTCATTGCCTATAATTAGGCTATAGCAATAGCAAAGGCCATAAACAAAGTGAACCTCAACACAAAAAACAGTATCAACAATGCTTCTATGCCCAAAAAGTGAGGGTACCTTTTTTTCACTTGAAATTAAAGTGCAGGATTTGGAAACATATGACTGGAGCTCTTATTTAAACAAAGTGCCACTGTAGCGTTATATTAAAATATCATCACATGAAATCCAACATGTTCCCACTAGGGCTGGGGTAAACGATTATTAACTAAACGATTAGTTGGGCGATTATTTTATCGATTAGTCGACTAATCTAATGACTAATTGGACGACTAATATAAATAATATTTTTTCTGCTGCTCAATTAATAAAAAAACAATATCTCAAATAAATACTAGCATACTGAATCAAGATACTATAAGCTGGCTAACGTTAGTCTAATGTTATGTATTTGAACACCATCATAACTCTACAACCGCCAAAACCGCCATTTTTTACAAACATTTTTTATCATAGAGAATGTTTAAATATTAATATCAGCTGAGGAGGGAAACGGAGTCGGAGGCGGAGTTCACCTACTGATCAGAGCGCGTGCTGACTGCTGACACGGAGTAAAGCCTTGTTTATCCTCCAACTCCCTCATCTCTCCCCCTTGCCATTTCCCCGCGTGCCGTGACCTGCAGCGCTCCATACTCCACTTTTACTGGCTTGTTTACTAACTTGAACCGGCGCTGCACAGAGCGATCGGTAATGACTTCAAATACCGCGAAACTGAGTGACGGAGCCGTCGCTCTCGCACTAGTTTGATGTTATAAGTCGAACAAGCTTATGTCGCGCGAAAAGAAAACGCACGTCACATACGGGCACGAGGCTACATTGCGCATGCGTCGAACCGTGAGACGCACACACGCTCCGAACCGAGACAAGCGAACCGAACGGTTCGGGTGTTTTTTCATGTAGCGTGACACCCCTATTATGTATTGATCTTATGTATTTGGGTTTTATTATGTATTGTCTTGTCCTGGGTCACTTCATACCAAAAACCGGTGTATGTTTTTTTTATGATATGCATTTTTAATATACCACCATACCGATTTCAGCGACTGCGAGGCAAGGCCGAGGATATACATCAGTGCTCTGGTGTTACAGGGGAGATGGATGCTGCAGAACTATGGCGTTATTTTCCTCTCAAATGTCGAGAGTATATTAATAAAATGCGCAAGCGAAAATCTCTCGACTCGCGCTCGGAATTTAAGGTGCCGAGTGCGCTCTTGTGAGAATAGGCCTATTTTCTCTGGGCTCGATCAGAGAATCCAGCACATAAAAATGTGTTCAGTGCAATTGCGAATCTCTTCAATTCCCCTGATAACAAACTTAGGTTATAAGAACGTTTTTATGACGTTCCCATTAAATTATAAAAACGTAGGAACATTCGAAACGTCCAGTTTTTTTAGGCGCTGTTTTAACGTTATTTCTTGGTTGAAAGAACGTTATTCAAAACGTTATAAGAACGTTTTTATGACGTTCCCATTAAATTATTAAAACGTAGGAACATTCGAAACGTCCAGTTTTTTTAGGCGCTGTTTTAACGTTATTTCTTGGTTGAAAGAACGTTATTCAAAACGTTATAAGAACGTTTTTATGACGTTCCCATTAAATTCTAAAAACGTAGGAACATTCGAAACGTCCAGTTTTTTTAGGCGTTGTTTTAACGTTATTTCTTGGTTGAAAGAACGTTATTCAAAACGTTATAAGAACGTTTTTATGACGTTCCCATTAAATTCTAAAAACGTAGGAACATTCGAAACGTCCAGTTTTTTTAGGCGCTGTTTTAACGTTATTTCTTGGTTGAAAGAACGTTATTAAAAACGTTATAAGAACGTTTTTATGACGTTCCCATTAAATTCTAAAAACGTAGGAACATTCGAAACGTCCAGTTTTTTTAGGCGCTGTTTTAACGTTATTTCTTGGTTGAAAGAACGTTATTCAAAACGTTATAAGAACGTTTTTATGACGTTCCCATTAAATTCTAAAAACGTAGGAACATTCGAAACGTCCAGTTTTTTTAGGCGCTGTTTTAACGTTATTTCTTGGTTGAAAGAACGTTATTAAAAACGTTATAAGAACGTTTTTATGACGTTCCCATTAAATTCTAAAAACGTAGGAACATTCGAAACGTCCAGTTTTTTTTAGATGCTGTTTTAACGTTATTTCTTGGTTGAAAGAACGTTATTCAAAACGTTATTAGAACGTTTTTATGACGTTCCCATTAAATTCTAAAAACGTAGGAACATTCGAAACGTCCAGTTTTTTTAGGCGTTGTTTTAACGTTATTTCTTGGTTGAAAGAACATTATTCAAAACGTTATAAGAACGTTTTTATGACGTTCCCATTAAATTCTAAAAACGTAGGAACATTCGAAACGTCCATTTTTTTTAGGCGTTGTTTTAACGTTATTTCTTGGTTGAAAGAACGTTATTCAAAACGTTATAAGAACGTTTTTATGACGTTCCCATTAAATTCTAAAAACGTAGGAACATTCGAAACGTCCAGTTTTTTTAGGCGTTGTTTTAACGTTATTTCTTGGTTGAAGGAACGTTATTCAAAACGTTATAAGAGCGTTCAGTTCTCCCATTATATAAACGTTGTATTAACGTTCATGCTTGGCTGTAAGAACATAATTCAAACGTTCAATTCTCCCATTATATAAACGTTGTATTTTAACGTTATTTCCTGTTTATAAGAATGTTATTTGAATGTTAAGAAATATCAATTTTATTAAATGCTGTGAACACCTGATTATGCATGGGAAAAAAAGTCGTAAACCGGAAAACCGGCTTAATTTTGAAAAAGACTGTGATGTAAATGTTTGGTCAAACCGCCCAGCACAAGTCAAGTCAAGTCACATTGATTTATATAGCGCTTTTTACAATACAGATTGTATCAAAGCAGCTTCACTATATCTGTTGCCTTTTGCTGCAACACTAGTTTCCTCCAAGTGAATAAAGTAAAACAGAGACATTTTTTTTTGTAATCAGAGCTGCTAACACACACACAAGCTGTTGAAGCTCCGCCCCCTGTGCTGGGAGCTGCAGCTCATTTGCATTTAAAGGGACAGACACAAAAAACACGTTTTTACTATTTAACCTTAAAAAGTGAAGATTTTAACATGCTACAAAATATCTTATACACACACTCTGGGGACATCAGAGACTTATTTTACATCTTGTGAAAATGGCATTGTATCAGCCCTTTAATGCAATACAGTGTTTTAAATTAAGTCCATAGGCTTGTTTCAGTCTGGATATTCTGGATCGTACGTCTCAAAATTGAGAAGATCGTGATTCAGATCAGATCAGAAACCTTTCCACAATCACTGATTATCTGTGTGTTTCTGCGCAGATGTGAAGGGTGTTAAACCAGAGGAGGTGTCGCCACAGCACTCCAGCGGGAAGAAGGAGCGCGAGAGCACGGATTTGAACGACTACGAGGATGAAGGAGACCTGCTGGAGGAAGAGGAGGTGAGAGAACGACGGTCATCATTCCCCATCCTCTCTCCGGGACTGGGAGCTGTGTGGGTTTGCGATACAGTCGAGTGCGAAGTACATCGCAAATATACTGAAATGTTCGCCTTCGCACTCGAAAGTTTCAGAACCGCTCATTTTCTGTGAAGAACACGCATTTTTCTGGCCACGTTCTTCACGTTCCCTTACGGCATCCATACACATTGTTAGTACTTGCTAATTTTTAATTACCTGCACATTAATGGTACTTGCACCTAGAGCCCGACCGATAAAGAGTTTTGAAGGCCGATACCGATACAATTTGTTGGTTTTAAAATCCGATATATCGGCCGATATTTTTTTTTCATGAACGCACAACAAAACATTAACAGATTTCCCTAACATTCGTTATTTTTAGTTATGTATGAGTTTTAAATAAAATAATATGATAATTCATTTTAAAAAGAAATTTGTTTCTTTTATTGTCGCAACAGAACAGAGGAGGAACCAAAGCTCATTAATTAATTATCAAAGCTCATTGAATTCCACTGATGATAGTGGCATTAGCTAGCTTTGTGGTTAGCTAGTTGCGCATTATAAACGAGTGTTGCCAACTGGGATGGTGTAGAGTGCCCTCTGGTGGACAAACTATACAACTCCAACATGACATGGTTGAAGCGTGTTTCATCCGTTTTTATTTTATTTTTGAAATATTCATTTATCGGCCATTATAACTGCCGATACCGATAGTTTGGAAAATGCCTAGTATCGGCCGATAATATCGGCCTGCCGATATATCGGCCTGTAAATTTTCCCCCGATTGGAAACCCACCGCTTCAGGTCGACTTTGCTCCAGATCTGCTTGATCGGATCATGGTGATCGCATGTAATGCGATCTAAGATTAATAGATCTTAATTAAGATTAATAAATGCTAAGGAAGTTTTGCTCATCCTCAGGTCAGAGATGGGGACTCGAGTTTGAGACTCGGACTCGAGTCGCACTTGAGTCACACAAACACTGACTTCAGACTTGACTTGCGACTCGACCCAAAAGACTTGTCAGCAACCTGTTTTCATGCAATTATTGCTTTTTAAATCTAAATTCATTTGAATGTATTTCTATTTTCTTTTATTGGCGCATACGTTGGGGAAGCGTATGATATGAAAAGCTGCATGTCCCCCGCCCTTTGTCATACTGTGCATGAGACGGAGCGTATTTAGGCCACGCCCACAGCGGAGGAAAACAATCCAACCGTCGATTGTAGATTTCTCATAAATTCAACAAAAGTTGGCATTGTAAATCATCTCGCTGCTCCGCAATCTGCACCGTCATCACAGACATCGTTAGAAAGCTCTCTCTCTCTCTCCTGTACAATGTTGTCGGATCCAAATATGTTCATTTCCTTTTAATCAGCAACCAATCGCGAAAGTAAAAGGGGGGATTTAACTCTAAATGAGCAATCTCATTGGCCTGATGGAAATCTTTAGATCCCGTTTTGCGTTTTCTCAAAATGACTTTTCTCTCAAACTCCACGTCTGAAATCTCCACTTCAGTAGCACCGATATACCAAACCTAATACACCAAACTGTCCAGTCAGTTTTATTATGAAGACTATTACAGATGGATTTGTAAATATATTATTCCTAGCTTGATTTATATAACATTGTTTTTCTAAAAACATGGCGGAAATCTATTTAAGGCTATCTGATAACAGGATAACAAAAGTAGATATCCATAAATATCTATTTTCCCCCATCTATTACTGTACGTGAACACAATGAAAAAATATTTTAAACCTGGCTTTGTCTAATAGGCTATTCAGATTTCTTTTTTTAAATATGCAAATTCGCACATATTTAATTAGACAATTCCTAATAATTTAAGACTAGAGACTTGACTTGGACTCGTGGCAAAAGACGTGGCATCTCTGCCTCAAGTTCATGTTAACTAATGTTAAGCATTTCCCAAAAAGTTAATTATAATGTACATAATGTTAATGTAATTTAATATAAAAGTGTAAAATAATGGCGCTTTCTGACGATTCGTTTTCTTGAAGGAGCATCACAGACATGAACTGAAACAAAGTGTAGCGTACCCTATATTTGCCCCTCAGACATCAGAAATATATCTATATAATATCTATAGAAAGCTTTTTTTTTTACATTTAAATGAACAAATATTATCAGATTATGTAATCCGTATGAAGTGAGCATTAGGGTTGGGTATCGAGAATCGAGTATCGATTGGAACCGGGACTTTTCCCGGAATCGTTCAAAAGTAAAAATTTCAATTCCTAGTTTCGATATTCACAGTCCGCCGAGCGGAAGAAGAAACAGCTGAACAACACCAACGAAGAAGCGTCTACCGGAAGTGTTGGCATAACCGCGCGAGTCGAACATGAGTAGCTTACGTCGGCGGTCCAAAGTGTGGCTTCACTTTTCTAAAAATTAACGAAATCTCGGCAAAATGCAAAATTTGTGACAGAAGGAGTATTTCCTTCAGAAAGAGCGTTGGTTAGCAAGGTTAGCTAAACTTTTTTGACCCTGCCTCTTAAAAGAATCGAAATCGAGAATCGTTAGGAACCGGAATCGAAACAAGGAATCGGAATCGTTCAAATTCAAACGATACCCAACCCTAGTGAGCATGTATAGAGATGACGAGTCGAGACCAACCAATGATTCAAATGTTTAGCCGGTCTAAATCTGTTTTTTTTTTTTTTACGACACATTAATAACCATTACGTTTGCCGGTGCGCTGTGGCCAGCTTTGTTTGAATCTGAGTGCTGGTTAGGCTATACATATTTAATATAGGCAATTAAAGGCACGTTATTATGATTTATGGCTTAAAATAAACGCACGGCTAGTCGACTAATGTCTTGACTAGAATAATCAACCCCATATCACCTTGCTCGTATTCACTCACACGTTTGGTTTGTGCAGATCAAGAGTCGAGGAAGGGAGGATGATGAGGAGGAGGAAGAGGAGGGTGAGCAGGAGGAAGGAGAGGACGATGGAGACAGCGCCAACGGAGACGACTCTTAAACGCCACAGACACGCGGGCATGCATGTAGAGTAGATCCTCTGACCCTTAATGCACAGCTGAAGTTTCATTTCACAAGTCCTGAACCATTTCCCAGATTTCCACAGCTTGATAACGGACACTTTTAGACTGACCCGTCGCACGATTGACCCCTGCGTTAAAGAACAGCCGGATGGGAAGGGTCGATCTCCAACGTTGACATTAACGCACAAGTTTGCAGCAAACTTACTAAGTCACGCTGTTTTAAGACTGGCGTCCTGAAAGCTCGGTGTGTGTGTGTGAGGTTTGGAGGAGGAGCTAATGAGCTAGATGTTTTATGATTGGATTTTTAACAGGTTGTCTGAAGGGTAGAGCAAAAAAAAAAAAATAGTTTTGTTAAATAAACTGCTTAGTTTGTCAATAGAAATCAACTAATGTTGGGATACTTGGTGGGAGAGTGCTTTAATTGATCGGGCCAATCAGAATGCATCACATGTAGATATTAGAGATCTTAAAGAGACACTAACGTGCATTTTGTACCTCATCAATTGGTTTGCGCTAACCGTATTCTGCCAGTACAAACTAATTGGATTGTCAAACCTCAAACAATTGCGTTCCCTCTTCAGACACGTTCAGGTTTGTAGTTTTTAAAGTCTTCGACCACTGCGTTAGTTGGTGACGAGAACGGCCATTCACATTTTAAACCAGCCTGTGCAGAAAGATATTGCGTTTAGATGCCCAAGAACGTCTGTCTTCGTTCTCGATGCTCTTTATGGTTCTTGTGGTTGTGAAACCCTTCTGGGCAGATCCGAAAAAGCACCGTTCATCGCAGTCCTCTTTCACACACACACTTAGACAATCATTAGATTGGTTTGGCTACTATTAGTTTCAGTTGACTCTCCTGAAGCTCTTGTGTGTGTAAGCTCAATAATGTTCCCTCATTTTGGGAGTAAATGTATTACTCTTGCCGACCAGTGGGCGGCAGTGTGGCCCAGTTCTGTTATTTAACCTCTCTGACATACTGTATGATTGAAGGAAACCTTTTTATATTCCATAAGGGGTCACTGAGTGCGTGAGAACACGTTTGGATTGTACAGTCGATGTAATTTTATCTATTGGTTTGTGTTTGTGTACTGTGACACTAAGGTGAGTTTGCGTCTGATGAAGACCAGATGTGTTTGCAGCTGTTTTGTTTTCTTCATTTGTCCTGTTCGTCTTTTGTTTGGTCTGTGTATTAAGTTTCAATAAAACTACAAATGTTCATGACTCGTTTGCTTTTATTGGAGCTGACTGCCAATTGTTTCCAAATATTAGTCTTACCAATAATGTTTCCATGTAGTGTGATGATGATGAAATGCCATGGTTTTTTATTTTTTATTTAATTGAAGGCTTCGTACAAGCTGAGACGGATATTTGAGAGGCTTTCTATGGGATTGGTTCACTTTAGGGAAACATTTTGCTTGATTTCAATGAACTAATTAAAAGAAACACTGATTAATTTGAGTCATTCAATGGCGTTCCCAGTAGACTGCACTTTATGTAATCGTTCTGGATGGGGAGTTTATTACTGCCGTCCATTGCTGATTTCTTTAGGGCTTTTGTTTTTCTGGTTTTATTAGATCTGGGGTATATTTGTGTGTGTTGCTGTCGACTGAAATTAAATCTCAATGTGTTTTTGCCTGCAGCAAACTACTTTACAGAAGAACCTGACTGTTGTTAAAGGTTTACTTATCTTCAGAATGAAATTTCCCTGATAATTTACTCTCCCCCATGTCATCCAAGATGTTCCTGTCTTCAGTCGAAAAAACGAAATAAGGTTTTTAAGGAAAACGAACAAATTAGAGTCCAACGGTTTGAAGGTCCAAATGTGAGTTTCAGTGCAGCTTCAAAGTCTCGAGGAATAAGAGTCTTATCTAGATAAACCAGCGCTCATTGTCTAACAAAATAAACATTAATAATATACTTTTTAACCACGAATGCTCATCTTGCACTCGCTGTGCGCCACAAATTACGTAATCACGTTAAAAGGTCACGTGGGCGGAAGACCCGATGCCATCAACAAAACTAATAGCCTAAGGTAAAACAACGATTTCTGGCGATTTTGAAGTATTTAATTTGGGACCTTCGACCCATATGACCCCATTGAAGTCCATTAAATGGAGAAAATCCTGGAATGTTTTCCTTTTTTTTCAACTGAAGAATGAATGAATGAACATCGTTGATATAACGGGGGTTGAGTAAATAATCAGGAGTGAACTAATCCTGTAAAGTAGCTTGGTATTACAGTTTCAGAGTTTCTTCAACAATGTGATTGATTTTCATTTCTCCTTCAAGAACCCTGTGAATTTCGGTCGCACACAATTAAATGTTTGTTTAGGGCACCATTTTTTAATGAATTTAAGACTAGATTCAGACAAACACGTCTAGACTAGCTTCTTTTTTTCTTATGAGATGTTTTTTTTTACATTCATCTCTCTGTCAGTCGCTGCAAAATTACAGGACCTGTTAAAACATAACCCGTAACGCTCTCTGTTTAGGCCTCGGGAGCCTGTAAAAGTGTTGACCCAAAATATTCCTGGCTGATGTACGACCACAGTATCAGATGAAGGATTAACATGGTATTTACTCCAATGTTCTTTCATGAATACCAATGTATGTTTGAGAAGTCGAGTATCTTTTGGTTGTCTTGTGCTCATCTCAATTTTGTGTTCATTCTAGTTCAAGCCACCAACTGTTCAAACTTGGTAATGGTTAACTTTTTAAACATCTGCCGTACCCACTATTCTCAACTAATTCACAAACGTTTTTTACTACTTGTGTTTCTAATCTTTAGGTTGTTGTTAGGCATAGACTAGACCTCACCTTGGGGTTCTAAGCATGCGTCAAAACCGCCGCCATCTTGGAACAGGGGTCTTGTCATAGGAAGTAGCTAGGTAACGCTGCTATCTCTGCCTTTACTTCGAATTCATTGATGGTGGCGGACTTTTATGCAGCGTATGATGTTCACAGATGAAATCTGAACTAGGAAGAATGTTTAAAAAAAAAAAAAAAATTTCTGGAATCAATTATAACATGTCTGACCGTTGGAACAAACCAAAAAAAAAAACAAGAAAAATCGCATTCATGATGATTTATGGTGATTTTATTTCCGTTAGACCTGTGTCTACTACATTGATGCTGATGCATTAAAGTGGAGGGGCTCCCCTGTTTCAAGATGGCGGCTCTATTGACGCATTCGTTCCAATGAACTGCAGTAGCCAAGGTGAGGTCTAGTGTACATGTCTATGGTTGTTAGGCCAATCTGCATAAATTAGTTATTTTTATTTGCTTTCATAATGTTCTTTATTTGATTATTTTAGACATTTTATTTGGTTGAGCAGTTGTCAGGGGAATCATAAATGTATTTTTATTTTATTTTATTTATTTTTTTGCTATTGTTTTCAATAAGCTAATTGAGGACGCCAAACAGAAAATGACGTCGTGACCTATACATAAGAAATTCTGTATTTGTCATTTCCACCATGTCCTTAGGATCTCTGCCAAATTTCATAGGAACAAAGTTTCACTTTAATTGTTCAAAATTGCATTAAAGGAGTTTTATGATCTGAGACACAATAATATATTTGCATGTTGATTTATGACCTTCTACCAGTTAGATCCCTGCAACATTAAACTGACTCGTATGAAATTAACTTGCAGTTCAATTTAAGTAAATGGGGATTATGAAATGACTCGTTCTCTTGGCGCTTTGGGAGTATACGGATGCAGGAACAATCAAACGAATTGAATTTGTGACACACATCTGCTCGATTTCAGATGCAGTGAGTGAACGAGGACCAATGAAATGAAGATGAAGAGATCACTTAATGCGTGAAACATACCACAGATGGCAGTACGATATGCCAGCCGGTGACGAATATTCATAATGGAGCTGTGTGTGTATGTGTGTGTGTGTAGCGCTTCACATCTGACGCCCCACTGCTCACGATCATTCCAGTGCAGTGAACACGCTCGCTCTCTCTCATGCGTTCACTCGATCTGTCATCTCTCTCCTCTGTTGGCTTCTCCGCCCTTATCTCTTCTCATTTGCATCCTTTATTCTTTCTTCATCCTTGATTCCCCAGACTATTTATCTATATGTCTGTCTTTACTAATTCTTAGCACATGGTTTTATCCAAAGCGACTTGTAAATGAGAGCAATAGAAGCAATCAAACCAACAATAGGGCAACAATATGCAAGTGCTGTGACTAGTCCCAGTTAGTCTAGCACAGCACCGAAACCAAGGTTTTTAATTTATGGATGTATACACTGCCCAGCAAAAAACAAATAAATAGGGAAATGCTTAAGTGTCATTGATTGAATGGGAATAACATCATAACATTTATTGAAAATGGCGCAAAAATGGCGGCACGCATGAGAAAACTGATCACCAATCACAATTCCAAGGTTCCTGAATGGAGTTATGGATGACGACCCACTCTGATGAATTGAAATTTGTGGTGGAGCGTTGGGTTGGTCGAGACCAAGAGCAGCTCGGTCTTCGTAAGATTTGTGTTAAAGGTGGGGGTCCGTCATCCATCAAGAAATGTCTGAGAGGTAGTAGTGTGTCGTCAGCATAACAGTGATAGGAAAAGCCATATTTCTGAAAGACAGATCCTGATGATGACATGTAGATGGAGAAGAGAAACGGTCCCAACACTGAGCCCTGATGCACCTCACCCCTCCATGACACCCTGAAGGACTTTCCTGAGAGGTAAAACTTGAACCATTGGAGTTTGGTTCCTGAGATGGCCTTCGTCTTGAGGATTGACAGGAGGATCTGGTGCTTAACTGTGTCAAAAGCAGCAGTCAGATCCAGGAGGATGAGTACTGAGTCTCAGAGCTACAATAACCGAGAGCAGGGCAGGCCAGTGAAACCACTGGTTGTTTTATCTGTGCAAGAAAGGTAGAGATTTATTAGAAAACGACTCATTCAAGTGTTTTAGCATTGAATTGAAGGGAGGCCGGTCTGTAATCTTACAAAAGTGCTGGATTTAGAGTTGGTTTCACTGTGTAACTCTTTTAGTTTATTCTTAGCTAAAAACACTTAGTTCTTTCAAAACTATATGTGCTCATTAATGTATATTTACTTCGTTCAAGTAATAAAGTATTCTCGTGAGTGTATAATATGCCATTGAAAATACATACGGGTAAGGGGTTCTAATGTCGGTCGCCATGTTGCCCCTCCATCTTGAAAGTACAGTAGCCAAAGAGGGACATACCTGTTAATTCGAGCTTCGCATTTCGTGTTTACTTTTGAGTTAACACTCATGGACGAGGTCGAACTGGAAGCCAATGGCGACCGTAGGAGTTAAAACGAAATCGGAATTGAGAGGAACAGAAACTAATATTCTCTGGATGTTCATATACGTTTTCACCACTAGATGGGGGTAAAAATCACACAGTGTAGCTTTAAGCAGTGGGGTTACTCGGCCCTCCTTAAATGCTGTGGGAAAGGTACCAGTGTGAAGAGAGTTGATGATATGAGGGGGTGTGGGTACAAGTGTAGAAGAAATGGCTTGAAGGAGATGAATGGGGGTACAATCAAGTTTGGAGACTTCTACCTCTGTGATAGCGGAGAGAAGGAGGGTTGAACGTGTGCGTTTGCTGTTAAGATAAGCGTGTCAGTTTGTGGTGTGGAAAATTGGCTGCTGATGGTCGTTGTTTTATTCATGAAAAATGTGGCAAAGTTGTCAGCCGTGTCAGCCGCAGGAGGATTAAGCTTTTGAAAAGCATATGAGAGTCAGAAGAATTGTTCATTTTGTTGTGGTAGCAGTAGAGATATTAGCAGGGAAGGGATTGACACAGACCAAGGTCAGTGGGATCTTTCGATTTGCGCCTTTTCCTGAGTTTCACTGTTAGTCTCTTGGGCTAAAGGGGAAAAGTGACCAAAGAGGATATGCGGGAAGGTGAGAGTAGGTCACGCTGAAAGAGTGAGTGTTACTGACATGTGAAGGCCTAGTATGGTAACCCATACTCTAAATGTGTCCTCTGCATTTAACCCATCCTAGGTAGTGTGCACACATCAGGAGTAGTGAGCAGTGAACACACACAAACCGGCGAGATTACTTCGACTTCCAAACAGATGGATATGGACAAGTTTCGATCCAATTTGTTTTGTAATCACTGTTCTTTCGTTGGCCAGAGGAGAACTGGCGCCCGACTCCCAAGGTTTTTTCCTCCATTCTGTCCCTGATGGAGTTTTGGTTCCTTGCCACTGTTGCCTTGTTTTTGGCTGTCTTAGTTGGAGACATACAATATTATTGATCTGTGTTGTATTATTTTCATGTTATCACTGTGAAGCTGCTTTGATACAGTCTGTATTGTAAAAAAGCGCTATATAAATAAATGTGACTTGACTTGACACCCTGCAAACCGTGGACACGCAGTGGGTAGCCATTTTTGCTGTGGCTTGGGGGTTAGGAGCCTTTTTAACCAGAGAGAGAGAGAGAGAGAGAGAGAGAGACTGTCTATCTGAAGACATTAGTAAACCGTCATCATTTAGTTGTAATCAGTTTAGCGCCCTCCAGTGATCAACACACACACATATGGTAAACACTTTACAAAAAACACTTTCACACTGCTTTGTAGGTATGCGAAAAATGCAGAAAACCAAACCCGATCCGATTTTTTTATGATGGACAAAAGTTTCGGAGGCAGTGTGCAATCGTGATTGACATAACGCGTGGTCGTATTTATCTTTTAACGTGCGAATCACGGACTGCTTTTAGAGTTCATTAGTTAACTACCGAAGTTAGGTTTGGGGGTTAGGAGCCTTTCTCACCAGAGAGAGAGAGAGAGAGAGAGAGACTGTCTGTCTGAAGACATTAGTAAACCGTCATCATTTAGTTGTAATCAGTTTAGCGCCCTCCAGTGATCAACACACACACATATGGTAAACACTTTACAAAAAACACTTTCACACTGCTTTGTAGGTATGCGAAAAATGCAGAAAACCGAACCCGATCCGATTTTTTTATGATGGACAAAAGTTTCGGAGGCAGTGTGCAATCGTGATTGACAAAACGCGTGGTCGTATTTATCTTTTAACGTGCGAATCACGGACTGCTTTTAGAGTTCATTAGTTATCTACCGAAGTTAGGCTTGGGGGTTAGGAGCCTTTCTCACCAGAGAGAGAGAGAGAGAGAGAGAGAGACTGTCTGTCTGAAGACATTAGTAAACCGTCATCATTTAGTTGTAATCAGTTTAGCGCCCTCCAGTGATCAACACACACACATATGGTAAACACTTTACAAAAAACACTTTCACACTGCTTTGTAGGTATGCGAAAAATGCAGAAAACCGAACCCGATCCGATTTTTTTATGATGGACAAAAGTTTCGGAGGCAGTGTGCAATCGTGATTGACAAAACGCGTGGTCGTATTTATCTTTTAACGTGCGAATCACGGACTGCTTTTAGAGTTCATTAGTTATCTACCGAAGTTAGGCTTGGGGGTTAGGAGCCTTTCTCACCAGAGAGAGAGAGAGAGAGAGAGAGACTGTCTGTCTGAAGACATTAGTAAACCGTCATCATTTAGTTGTAATCAGTTTAGCGCCCTCCAGTGATCAACACACACACATATGGTAAACACTTTACAAAAAACACTTTCACACTGCTTTGTAGGTATGCGAAAAATGCAGAAAACCGAACCCGATCCGATTTTTTTATGATGGACAAAAGTTTCGGAGGCAGTGTGCAATCGTGATTGACATAACGCGTGGTCGTATTTATCTTTTAACGTGCGAATCACGGACTGCTTTTAGAGTTCATTAGTTAACTACCGAAGCTTACATGAACTAAGAATGAACAATACTTATTCAGCATTTATAAATCTTAGTAACTTTTGATCAACATTTACTAATACTATATATCAAAATCAAAGGTTGTATTTGTTAACATTAGTTAATGCACTGTGAACAAACGATGAACCGCTGTATTTTTATTAAAGCTGCTGTCCGTAACTTTTTTAAGTTAAAAATAATCCAAAATAATTATAAAAAAAAAAAACATATTCTGCCAGTGGTCAAAACTATCTGCTTGCCATAGCTAGATTCAAAACGGATAGCTTGTAATAATGATTTTAATTCCAGTGGTACTGGTGTGTTTACCGCGGGAAATTCGAGCATGTCTTTGCGTCATTATGTCACACCCGTAACCCGTAAACGAGACTTCAATACGATTTCCTCGACGCATGCGTGAGAACTGAACTGAAGTAGTTGAAGGAGATTCTCGCGCATGTGTCGTGGAAATCTATGGAAGTCTCGTTTCAGACCAACAAGGAAGAAAAGGAATAGTCGAATAAAGTCGTTATTTTCGCACAAAAAGTATTCTCGTCGCTTGATAAACTTATAGTTGAGCCACTGTAGTCACATGGAATATTTAAACATTTTCTTCATTGACTTTCTGGGCCATCAAGAGCCAGTCCCTTAGGAGCCTGTGGTAGTTATACAGCTCTCAAATTTAATAAAAAAATATCTTCATTTGTGTTCCGAAGACGAACGAAGGTCTTACGGGGTTGGAACAGCATGGGGGTGAGTAATTAATGACTTAATTTTCATTTTTGGGTGAACCAACCCTTTAACATGAACAATTTGAGAACAAAGTAGGCTATAATTTGCACTGTTGCTGTAAATCGCGTTGATTAAATCTAACGAAAGTAAATCTGTACGACAGTATCCACACAGCGCGGTGATTGACAGCAGCACTCGCCTCAAAACACTGTGTTCTTCCGCGCTGTTTCAAGAAATTTACAACCCGCGTAAAGATGATAATTCCGCGAATAACTCCAATTGCAGATTTTGAACAGAGGTGGCGACAAAGAGGAAAAGCTACGGACTGCAGCTTTAACTAAGAAAGATGAATACATACTGTAACATGTATTGCTCATTGTTAGTTTATACATTAACTAATTTTAACTAATGAACCTTATTGTAAAGTGTCACCCACAAATGCAACACCCGCACATTCACTTGCTTAAAGGTCACCACACTGTTACAACAGTTACACAAGTTTCTGCATTGCAATCGCACTAAATCTCCACTGTTTGCCTAAGCAGTTCAGCAAACACAACTCTATGCAAACACACACACACTTTCATACATGCGTGATGTGACATGCAAACACACACTAATCGACTAACCAAACCAGAAACGCGACAACACAAACACTTTGGTGAGAAATGCACAAACACTTGTGCAGACTGGGAGATCCTTCAGGGTGTTTGGGACTCAAGGTGATTTATGTCAGTGTGTGTGTGTGTTGAAATACCTGTGTGTTTCTTTGAGAAGGTCATGTGTGCAGTGCTGTTGCCAAGACAGTGTTTGCTCCTGGCCGAGAGTGTGTGTTTTGCGTGAGTGAATGTGTGTTTGTTCAGTGCTGTTGGATAACATGATCTTTAGGAAGTGTGACTGCAGTGGAGTGTGTGTTTTGTGTGTATCTGTGCATGTTTGTGTGTGATCTCTGCATTGCGCCGCTGCTGGTCTATGGATGACTTGCTAGAATGTAAATGAGAGCGAACAAAGCGAGCTAAGAGCAGAGAGATAAACCATCACTCGGCCACTGTGAAGTGTTTACTGTACGAGATCACTAAACGGATGATGATTCGCACATTAAATCAAATTGTATCCCTCATAACTACTTAATATTGATACTTATTCCTTTGTTTTTTTGTTTAATCTGAGTTTTAATTGATTTGAATCAGAAATCCTCTGGACTTCCAGAACCACTAAATCACATTATGAAATAAATGCTTTTCTCCAAGATCAATTCTGACTTTATATTACGCAATTCTAATTCTGACTTTATATTCTGAGATAAAACGTCAGAAATGTGAAGTTTAAACTCGCAATTGTGAGAAACAAGTCAGAATTGTGTGATGAAAAAGTACCTTTATTATTCTGTGGCGGAAACACAGAAAACACAGTTTTAATTCTGCATATTGCAAAATGTTAGTTTTTTGGTTTAAGATTTAGTTAAATATACACTCTTAGAAGAAAAGGTTCTATATGAAGAGTTCAGATGCAAACACCTTTAAGTGCCATTTGAAATTTTCTTCTAAAATGATCATTTTTATCAAGCTTATATATTTAAGTTCAGTGATTTCACTTAAATGGCAATGAAGATTACCTATTAATTGTCATTTAAGTGAAATTACCGAACTTAAATATACAAGTTTGATAAAAAATCATCATTCAAGAAGAAAATTTCAAATGGCATTTAGAGGCTTTTGCATCTGAACTCTTCATATATAGAACCTTAAAAGGTTCTATCAGCGCTACGTATTTGGAACCCCTAAAAGGTTCTATACACTCTTAAAAAAGGATTCCTCTGAGTTCTATGTTCCATACTTGGCCAATAGAACCTTTTTTTTTAAAAATGGTTCTATATAGAACCATTTTGGAGTTCCATATATGAAGCGGGGGATGGAACCATTTCTGGTTCTAAATAGAACCATTTCTTCTAAGAGTGTAATTACCCTCAATACATCATCTGGGTATTCTGTGCATATAGAATAATGAACAAAATGAATATCCTCAGCTCAATACTGGAGAGAAAGCATGGCTTTGCTCTTCTGAAAACACAGTTTCCAGTCTTTTCAGCAGTAATAGATCTTTATGGAATAGCTATTGTCATTATCCGCCCGTCTTTGTGATTTCAGTGTCATTTTCTGTGTTTTTGATGCTGGATAATGCAGTCATTTTCTCTAATGGGACGCAATCATCCGTGATACTGATAGTAACCCTGTGTGTGCGTTTGACAGACTCGATTTCAGAATCTCAGGAGATCAGAAGGACTTTGAAGATGTCGTGTCCTATTTCAGGAGATTCTGCGTAATAAACCGTGCTGACTAACTGTGTGTGAGTGTGTGTGAGTCTGAGACATCACAGTCACTGCTGTACTAATGTAGGTCAGACACAGCTGTGATGTCACTGCCAGAGCAGCCAATCAGAGGAGAGAATCATTCCCTCTGTCTGTACCGCAGGAAAACTGGCTTCCCTTTTCCAGAGCGGCTCACAAACACACAATATCTGACTGAACGGCCTTAAACATAGTCTTGATAGGCTACACTTGTGCGGTCAGTGGTTTCTTCTTGTCTTGTGTTGTTACTTTCGCTCTTAACAAAGATGTGACCATTATTTCCTTACATCAGAGACAATTGATTCATAGAACGTTCTGGAAGTAAAAATGCCATTCATTTTCCTCATATGGGAACTGACTTTGAACGATGTGAAACGTGTTAACCGTTAAAGACAGAATACTGTGGGCGACGAGGTTATGACTCGATGGTAAATGTGTGTGTTGAAGCCGTCAGTGCACATAAATTCAAAATATTTTTTTAAATTTTTTTATTTTTTTTATTTAACAGTCAGACATGCATACAAACATAAACATGACATAAATTCAAATTATTTCTTTTATTTGCCTTGTTCACCAGTGGATTTCCCAGTAAAAGACTACATTACCCATGATTCTGCAGAGAAATCTCCACCAATCAGAGAATCGCAACCAAAATAGCTAGCTCCGCCCACTGCAAAACACACAATAGAGCTAGTCGCTTTCAAACCACTTAAATTTAAAATATATCGTTTCTATACACATAACAATCGTCTTTAAATCAGTAGTTGTATATTCATCCGTAGTTTGTAATTCGATTGTCATTCTCAATGCATTATGGGATTGCAGTTTGTTTCCACAATAAAGCCATTAAGTTCACACTTCACAGTCTTAACTTTTGTCTGATTTTCAAGTAGTTTTCTGCTTCAAATCAAAGTTTGTAATGTTGCGGTTCACCTTGGTTTGCTCTTTAAACGAATAGACTTCTGTTAAAATCAACCCGATCTCACGGGAATTCGTACGAATTTTACGAGGTGGCTAATTCGTAACAATTCGTATGACCTCACTCGTACGAATTAGTACGATTTTGCTAAATCGTACATGTTTTACGAATTAGCCAATTCGTATGAATTCGTACGAATGACCTACCCCTGACCCCGCCCCTAAACATAACCGTCACGTGGGTTTAGACAAATCGTACAGATTCGTACGAGTGAGGTCGTGCGAATTAGTACGAATTGGCCACTTTTGAATCACTCGTACAAATTCGTACGATTTGGTCGTGAGATAGCGTAGGTTAAAATCCTTATGGGGACAATTAATTGACTGGATGAAAGATACTTTCAGAAGAAAAAGTGGGCGGGACCTAAATCACTCTTAAAGTGACAGTTCACCCAAAAATCATGTACTCATCCTCATGTCATTCCAAATCTGAATGGGTTTCTTTCTTCTGAGGAACATAAAATGAAATACTTTTTTGGGTGAACTTTCCCTTTAGCTGGCCTATCATGTCCACAGCACATTTAGTGTAAAGCCACTTCTTTGGCAGGGCCTGCGTGCGTTTGGTAGATAGCCGTGACCTTAAATACCCGAGAGGTTTCCCCGTGTTCTGGAACGACGCCTCGCGAAGATAAATCCTTATCAGAATCAAAATAAAACTCCCTTTCCGTCCAAGCGTCTGACCGCTGAGCCTGAAACACACAGCACTGAAACTGAGAAGTGTTTTCCTGAGCTGTGGGTTCACTGCCAAACACTCGCGCATGTGTGTGTGTGTTCATGCATTGTTGCGCGTGTAATTTTAGCCGCTCTGAGTCACATTGTTTGGTACTTTCTATAGGTCACTTTTATTATAGCTCCATGTTGTAAACACGTTGTCTTTATATTTATACTGTTGTTGAGAGGTGTTCATGTGTCTGGATAGGTTTGTGTCACGGTCACAGACTTTCATTTCTCATCGCTCACTAAACCCCCTCAGGCATCATGTTTTCAGGCCATTTCAAGTTTGATTTTGACGTGACAATGCCGTGATATTTAAAGGAGTAGTTCACTTTTGAAAAAGCTTTAGCTGATAATTTACTCACCCCCATGACATCCAAGATGTCCATGTCTTTCTTTTTTCAGTCGAAAAGAAATTAAGGTTTTTGATCAAAACATTTCAGGATTTTTTTCCATATAATTGACTTTAATGGGAACCAAACGATTCAAGGTCCAAAAGACAGTTTCAGTGCAAACTGTTCAAAGGGTTTTAAACAATTCGAGACGATGATTAAGGGTCTTATCAAGCGAAACGATCGCTCATTTAATAAATAAATAACAAAGTTTAAGTTTTATAAGCTCAAATGCTCGCCTTGCTCTGTTCTAAGGTGATGCTCGTTCGTGAATCTCCTGTTCGAACTTGTTCATCAAAATGAACGAATCTTTTTCCGAGTCAATACGTTCATTTTGTTCGTTGAATGAACCAAATGACACGAAAAAAGATTTGCTCATTTTGATAAACGAGTTCGAACAGAAGAGTCATGAACGATTTAACAAGCCTAAGTTTAACAGATTTGTTTTTTTGGTGTTTTTGGTGAAATTTAAAGGAGTAGTTCACTTAAAAAAAAAAAAAAAAAAAACTTTTGCTAATAATTTACCCACCCCCATGTCATCCAAGATGTCCATGTCTTTCTTTCTTCAGTCGAAAAGAAATTAATTAATGGCTTTGATGAAAACATTCCAGGATTTTCTCCATATAATGGACTTCAATGGGAACCAAACGGTTCAAGGTCCAAAAGACAGTTTCAGTTCAAACTGTTCAAGGGGCTTGAAACGATTCCAGACGATGAATAAGGGTCTTATCAAGCGAAACGATCTCTCATTTAATAAATAAATAACAAAGTTTAAGTTTTATAAGCTCAAATGCTCGCCTTGCTCTGTTCTGTGATGCTCGTTCGTGACTCTCCTGTTCGAACTTGTTCATCAAAATGAACGAATCTTTTTCCGAGTCAATACGTTCATTTTGTTCGTTGAATGAACCAAATGACACGAAAAAAGATTTGCTCATTTTGATAAACGAGTTCGAACAGGAGAGTCATGAACGATTTAACAAGCCTAAGTTTAACAGATTTGTTTTTTTGGTGTTTTTGGTGAAATTTAAACTTTAAAAAAAAAAAAAAAAAAAACTTTTGCTGATAATTTACCCACCCCCATGTCATCCAAGATGTCCATGTCTTTCTTTCTTCAGTCGAAAAGAAATTAATTAGTGGTTTTGATGAAAACATTCCAGGATTTTCTCCATATAATGGACTTCAATGGGAACCAAACGGTTCAAGGTCCAAAAGACAGTTTCAGTTCAAACTGTTCAAGGGGCTTGAAACGATTCCAGACGATGAATAAGGGTCTTATCAAGCGAAACGATCGCTCATTTAATAAATAAATAACAAAGTTTAAGTTTTATAAGCTCAAATGCTCGCCTTGCTCTGTTCTAAGGTGATGCTCGTTCGTGACTCTCCTGTTCGAACTCGTTCATCAAAATGAACGAATCTTTTTCCGAGTCAATACGTTCATTTTGTTCGTTGAATGAACCAAATGACACGAAAAAAGATTCGCTCATTTTGATAAACGAGTTCGAACAGGAGAGTCATGAACGATTTAACAAGCCTAAGTTTAACAGATTTGTTTTTTTTGGTGTTTTTGGTGAAATTTAAACTTTAAAAAAAAAAAAAAAAACTTTTGCTGATAATTTACCCACCCCCATGTCATCCAAGATGTCCATGTCTTTCTTTCTTCAGTCGAAAAGAAATTAATTAGTGGTTTTGATGAAAACATTCCAGGATTTTCTCCATATAATGGACTTCAATGGGAACCAAACGGTTCAAGGTCCAAAAGACAGTTTCAGTTCAAACTGTTCAAGGGGCTTGAAACGATTCCAGACGATGAATAAGGGTCTTATCAAGCGAAACGATCTCTCATTTAATAAATAAATAACAAAGTTTAAGTTTTATAAGCTCAAATGCTCGCCTTGCTCTGTTCTGTGATGCTCGTTCGTGACTCTCCTGTTCGAACTTGTTCATCAAAATGAACGAATCTTTTTCCGAGTCAATACGTTCATTTTGTTCGTTGAATGAACCAAATGACACGAAAAAAGATTTGCTCATTTTGATAAACGAGTTCGAACAGGAGAGTCATGAACGATTTAACAAGCCTAAGTTTAACAGATTTGTTTTTTTGGTGTTTTTGGTGAAATTTAAAGGAGTAGTTCACTCCAAAAACTTTTGCTGATAATTTACCCACCCCCATGTCATCCAAGATGTCCATGTCTTTCTTTCTTCAGTCGAAAATAAATTAATTAATGGTTTTGATGAAAACATTCCAGGATTTTCTCCATATAATGGACTTCAATGGGAACCAAACGGTTCAAGGTCCAAAAGACAGTTTCATTTCAAACTGTTCAAGGGGCTTGAAACGATTCCAGACGATGAATAAGGGTCTTATCAAGCGAAACGATCGCTCATTTAATAAATAAATAACACAGTTTAAGTTTTATAAGCTCAAATGCTCGCCTTGCTGTTCTGTGATGCTCCTATCTCTCCTGTTCGAACTCGTTCATCAAAATGAACAAATCTTTTTCCAAGTCAATTCATTCATTTTGTTCGTTGAATGAACCAAATGACACGAAAAAAGATTTGCTCATTTTGATAAACGAGTTCGAACAGGAGAGTCATGAACGATTTAACAAGCCTAAGTTTAACAGATTTGTTTTTTTGGTGTTTTTGGTGAAATTTAAAGGAGTAGTTCACTTTAAAAAAAAAAAAAAAAAAAAAAAAAAACTTTTGCTGATAATTTACTCACCCCCATGTCATCCAAGATGTCCATGTCTTTCTTTCTTCAGTCGAAAAGAAATTAATTAATGGTTTTGATGAAAACATTCCAGGATTTTCTCCATATAATGGACTTCAATGGGAACCAAACGGTTCAAGGTCCAAAAGACAGTTTCAGTGCAAACTGTTCAAAGGGTTTTAAACGATTCGAGACGATGAATAAGGGTCTTATCAAGCGAAACGATCGCTCATTAAATAAATGAATAACAAAGTTTAAGTTTTATAAGCTCAAATGCTCGCCTTGCTCTGTTCTGTGATGCTCGTTCGTGACTCTCCTGTTCGAACTCGTTCATCAAAATGAACGAATCTTTTTCTGAGTCAATATGTTCATTTTGTTCGTTGAATGAACCAAATGACACGAAAAAAGATTCGCTCATTTTGATAAACGAGATCGAACAGGAGAGTCATGAACGATTTAACAAGCCTAAGTTTAACAGATTTGTTTTTTTGGTGTTTTTGGTGAAATTTAAACTTTAAAAAAAAAAAAAAAACTTTTGCTGATAATTTACCCACCCCCATGTCATCCAAGATGTCCATGTCTTTCTTTCTTCAGTCGAAAAGAAATTAATTAGTGGTTTTGATGAAAACATTCCAGGATTTTCTCCATATAATGGACTTCAATGGGAACCAAACGGTTCAAGGTCCAAAAGACAGTTTCAGTTCAAACTGTTCAAGGGGCTTGAAACGATTCCAGACGATGAATAAGGGTCTTATCAAGCGAAACGATCGCTCATTTAATAAATAAATAACACAGTTTAAGTTTTATAAGCTCAAATGCTCGCCTTGCTGTTCTGTGATGCTCCTATCTCTCCTGTTCGAACTCGTTCATCAAAATGAACAAATCTTTTTCCAAGTCAATTCATTCATTTTGTTCGTTGAATGAACCAAATGACACGAAAAAAGATTTGTTCATTTTGATAACAAAGTTTCGAACTCGTTCATCAAAATGAACGAATCTTTTTCCGAGTCAATACGTTCGTTTTGGTGTTTTTGGTGTTTTTAATTGATTGCAGTGATGCTTCGTCATAAACATTCAGCCGTGAGATCCTTGAAGACTCTTCCCGATCTCCTTTCATGAATGGGAAATATGCCACATTATAAAAACCTGGTTATTTTGCAAGTCAATATATTTTGCAAGTCAAGTTAAAAGGTAATCTTCTCGATGCGTTTGACAGCTGGTTTCACATGTTGTTTTTCAGCACTTTTCCGAGGTCAGTTAAGTGTTATCTTCCGGAGAGGTTCGAGTTGTGCAACGGGGATCTGAAACTGCCCATAGTTCAGCTTGAAGCCGTCCGGCTAGGCCCATGGATATTTCCCAACATGTTCCTGGACTAAGTGAACCCACTGAACTGGATTTACATGTGACTCAGTGTTGCTATAGGCTGTAAATGAATATCAATTATTATTTGACTATAATAAGACTAATTGGAATTTTAGTATACATATCGTAGATTCATGCTAATTTCCTTTTTGCGTATGTTTCACACAGCTTTCTGCAACCAGTTGAGGTCTCAGAATGTAGTGATTTCTGGGTACAGCATTGAGTGTTACGACCATATTTAATGAGCATTGGGAGATTATCATCAAGAACAATTACAGACTTGATGGTGATGAAATCTATTTTAAGTAAAATCCAAATCCCACTTCTTAAAGGGACAGTTCATTAAAAAAAAAAGTTGTTTACACTTGATGCGCCACATCTGTATCACACAGTTCTGACTTTTTTTCTCGCAATGGTGAGTTTATAATTCGAAATAATCGAAATTCAAGTCTGAATTGTAAGATAAAAAGTCACGATTACCTTTTTAATGTTTTATTCTGTGGTGGAAACAAGCTTCCAGATAGAATATATATTTGTGCTCTGCATAAGAAAGTCAAATGAGGATATAATTATTTCCGGGTGATTATTTCTATTAATTCCATAGCCAAAATGCATGTGAAACAGGCCTAAATGAAGTGAAGAAATCGGTCTGGCATCTATAAAGCTTTGCATGTTCACATGTTTTAGAATAGCTATGATCACAGTTAGCATAATTGTGATTACTTTGGTCTAACTACAAATACCACGGCGTTGAGCATGTGTCTTCCATCAGTATCTCAACAGTGCCTGGAGCGCGCTTATGGTGAGGACCCGAGGGTGACGCGCGCCCCCTTTTCATCCTCGACCCAATTTGCATATCATATACATACATTTCTGCATGAAATTAGAGATTAGGGTATTTATATCTTCTGACGCGCCCCAGATCGCACGAAGCTCTTGCTTCAGACTGTAACCAGAAGCTTGGAATGCGAACGCGTTTTGTTCCACCAGGCGCTTCAACAACGGGCGCGAACCATTGCCAAAAAAAAGGGGGGGAGCCTTTTTCAAGAACGGGGTTTCTTTGACATTCAGCTTCCGAGTATAGATATGTTGGAGGGTTGGCTACAGGAATAGCTTTTCATAACACATACGCCACATAACTGTCCTCAAACACCACACACCGACGACTCGAGCTCGATGGAAGATTTCGCGCTCCCCCATCCATAACTCAAGTCGACTTATTTGATTGACGGCTCCATATTTTTTGTAAGATTTTTTTTTCTTCTTCTGTGGCTTCAGTAAGGACAAAAAACGGGGCAATACAGAGCAAGGAAAAGAGGGAGAGAAAATAACAAACACCGCTGGAAAGAAAGTACGAGCGCAAGAGCACTGGGAGCCACCCAGGGAAAAATACATATATTTCAAAGACAAAGGACTGTCGACTTTTGCTTATTTTTGTATTTTAGGGAAATTGGGCACGTCGTCATCATAATAATTTAAGTGCAAGGTAAGTGCAATTTTATGACACGCTTTTCTTTATGTATGTATGCAGTTCTATATCGGGTATGTGTCTAAATGCATGCAACTGTTGCCCGTATGTCACGATTTGTTGTGCACAAAGGAATTAAACGTAAACATTCATAGACAATATGAGCTAATCGTGCCGTTTTAAACGACACATGAGACGTGACCTAATCTGTTCCAGCGGCTGGACACTTGTAAACATATAGCACGCTTGATATTACCCATGACTGAATAACCTCAAGGTTGCAAGCATTAGAGAAACCATCCCACATTTTTTTTCCAAGAGTTTTTGTTGGATTTAAGTACGCGAACGTCACTTAACATGTCAGTTTACTAGTGCGTTAATTGATGATGGTCTTTGTTCATGCATTGCGCAGGAGAAATGCATGCTACGTGTGCATTTGTTGATGCGAACTTGAATTGTGAAATGAAAACATTGGCTCCCGCATCAGGCTTGCAGCTCCAGCTGTGGACTTTTCCGCGGTTCTGCAGAACGTACGCGCCGTGGCTGAGGAGAATGTGTGTCAATGTCAAAGGGAGGTGTGTCGCGGGCCCAGACAAACCCGCAAAAGCCTTTTCCAGCCACGACTGCACGCAACAAACACGCACAAAGACTCACCGAGATACACTGGTTTATCTGGGGTCTTGGTAATCAGTGATTCATACTAGGCTACAAGCTTTAAAGAGATAATTCACCTAAAAAAAAAAAAAAAACGTCATTTTTTTCCTTTTACATTAAAGCAAAATAATTAATATAGCCTATGCGATGTAAACTCTACTTGTTTTCATGAAGAAAAATTGACTCATTCACACCGTTTAGCTCCAAAAATAGCTACCAAAATATGTTCGAAGAACGTTTTGCTGACGTTCCATTTAGTTCTGAAAACGTTTTTTTTTAATGTTCTCAGAATGTTCAATGTTCAAATTTGGAGTTTGGAAGTTTGTGTCCGCCATTGAACAAAACTTTTTATCTTCACAATTTAGATGTTATCTCGCAATTGCAAGTTTGCATTACACGATTCGATTTTTTTTCCCTCTCGAAATTGTAAGATATGAACTCACACTTGCGAGAAGAAAATATTTCTCACTCCCTTTTTGCGAAATGTTTGATTTTTTTATATATATATAGTTCATACTTGCATGTAATTCTAAATGTATAACGCACAATTCTGACTTCATATCTCGCAATTGCAAGTTTATATCTTGCAATTTTGACTTTATAACTCACAATTTTGACTTTATATCTTGCAATTGCAGGTTTTCCAGATAGCAAACTGACATTGAATCAACGTGGAAATATGACATCGAAACAACGTTGATCTGACATTGTTTTGCTCATCGAATTAACGTTGAACCAACGTCAGACGCGTCATTCTTTCAAAACTAACGGAAAATCAACTTGAAATCAACGCGTTGTTTCAACGTTATGAAAGCAAACCAATTTTCGATTTTCATTTAGCTTTGAAGAATGCCGCGTCTGACGTTGGTTCAACGTTAATTCGATGAGCGAAATCAACGTTGTTTCAATGTCATGAGAGACGTCGTTTCCACGTTGATTCAATGTCAGTTTGCTGTCTGGGTTATATCTTGCAAAACTTCTATTTCAAGAATTGCGAGATAAACTTGGAATTGTAAGTAAAATAATCCAATTTTGACAATTCGGAATTGCGACAAACTCGTAATTTCGAGAAAAAATTTGCAATTGCTATAAAAATAATCTCAACTATCTTTTTAAATTTTTTATTTTTATATCATTTCACAAACATCACGTTTATTCTGAATGCTTTCTGAACCATCTGTAACAACTAATAAGTAACTTGACACGAACATTCAATTGAAATGTTTTAGAAAAAAGATTCCATGACCAATGTATAAATACCGTTTTGCGCAAATGCTTTGATAACGTTATTAAAGACCAGAAAATTTTGAGCGGAAGAATATTTGTTAATAACTTTGAGAGAATGTTCCCTAGCTCGAATAAAATGAGTCCTAGTATTATGGAGACATTCGATATCTTTGTGCGAGTATCAATTTTGAGAAAATATTCAAACACAGCACTCAAATTTGCACATTAAAACCAGTTACATTATGATTGGTTATGTTAAAATGCCTTTTTGAAGATTTGATGTAAATAGAATATCATGATGTGGAGTTCTCTTCTAGTCAATGATTAGCATATTCTGTCTTGATAATCTATAAATCATGTTCCGGGGGCGGGGTTTATGTAAATTAGGGTGTGTGATGTCACTAACCCGGGAGGAAGCTCGTGTAGTTCTACCAGCCGTTTGTTGTAGTCCTTAAAAAAGCAAATCTCTCCCTTCGCTCTGAACTCTGAGTGTTGTAACTCTGCAGATGTTGTTTATGCTCAAACTGCAACATTACACACTGACTAAAGCTGGAAAATCATAATCACCCGCCCTTTAATCTTTCATCAGCAGTTTAGTGTTTGTTCCCTCCTCTAATTTGAGTGGTCTGAGCTCCGGCTGTCATGTGTGTGTTGCTTGGTGACACATGACACTTGATCCCGCTGATTTCCAATGTAACAACGCTCTTTCTGGTGTGATAATGTTTACATAATACCTCGCTCCGCCTCTAAAACCATTTTTCTTAGCGGTTGATGACGTCATCGATCCCTCTTAGTTTGAATCCCCAACAATCGGGGTCCACAACTAAAAGTCCTATTAAGGATTTCATTGTATTTTAAGTGACATTTCAGTCTGGTCCTCGTGGTCCTCACTCAAATCTAGCGTTCAGCTTCAGCTGTATTTTATGGCGCTTTCTCGTCTTATGTGGAGCTTGACAGTGTGAGTCATCTCCCGTTTTAGTCTCCTTTCATGCTAAAACAAGATTAGCATGAGTCAATTACATAACTTAATCTTTAGATGAAGTGTTCCTTTAAAGGCACGGGTCTCTGAATGTGATGTCCGTTCACAGCTGGTGATGTCAGAGCAGCTGTCTCAGGATCTGGCCATTACAGGTCAACCGAGACAGAAGACACCAGTGTAGAGGCTCACTGATCTCCAGGCTGTCATGTGTTCGTCATTCCTTCATATGTTCATCATTCATGTGTTCATCATTCTGTACATCTGAGCCATGAGGAGAACAAACGCTAGTCAACGCTTGTGAAACCAGAAAACGTGCAGATTAAGGGCTGGTGATATTCTAATAAGATCCCCTTCTTACATCAGAAGGGGAGCGAAATCTGATTGGCTTATTTTTTGACATGCTTGCAGAGAAAGGCTCACCAAAATAAGTTTTCTGGGTTGGTAGACTCACAGGGGACCCGAACAAGTCCGATTGTCATAATTAGGGATGCACGATATATCGGCCAGCATATCGGTATCGGCCGATATATGTTCATTTTTAATGTTATCGTTATCGGCCTGGTAAAAAAATTTGGCTGATATATTAAAGCCGATAAATAATGTATTATTCCCTTCAGCTGAGACACTTGTTGAGCACTGTTTATGTATTTGAATTTCTTGAAATATGATTGAAATCTCTGGTTCGGGACAACATGTGCAACGCAAATCTGTCGTATCGGCTATACAACACTATAATAAGAACATCATTATAATTGTGCGCTTGGGACATGGATTTAATTGTGAGACTTTTGTTTTTGTAATCAGGCTCTCAAAATTAGATAAAAGTTTATCGGCCGATATATCGGTTATCGGCTTTCAAATATAAAGAATTATCGGTTATCGGTATCGGCCGAAATTTTCATATCGGTGCATCCCTATTGAAACCAATCAGCCAGTTTGGAGGAGCTTCAGATGTTATGTTGGACAATGAGGAGCCTTCGATTAAAAAAAAGGTTGAGAATATCCTTCTTTTTGTTAATTTAGGGAAAAACATGTGAAATACACTACCATATATTTACACTTTTGTTACAATGACTGTTAGACCCTCTGATTGAAATCCCCCCCAACCACCAATTTCAAGCCAATTTAAAGCAAATTTATGTATTTAATATATTATAAATTGTGAAAAGAAGCCATTGTCACGCAGGCTTGTTGTAAGCAGTCGTTAATAAGTGCAAGTGTCGTCATGGGTTGGGTATCTGTCTCCGCCCATGCTTTTGGCTATAGAGTTGTATCGGGACTGTGATGTTGTGAAAGTAATTATAGAATAACATTTTTAGGCAACATTTGCAACAGCTTTCCTGTTTTTTCTTGTTTCTTGTGCAATGAATGATATTATGTTATGAAACGTTGAAGCGCTGCAGAATTTGGGGTTTACATAAGCGGAGGAGTTTGAGGCGATGTCCTCATGGCCTGATCATGGTTTGCTTCTGCATAATACGATCTGGAGGGGTTTTCGTGTGTCGCTTCCAAACGGTGATGAGCCTCCAGCGTGAAGGTCGTTGGAGGAATGAGTGTGTGTTGGAGAGAGAGAAGATGTTGTGTTTCAGTGAGGTGACTCTTTAGTGATGCACATCGGTTACGCAAGGACTCTTAATCATGTCAAGTGTTTGGTTCTCTTTAATGAACCGAGTCACTGTGATTTATCTGAAAGTTCACAAGGACACGCTGAGATATTCAGACCAGGAACAACAAGAGTGAGATTCCTTCATTCACACTGCTGGAGAGAAAGAACAGAACAGACATGACAGGAAATGATAGATAGATAGATAGATAGATAGACAGACAGACAGACAGACAGACAGACAGACAGAAAGACAGATAAATAGATAGACAGACAGATGGATATATAGATAGATAAATAGATAGACAGACAGATGGATAGACAGACAGACAGAGAGACAGATAGATAGACAGACAGATAGATAGATAGATAGACAGACAGACAGACAGATATATATATATATATATATATATATAGACATACAGACAGATATATATAGACAGACAGACAGACAGAGAGACAGACAGACAGACAGACAGATGAATAGATAGACAGACAGATGGATAGATAGATAGATAGATAGATAGATAGATAGATAGACAGACAGACAGACAGACAGACAGACAGATAAATAGATAGACAGGGCCTAAAAAAAAAAAGTTTGGTTCCGGTTGGTTGTCAGTTGAGGTCATGGGTCGGTAGGGAATTTTTTTTTTTTTTTTTTTTTTTTTTTTCATTGCAGCAAGGGATGGGTAGGAAATTATTCAGGGCTCGACATTAAATGGATAGTCAAACCTAAAAATATCAAAATTGAAACTACTGTGGAAACAAAGACACCTACATCTTGGATGCCCTTGAGTTAAGCTAAAACATATCAAAAATTAATTTCAAAGTGAACTATCCCCTTAAGCCTTTTCACATGCTTGTCCTCCGGACAAGTAAGTAAATCTGTCAATCACTTGTCCGAGTAAAAAAGTTGCTTGTCCGGATTTTTAAAATTTATTTATTTTTTATTCTGAAGCAATATTCTCATCAGTGTTCAATTAGCTTTGATATTTAAAAAGGCAAATTGTAATATCTGCATCTTTAAGGGCATCCCCTCCACCAATATTATTAAATGCCCTATAGTGTCTTATTATTCTAAATAATTGAATTTATTGATCAAATTTAGGAATTTAAAATGAAAGATGAAGCATACTGTTACCCTAGGTAGGGCTGATCAAATTAAATCATTTACACTGAAAAATTACAATTTCATAAAATAATGTTATGAAATTGATTTAAATGTGCAAATAAGAAATATTGGAAATAATTATACTAGGCTTCTTATAAACATAACACTAAACTGCCAATAGGTGGCGGCAGGCGGCCGTATAAATGAGTGAGTTATTGATTCATTAATTCAAACGATTCGTTCAAACGGTTGATTCATTCAAGAATGAGACAGATGTTCATGTTTATGAATGGGTCATTGAATCCTTGACTCAACCGATTCGTTCAAAATGCTGAATCATTCAGTAATGAAAACAGGATGAGTTCCTGTGAGATGCGTCGTGGTTCTGCTGTGACTTTTCTTTGGAACTATTTTCGCTGCTGAAATGAAACAAAAACACCCAATATTGCTTATACACAGTAAGTGACTTAATCTTAACTGTTTATTGAACTGTTGTAGGAAATCAATGTCACTTTTTCAATCGTGATGGTATTCAGGAAAAATAATTGAGGCTGCTTAGTGCTTAACATATGTTAAAATATAAAAACTCCACATTTAGATTTTTTATAGGCAGAGTATGTTGTTAACTGTGTGTGTGTGCTCCGCTCATGTGTGTAAGTTAGATTTCTCTGCGCGAGCGTCAACAGCGCAACCTCACCAATAATACCTTAGGCCTGCTACATTTATTATCCACAATCGATCGCAACTTGCAATAAATGTAATAAAATCAGAATCATTCTCTCGGTTTAGTGATTCCCTAGTTATTTTTTTGTTTGTTATTGATGTTCTAATCAGGCTACTTGTCCGTTAGGGCGAGTAAAATTCTCTTTTACTTGTCCTTCAAAAATCCATTTGTCCCGGAAAAGCGGACAAGTTAGACGGGCTCTAGAGATACGAACCGCGGCAGGTTAGAGTGTTTTGGATTGCATAAAATAATGAAAGAAACGAACAAATACATGGCGAAAGAAGTGCTAGACAGCAGAAGATGGGATTGGGATCATGATTGGATCATGATAGGATGATTTTTTTAATAAAACTAGGCGGATGGAGGTATTAGTAAGTGGTGTGTGCATGCCTATGAATGCATGTATTTGTATGTGTGCGAATATGAATAAAAATATCCTAAATTACAAAAAAAGACTTGTATAATATGTATTATAGTTCAGTTTGACGAACGATATCTGCCTCGTTTGTTAATAGATTGCTGGAGGACAAGATCATCGCGTGCTATAAAAAGACGGAGCTGTACAAAAACGTAAATTAATAGTTCGCCTCAGAGTTTTTTATTTGTGTATTTATTTAATTTTTATTATTTCTTCCCCAAGCTCATAAAATAATTTTGGGTCGCACATAAATTGACAGGGTCGGTCGGAAACCGGAAACAAACTAATTTTTTTTTTACGCCCAGACAGATGGATATATAGATAGATAAATAGATAGACAGACAGATGGATAGACAGACAGACAGAGAGACAGATAGATAGACAGACAGATAGATAGATAGATAGATAGACAGACAGACAGACAGACAGATATATATATATATATAGACAGACAGACAGATATATATAGACAGACAGACAGACAGACAGATGAATAGATAGACAGACAGATGGATAGATAGATAGATAGATAGATAGACAGACAGACAGACAGACAGACGGTCAGATATATATAGACAGACAGACAGATATATATAGACAGACAGACAGAGAGACAGACAGATAGACAGACAGATAAATAGACAGATAAATAGATAGACAGACAGATGGATAGATAGATATATAGATAGATAGATAGATAGACAGACAGACAGACAGACAGACAGACAGATAGATAGATAGACAGACAGACAGACAGACAGACAGAGAGACAGACAGACAGATAGATAGATAGATAGATAGATAGATAGATAGACAGACAGACAGACAGACAGACAGACAGTCAGATATATATAGACAGACAGACAGATATATATAGACAGACAGACAGACAGAGAGACAGACAGATAGACAGACAGATAAATAGATAGACAGACAGATGGATAGATAGATAGATAGATAGATAGATAGATAGATAGATAGATAGAGAGACAGACAGACAGACAGAGAGAGAGACAGACAGATAAATAGATAGACAGACAGATGGATAGATAGATAGATAGACAGACAGACAGACAGATATATATATAGACAGACAGACAGAGACAGACAGATAGACAGACAGATAAATTGATAGACAGACAGATGGATAGATAGATAGATAGACAGACAGACAGACAGATAAATAGATAGACAGACAGATAGATAGATAGATAGATAGATAGAGAGACAGACAGACAGACAGACAGAGAGAGAGACAGACAGATAAATAGATAGACAGACAGATGGATAGATAGATAGATAGACAGACAGACAGACAGACAGATATATATATAGACAGACAGACAGAGACAGACAGATAGACAGACAGATAAATAGATAGACAGACAGATGGATAGATAGATAGACAGACAGACAGACAGACAGATAAATAGATAGACAGACAGATAGATAGATAGATAGATAGATAGACAGACAGACAGAGAGACAGACAGATAGATAGATAGATAGATAGATAGATAGATAGATAGATAGATAGATAGATAGATAGATAGATAGATAGTGTGAGTCAGTGCTAGTGTTCATGGAGTTGCTGCTCTTCTCCGCAGGACTGAAGGATGAGGAAAACAACACTGAGGGGTTTGGCGTCTCTCCGCGTCTCCATGGCGGCTGCGGCGGCTCGTTTCTTTTCTTTTGTCATCTGAACTTTCTGAAAGAACAAACACAGGGACAAAACCAAGAGCAGATGGACAAACACAAATCCGCCCAGATCCACTCTGAATATCGCTCACTTTTAATACTCATTTCACAATATGTGTTACCAGCTCAGTCATGCTCACTTCTGAAGGCAATTTTTTTTATTTGAAGGCAAACTAAGTTTTTCAGAGAGCTGAACAGATTTCTGGAAGGAAAACCACTGTAACACTTGTTCCCTGAGTTGGGACTAAGACTCTGCGTCGACGGTGCTTTGGGAACGCCCCTGTGAGACTGCGTCTGAAGAGCGGATGTCAACTAGTCCAATCGCGAGAGTGATTGTCACAAGCAGGTTTGGATTTAATTTGCTCATTTACAATCGAGTTTGACTAGCATTAGCTTTGATAAGGCTAAAGCAAGTAGCCTGGCTGCGCCCTCCTACGCACTTCCGCTCAATTTCATTTTCCTTCAGGACTACGTCTGGGACTACTGTATATTCTTAGGTTTCCAGAAATCAATTTTTTTGTAGTACCAATCAGCGAATGGAGGGAGTGGCTGAGAACGGTGACGTTGATGTAGCGCGTCAGTTTGAGTTCAGTAATGGGAGCGGAGAAAGACGTGAGAAAAGCTATTCGGTCCGTTGTTGGAAAACGTGTCAGGTTTTACACGCTAAACTCACATCCCATTCAGAGAACAACAGAACAAATGGACGGATAGACAGACAGAATGATAGAGTAAACAAACGAATGACCATCCGTCCAAACCAAAAATAGCTCTTCTATCAATGGCATCGCTGCGAAACGCAAGTATGATGGTTTGTTTTTATGAGTATATTTTCTCCACATTTCACTTACCACTATAAAATAAACCTTTTTTTATTTATTTGTGCATTATTTTCTTTATTTATCATGTTATTTATAATATTTGAGGTGTTTTTTGCACCATTATGTCCCTAAACTCAAACTCAAACATGCACTATTTGTTTTGCTGATCAGCCCATTAAACTTGATTCACACACTCTTTCAGGGTGTTGTGTGCAACAGCTCGAGGTCTTGAAATAGCTCTCAGTTGACACACACTTAGTAACGTCACACCACACCGTCCTCAACTCTACTACAAGGACGTTTCTCCAGTCGCTCATGAGATTGATTCAGGTTTTGACGTTTCACGGTCAGAGGTTTTCGCTCTTGAGTGACGGGATGTTCGTAACCTGAAAATATGAAAACCGTAATAGTTTCCGAACGCTGCTTGAGGTTTGCGGAATCCCAGGCAGTCACATGGTCTGATGTCTTCAGGAACGTAATACACACCGACATACGAGAATAGCCCGACCGCAACCTATCCCAGTGTCCTTTATCATGATGCCTAAAATACTGTTCACTACGACCACACTAACTCCACCTCGCTGCCCGACGTCTGTCTTCTTTTTCAGAGCAAATATCACTCTAAAAAATGCTGGGTTTGGATCAAATATAGACAAACACAATGTAAAAATGGAACCCATCAGTTGGGTCTGTCCATATTTGACCCAAACAAGTGAAAGCAGTTAGTGGAAGCAGTCTTAATTTACTTGATGAGCAAAATGACAACACATACAGTTTTGTGTCAAAACTATCTGCCAATGCAGACGAATAAACTTGTTTGTTTTTTTTTTTAATTTTATTTCAAGCATAAAGTTTTCAATCAGAAAAAAATATACAAATCGAGACTTTAATATCTAATTTTGCTTCTCAAGTAAATGTATCTTGATTTTACTCTATAAAAAGTATATTTTGAAGTTAACAAAGCATGGATAATTGGTACATTTTACAAGTAAACGCCATTTAGACTTAATTTATTAAATTTTAAATTACTTAATTTCCTTTTATTTATTTATTTATTTTTTTTTTTTGGGGGGGGGGGGGTTGTGAAATTTACTAGCAATTTATTTTTCTTGAATTTTCTTCAATGTCTTTTTTTTTAGAAAAAAGTATCTTGTTTTAGAAATGTTTAAATATTACTGGAAAAAAGACAAAAATACAAAAAAAAAAAAATTAATAACCCAATTTGCAGAATTTGTTTTGTTTCATACATACTAATTTTTTTTTCTGAAACAAGATGTAATATGCCATTTTGTTTCTCAAGTAAAAGTAAAAAAGAGTTGCAAAAATATAAATAAACTGGGATTAATTCTTTTACAACAAAATTGGCAGATTTTTTTACTTTAAAATGCTAGTTCCCTTTAAATTCAATATTTGTCTGCCACATTAGCAGATTGTTTTAATACAAACTTAATTCTGATGCATTTTATTTTGATGCATCCTATTATGTTGCATCTCCAGTAAATCTATCTTTACTTAATGTTTAGATTTTTTTTTTCCCTGGAAAACAAGTGAAAAAAATATTGAATAAGAAAATGTTTTACAGAGTAAAAGTCTTTTTTTCTGAAAAAAAAAAAAAATAATAAAAAAAATAAATGAGTTTGTGCTTGAAAAAAAGAAAATATCTTCCAATGGGGTCAGAAAAAAATAGATTAATAAAGTATTTTTTTTAGCAAAAAAATTGGAAAAATGAAAAAGAAAAACTTCTTATGTTCAGTCACTTGGTTTTGGTTTTGAGACGGTCCGACTTCATTTAGCTCGTCGCCATCGCAGACCCGAGGGTGAAATGGTGCTGACCGCATCTTAGCGTTATTGATTCTCATTTTTACTCTGCTGTTAATGCCTGTAATAATCACTGTAAGAACGACACACCGACATGATTATATCGGTGTAAACATATAAATATTAAAGTTACTACACAGCATCCTCTTCCAGATTCCTGCTTTAATCTGCTGAAGGCTTCAATAATCTCTGTGTGTTTTAGTAAATTATTCACTTTATGTCAGCTATTGACGTATTAGTGTTTATTAAGTTATTGATCACTGTTATTGACCAGAACGCTGCTCTTCCTCAGTATTGTGTCCAGTTTTCCAGTTCAAAACTACAAATACACAAACATTTTTACATCAATATGCATTTACTTGAGATGCCAAATGAAATCTTGATTTCTGAGGAATGTGTCAAGGAGAGTTTACGGTTAAAAGATCTTCTTTGCACAAAAATATTTTTGTCTTGTTTTCCATCACAAATTAAATCAAGATACGTTTACTTAGAAAAATGACTTAAAGTCTTGTTATCTACAATTATGCATAACACAAGAACAAATATCCGTCAGAGTTTTATGAAAAATAATCTTGCTTTTACTTTCTATTAAGATTAATTGGTAACACTTTACAATACGGGTGCACTAATAAGCATTAATTCATGCTTAACTAATGCACAGATAATACTGAATTAATGTGTAACTAATGATTATTTAAGCTATTCATTAATGATTACCACATTAGGAACTAATTAAGAGTCTATAAGGTTAATGTATTAGTTCATACATGAATTGTTATTAATTAAATATGTAATTGTGGATTAATTCCATAATAACTAATTTTTTTTAACTAATAGTGTTAATTACCAAAATGAGCCAAAGCCTTGTATTTCAACTTCCAGATAATATGACAGGTACACTAATATGCATTAATACATGATTAATTACTTCATTGTTAGTGCAAATTCATGTGCGAATTACTACAATTACTAAATGACTAGTTAATAATGATGTGCCCCATCAAGTAAAGTCATGACATAATGATACCTTTGCAAATCATTAGCTAATGATTAATTAAAGCAGACAACTGGAAGTTGAAGTGCATAGCTTTGACTAATTGTGGTAATTAACACATTAATTTACACTATTAGTTAAGAAAATATGTTATTAAGGAATTAATACACAATGACACATTGAATTAATAGCAATTCATGTATTACTTAATCTATCAATCATATTGACTCTTTATTAGTTGCTGATGCAGTAATCATCAATTAATGGTTTAGTTCTTCATTAGTTATACATTAACTCATGATTATCTGTGTATTAGTTAAGGATGAATTAATGCACATTAGTGCACCTGTATTGTAAAGTGTTACCAATTATTTTTCTGACCGAACTTTATTTTTCAGAAAACGAGACTTAATATTTTATTTTGCTTCTCCAGTAAATATATCTTGATTTAAGAATGTTATTTAGACTGAAAAACAAGACAAAAATAATAAGTATATAAGATAATATAACCAGCTAGTGAGGAAGAACAGACTTTGCGGTGTAACACTGAATGTTTTACTCGTTCGGAGAAAAGAAAGAAAGAGCCGTTGTTGAGCAATAACATCTTCCTGTGGGCAGCGAGGAAGCGTTGTGTGTGATGTGATAAATCAGAGGTGTGTGTGTGTGTGCCAACGTGCTAAAACTGGAGCATTTCTGGTGCTTTAGCGTTTCCTCAGGCATTTCTGCATTTGTGGATGCGAGAAGGAGGGATGAGCTGAACGGACACAGAGAGCTTGCCAGCGCAGTTGTTTATCAGTGAATGCTGGAGTTGTTTTGAAGTCTCAGACTAAGCAGGCCATGAGAGAGAGACATAGAGAAAGAGAGAGAGAGAGAGTTTAGTAACGGGCCAGAGAGGTTGTGTAACTCCTGCATTTTTTGCCTTTTTCCTGTAAGTGTGTCACTACGATGTTTTGCACTTTTCTCCAGCACTGCTATATTGATGATGTTTAATGACTTCATGTGGAGTGAAAATAGACATTTTGAGTTCAAATGTTTGATTTGTAAATGTTTCTGAGAGCGAAAATACAGTAAACAGTGAAATTGTGAAATATTATTACATTTTAAATGAACTGTTTTGTAATATATATAGTAAAGTGTCATTTATTCCTGTGATCGCATCATCACTCCAGTCTTCAGGGTCACATGATCCTTCAGAAATCACTCTAATATGAGGATCTGATGATCACATGTATGATTATTATTAGTGTTGAAAACAGCTCATATTCATACAGTGTGATACATTTTTATTTTTATGATATGATACATTTTATCATCAGGATTCTTTGAATAGAAAGTTCAAAACAACACCATTTATTTTAAATATAATGTTTTGTAACATTATACTTTATTCTCACTTTTGATCAAGTTAAGGCCTCTTTTCTGAATACAAGTATTAATTTACTTGTTGTATTTTAATAATCTGTCGGCTAATGTCTTTTTACCATTGATTTTCAGTTGATATTGACGGCATATATCCACACATGTGTAATATATTAAGTGATTATTTCTGCTTGTTTTGGCTGAACGTGTTGTGCAGATTTCCTAGTCGATGCTGTTACAGATGTGTGTGCAGTTTAATATGGTTTCATCAAGCTTAATCACGTCATCCGGGACTCACAGGGCTTCGGGACAGAGACATCTTTGTCAAACTCTGATGTTGCACAACTTTCCCACAGCTTTGGGCCGATTTTGAGTCGATTGCTTCACACTGTCCAGCGGTTTGAGAAGAGAAATGCTTGTCTTAAAGGGCTGGTTTAATGCCCTTCTCACAAGAGGTGACATAAATTTCTGAGGTCCCCAGTGTGTGTGTGTGTGTGTGTGAAGTTTTAGCTCAAAATACCTCACTGATATTTTTATAGCATGTTAAAATTGTCACTTTTTGGGGGTGTTCCTGTCCCTTTAAATGCAAATGAGCTGCTATGGGGTCTTACAGTGAATATTTCTGCATATTCAGAGGATATTAGCACAGTCTCATTGGTCTCAGAGAAGAGACGGCCGCTATCGATCCGTCCATTAGAGTCTGTCGATGGACTGTTTTAACTTTCACTCATCTCTCTTTCTCTCCATGCGTTTCATGCCGTTCTCGTCAAGAGATGTTCCTCTGGCTCAATCAGAGATGCACAGTGTATCGTGTGTGTTTATATGGGGAGAACAAGTTTTTGATACTCTGCCAATTTCACAAGTTTTCCCATTACAAAGCATGCAGACGTCTGTCTTGTTTATCATAGACTCTTCAACTGCGAGTGACGACTCTAAAACAAACAAACAAACAAAAAATCCAGAAAATCACATTGTATGATTTTTAAGTAATTCATTTGCATTTTATTGCATGACATAAAAGGACATGTTTACGTCATATTTAAACACAAAAACTCTAAACAGAATTTAAACAGAAAAAATAGGAAATAGTTGTAAGAAATAGTTTTTTAACTCTATAATCAATAACGGCACATGATCAATAATGCTGTCTGGAAACTATAACTATAATCAATAACGGCACATGATCAATAATGCTGAGTGGATGAACTCTATAACTCTATAATCAATAACGGCACACGATCAATAATGCTGTCTGGAAACTCTATAACTCTATAATCAATAACGGCACACGATCAATAATGCTGTCTGGAAACTCTATAACTCTATAATCAATAACGGCACATGATCAATAATGCTGTCTGGAAACTCTATAACTCTATAATCAATAACGGCACATGATCAATAACGCTGTCTGGAAACTCTATAACTCTATAATCAATAACGGCACATGATCAATAATGCTGTCTGGAAACTCTATAACTCTATAATCAATAACGGCACATGATCAATAACGCTGTCTGGAAACTCTATAACTCTATAATCAATAACGGCACACGATCAATAATGCTGTCTGGAAACTCTATAACTCTATAATCAATAACGGCACACGATCAATAACGCTGTCTGGAAACTCTATAACTCTATAATCAATAACGGCACATGATCAATAACGCTGTCTGGAAACTCTATAACTCTATAATCAATAACAGCACATGATCAATAATGCTGTCTGGAAACTAACTCTATAATCAATAACGGCACATGATCAATAACGCTGTCTGGAAACTCTAACTCTATAATCAATAACGGCACATGATCAATAACGCTGTCTGGAAACTCTAACTCTATAATCAATAACAGCACATGATCAATAATGCTGTCTGGAAACTCTATAACTATAATCAATAACGGCACATGATCAATAATGCTGTTTGGAAACTCTATAACTCTATAATCAATAACGGCACATGATCAATAATGCTGTCTGGAAACTCTATAACTATAATCAATAACGGCACATGATCAATAATGCTGTCTGGAAACTCTATAACTCTATAATCAATAACAGCACATGATCAATAATGCTGTCTGGAAACTCTATAACTATAATCAATAACGGCACATGATCAATAATGCTGTTTGGAAACTCTATAACTCTATAATCAATAACGGCACATGATCAATAATGCTGTCTGGAAACTCTATAACTCTATAATCAATAACGGCACATGATCAATAATGCTGTCTGGAAACTCTATAACTCTATAATCAATAACGGCACATGATCAATAATGCTGTTTGGAAACTCTATAACTCTATATTCAATAACGGCACATGATCAATAATGCTGTCTGGAAACTCTATAACTCTATAATCAATAACGGCACATGATCGATAATGCTGTTTGGAAACTCTATAACTCTATAATCAATAACGGCACATGGTCAATAATGTTGTCTGGAAACTATAACTCTATAATCAATAACGGCACATGATCAATAATGCTGTCTGGAAACTCTATAACTCTATAATCAATAACGGCACATGATCAATAATGCTGTCTGGAAACTCTATAACTCTATAATCAATAACGGCACATGATCAATAACGCTGTCTGGAAACTCTAACTCTATAATCAATAACAGCACATGATCAATAATGCTGTCTGGAAACTATAACTCTATAATCAATAACGGCACATGATCAATAATGCTGTCTGGAAACTCTATAACTCTATATTCAATAACGGCACATGATCAATAATGCTGTCTGGAAACTCTATAACTCTATAATCAATAACGGCACATGATCAATAATGCTGTTTGGAAACTCTATAACTCTATAATCAATAACGGCACATGATCAATAACGCTGTCTGGAAACTATAACTCTATAATCAATAACGGCACATGATCAATAATGCTGTCTGGAAACTCTATAACTCTATAATCAATAACGGCACATGATCAATAATGCTGTCTGGAAACTCTATAACTCTATAATCAATAACGGCACATGATCAATAATGCTGTTTGGAAACTCTATAACTCTATAATCAATAACGGCACATGATCAATAATGCTGTTTGGAAACTCTATAACTCTATATTCAATAACGGCACATGATCAATAATGCTGTTTGGAAACTCTATAACTCTATAATCAATAACGGCACATGATCAATAACGCTGTCTGGAAACTCTATAACTCTATAATCAATAACGGCACATGATCAATAATGCTGTTTGGAAACTCTATAACTCTATAATCAATAACGGCACATGATCAATAATGCTGTCTGGAAACTCTATAACTCTATAATCAATAACGGCACACGATCAATAATGTTGTCTGGAAACTATAACTCTATAATCAATAACGGCACATGATCAATAATGCTGTTTGGAAACTCTATAACTCTATATTCAATAACGGCACATGATCAATAATGCTGTCTGGAAACTCTATAACTCTATAATCAATAACGGCACATGATCAATAATGCTGTTTGGAAACTCTATAACTCTATAATCAATAACGGCACATGATCAATAATGCTGTTTGGAAACTCTATAACTCTATATTCAATAACGGCACATGATCAATAATGCTGTCTGGAAACTCTATAACTCTATAATCAATAACAGCACATGATCAATAATGCTGTCTGGAAACTCTATAACTCTATATTCAATAACGGCACATGATCAATAACGCTGTCTGGAAACTATAACTCCATAATCAATAACGGCACATGATCAATAATGCTGAGTGGAAACAGCATGAACTCTATTGACGTCTTACAGAATCGTTAGAATATGAAGTGAATATTTTATTTCATTTTACTTATATTTTACTTTATTTCATTAATATATTTTCAAGTATTTTAATTTAAAGTACACTCAGTACAATTAAACACACTCCCTTCCCATTGGCAGTCATTCCAGTGTTTGGGTTTTTTGTTTTATTGGCATTCTTTTTAGAAGTAATTTGAGTCATAATAGAAGTAGTTGTCAGGGGTTATATAACCTGTCTGCCGGTGGTGTGTGTGTGTGTGTGTGTGTGTGTACTACAGTGAAGTGTTGATGTTTCTTTAGTTCTCGCTGGAGTCGGTGAATCTGCAGTGTGTGTGTGTGTTTGTGGAAGTTCGCTGGCCGTCGATCCACGGGGTTATTTTTATCTTGTGGATGATGAATCTGTGTGTGACACACACACACACACACACAGAATAGTTGGACACAGTTGTATTGTTGATGCTGAATGAGTCGTATCGCCTGAAGCTCTCGCTGTGAACGAGTTCATATTAATCTATAAATCATCTCTAAAAGCTTCATGGCTGATGTTCTGACATCATCACTGGATTGGTTCAACTACGATTCTGATTCAAACCAGAGTTAGTTTGAGGCACGCAGTGTCAGCTAAAGCTCTTCAAAACAAGAAGTGTGTGTTTTGATTTGTTTTCTCTCATATTACTGTGATTTTGCTCATATTAACTCTTAATTCGTTCACCTTCATTCTTGTCTATAATCATCATGGCATATAAACACGTTTCTTCAACGTCGATCAGATGTTCTCTTCCTGCTTCCGAGTGAGTTCTGCTTTAAAACGTTTCAAGATGTCTGTGAGAAATATTACATTAAATATTAGAGAACCACGACAGCCGAACGTCTTTAGTGAGTTCACGTGGTTCGTTGAAGAACCGCTCCAGTTGATTCAGTCAGTGAGTCATTTAATTGATTCAAAGCAGTTCAGAATCAAACTGAGAATCATCAGTCATTGGGTTATTAAATCACACTGTTGTTGTTGTTGTTGTCTGGAATTAATAGTCATGTTGCACATTTGTGTTTGCATTATTATCACCCAGTTTTTAAACTGAAACTGTTTTTTTTATGTTTATTATTGATTTGTTCCGCTTGTCGTATATTCGTCGGCTGCGCATTCTAAAGATGTCGACGGAACTTTAGGAACATTCCACAATTCCATTTTGACTTAAAAACGGAACCTGTTCTTTTCCCAGCAACACATGTTTATTTCAACTGCTCACACACATTATCTCTTTATTTTTCAAAACTTTACACACAAATCCAAGAATTGCCCAGAATGCCTCACATCTCTTGCAAAATGAAGCACTGCATCAAAACATCACACACATCTCAAAAGCGAACATTCATCTTATCTTACGTACAAACACCTATGACATATTATATTATATTTTTGGATATATCATCATACACACACACACACACACACACACACACACAGTTATCCTGAACCTAAAGCTCTTCTTTCATGACATTTCTGTACAAACTCGCAGAGATGTTGAAAAACTCACAGTAAACACGAAAGCAAGATTGAAACCAACGTATTTATGTTTTTACTGTAAGTGTTTGTAGTTATGAATACAGTATTACACAGTGCGAAACATCTAGAACTCGACATCCATGTAACAACTTCTTGCATCAAAGATTTAATATGGATGTGAATGTTTGTACTTTCTGTAATTCTGACATCGAAACCGCAGAACATCTTTTCTTCTTTTGTAGTGTAACCCAGACCTTCTGGGATACTTGGATCACGTATGATACACAAAATATTCCAAATTTAACAAATGAACACATTAAATTTGGACTTCAAACGGAGAACAGAAAAACTGAGTTTGGAGTAAATAATCTGATTTTAATGGCCAAATATTTCATACATTAATGTTGATTTCTTAAAACATCCCCTGTTTTTAATGCCTTTCTAAATGATATAATTCTCCCTGAAATGCTGTAAAACAAAAAAAGCCCTAATTTGTCATGAATACTTATGCAAATTATTTCCTAGTCTCTTGGTTTCTTCTTTATTTATTTATTTTATTATTATTTAGTTATTTTTTTATTATTGCTATTTTTTTTCTTTTACATTGTTGCACTCCATGTTCAATTCATGTTGTAAGATTGTCTAAAGATGGTTTTGATGTGCCTTGTTGTAAGTTTGATACAAGATTCAAGAAAAAAAAAAAAACATCTAGAACTTGACCTTTGACCTGTTATAGGCCTATTCTAAACCCACGATTGATTGGTGTTCGGTAAAGCAGTGTGTGAGGAGTGTGTGTGAGGCTCTGATGAATTTCTGGCCGTTTTGACAAAAGGAAATCAAGATTATTCCTGTTAGATTTGTGTGTGTTTCATAGAGAGCAGATTTCATGCAGATTTGGTGTGTGTTACTGGTGTTTAAGGTGTCAGGTTTCACAAATTGTGTGACAAGCAAGAATATTGTGTGTCAAAATTCTCTCTCTCTCTCTCTCTCTCTCTCTCTCTCTCTCTCTCTCTCTCTCTCTCTCTCTCTCTCTCTCTATGTTAATTTGTTCTTTCAGTAATTTCTAATTAAGATGAGTAAAACCCAGCTGAGTCGTGATTGTCCCGCTGGAATACAGACACACATGTCTGTGTGTGTGTGTGTGTTCACAGTATTGTGACGTGGCTGTTTTTGCCGCAGTGATTGTGATTTTCCTCTGTTTCGTGTTTCAGGACAGAGTATCCGATCACCATGACGACTGAAATGCAGGAGATCGCCATCACAGAGGAGAAGCCTTTACTGCCGGGTCAATCCGACGCTGTCAAGGTAACACACACACACTCTTCTGCCACCTGCTGCACGTTTGAAGAACTTCATCATCAGATGTGTCGTAATGCAGTGGATCGTGATTATGAATAACTGATTTATTTATTTATTTTATTTTATTTATTTATTTATTTATTTTTGATTTTTTTGGGGGGGATTATTATTATTGTTATTGATATTGTTGCCTTGACTTGTATGTAATATATTGTTATTTATTTTGGTGGAATGGGTTATTGTGGGGGAAAAGCTTTAACTTTGATTGTATCTGCTTTATGTTAATGCTTTGAAAAAGTTGATAAATAAATGTATAAAAAAAAAAAATAACTGATGCAAGTCTGTTAAACGCAACACTTCTGCGTCATTTTATTTATTCATTCTTTTCTGTAATTCTTAATTGTTTTAATACATTTTAAATACATTTCTATCCTATTTTTTTTATTTATTTTCACAGTTTTATAAAATATATATTTATTTAAAGCTCTTTTAAAAACCAAATGTGCAATATCCCTGATAATATGTTAAATATGTGTGTGTGTTTGTCAGCTGAGCCCCTGTAGGTTCACTGGGTTAATGGATATTGATTTTTATATGGATGAGTGTTAACATCTCTCCAGTTCATCATTAATGCACTAAATGGTTATATTCAGTTATAAGCGGTGTGTGTAACAGGTACACAGTGATTATGTGAACTGATATCCGCTGTGGTTTTTGTGTGCAGGACGTGGAGATCGCGGCCCGAATGCTGCTGGATCAAGACCAGGTGTGTTAAAACATTCGTGACACACTCAATGTGTGTGTGTGTGTGGTTGACTGATCACTGGTGTGTTAAAACCCTCGTCCTTCCCTCGGGTCATTTAGAAAAACTAAGTGTTCAATCATTGAGAGTTCATCACACACACACACAAATGGATTCGGGGAGTTTTGTGGTTGAAATTTAAAAAAAATATCCCGCAATGAGATTAGTGTGAGGTTTGCTTCAGTCACATAGAAAACCCTAAAAATGCTCAAAATTCAAACTAAAAATGCTAAAACTTTACAAAAAAAGTTATTTAATAATGTCTACATGTGTATCTGAATGTATATCGAAGCCTATCTGACTTTAGGACCCAGAGGAACAGCTCGTCTGCTCCATGTAGAGATATAAGGCCATATAGAGTTATGAAATATGCTGTTATATTAGTTTTTCTCCACAGGAGGTCGACAGAGACCTACAATGTAAGATATTTAGAGCTGATTTTAAAAGGGTTTAAGCATGCAATTATAGCCTAGTTGAAAATATGTGTGGAATGACTATTTATTTCATATTTATTGATCAAATCTAGTATTTTAAACATAAATAAAATAGAAAATAGAGGAAAATGTCATCAAAAATACCGAAGATATTATCAAAATGAAATAAAAAACAGCTTTTTGGACAAAAAAAAAATCAAATAAAAAAAAAAAAAGTATAATTTGAGGGCTTTGGGTCATTTTGACCCGCGAGGGAAAGGTGTGTTACAAAGTGTGAGGGACGGATGAGTGTTATCTTTCTTTAGTGTGAATTTGCATGCAGAATGTTGTTAAAATGAGGTTAATATGTAGTTTAGCATGTCACTCTGCTTGACATGTCATGCCAGCGACCCATTATTAATAATCTTAAATTATAAATGCACACAAGTGTTGTTTCCTCAAGCGTTTGTGTGTGTGTGTGTGTGTGTAGGAGCACAGTGTGGAGACGCCTCACGGAGTGCTTCATGTGACGGTTCACGGCGCCGGGAACGCTCGCAGACCCGCCATACTGACCATACATGATGCGGGAATGGACAGTAAGTCTCTCTCACACACACACACACACACACACACACACACACACTGACTCACGCATCATAAGTATTGCCAGTTATGTCATCAGATTACTTTTTTCAAGTAATCAGTAAAGTAACGGATTACTTTTAAATTTAGCTACTTTTTCACAAGTAATGCGAATTACTTTGTTTTCATACTTCTTGACTGACAGCTCCTGTCCTCAAGTTGAGAGAGATCAGAGGTTGCGTTGGTCATGTTCGAGACTAAATGTTCAAAAACGAATTGTTCTAGACTAAATGTCAGCATGCAAATCAACTTACTCTCACCAAATCATATTCAGTGTCCCTTAAAACGATGAAATGCAAACTTACAATATTATGCAAATGCATTTAATTTGACTAATATAAACTCATTTTATTGACCAATTCAACCATACTAGAAAAAATGACTTTAGCTCATATTTTTCTGTTTCTTTTCTTTTGTTTGTTTTATTGCTATTGCTATATTTATTCACACGGTTTTAATTTTTTATGCATTTTTGGCATGAAAGCGCAATCTTTTGAAAACTGGATTCATAGTGTAAGTTTTTTGAATCGATACTGTGATCGTCTCTGTTTAATTTGTGAAAATGGTGCTTGTGTGTGTCAGTACCTTTCTTTACAAAGTGATATCGCCACCTACTGGCCTGGCATGAAAAATGCAGCGTTTTTATCGTTATCCGTTGAGCTGGGATCATTTTGACAACGTTGTGGTCTGTACGCAAAAACAAGTATAAAACTCTTTTCTGTTTTTAATACATCATTGTGGTGTAAAGGTTTGTTTGAGCGGCGCCCTCTACTTTACCGGAGTAAATGGGCATTTCCTTCAGCCTGAGGATTATTCACTTCACTTTCGCTGTGAAAGAGCCTTTATATTTGGCAAGAATTGAACTTTGTTTTTAAAATGCAAACAATCAAGCCAAACACTTTTTATTTTTAAAACAAATAACACAACTTTGATTTAAAATAAATAAATAAAAACGCCATTTCCACAGAACATAAAAGAGCTTAAAAAATAGTTCTGTTGTCTTAATCACACTTGGAAATCATCCTGATTGAACACAGTTATAAAACAGAAATCATTTCTTCAAAACAACATATAACATGTTTCTTCTTAAAACATGACAAACTGATTCACTGATATCAACAGATTCACCAATTGGACATTTCTAATCAGGGTGATTTTAGTTTTGTACGTTTTGCTGCCACAGACCCGTAAATATGATGTTCCCTTTGCATTTCTTTTAAAACTTTATTATTCTCATCAAGGCTGTCTTTATTTGAACAAAATACAGTAATTATGTGAAGTAATGAACAACATTTATGAAATAGAAATCTTTTGAATCATTATAAATCCCATTTTTGATCCTTGGTGAATAAAAGTATTAATCTATGTTTTTTTTTTTTCCTTTTAAATCTGACTTTAAAACTTTTGATTGGAAATGTATCAGTTTCCTAATAATATATAAAGCGACAAAACGAATTTTAACACCAAAAGTTACCGTTTTATTTTAATGATTTCTGAAGGATCGTGTGACGCTGAAGACTGAAAAATTCAGCTTTGATCACAGGTATAAATTACACTTTACTGATATATTCACATAGAAAACAGCTCTTTTAAATTGCAATAATATTTCACAATTTTACAGTATTTACTGTATTTTTGATCAAATAAAAACAGCCTTGGTGAGCATAAAGAGACTTCAATCATGTAACATTTTTAATATTTTCTGGTAAAAAATATGAAATATTTTAAGCTAAGTGTAAAATATAATACAGTAACTGTAATTAGTATTATATATTATATAATACAGTTACTGTGATCCATAATAATATTAATGTGTTTATTTTATATAGCACCTTTCACAATCCCAGGGTCACTTTGCATAGCGGACAGACAATGAAACACAACAGTAAACAACCAAAACAACACAACATGTGAAGCTATGAGTTTGTTGTGGTGAAATGCTCATTAAACACAAAGGTTTTAAAGAAGGGAAGAGAAGCACAGTCACGAAGAAGTTGTACATAACTTTAAGTCAGAGAAGCATGGTGGTGGATCAGAGGGAGAGGGAATGGTAAAGTAGAGTTGGATATCATCTGCATAACAGTGGAAGTTAAAGGGTTAGTTCACCCAAAAATGAAAATTCTGTCAGTATTTACTCACCCTCATGTTGTTCCAACGCCGTAAGGAACACAAATTAAGATATTTAAGATATTAAGATCGCTCCTGCATACTAGTCCATAGGCTTCTTGAGGGAATGACTCTTGCTGGCATCGAAAAGTCATTAAAGACATCGTTAAAATAGTCCAAGTGACTACAGGGGCTCAATCTTAAGTTTATCAAACGACGAGAAAAAAACAACAACAAAAATAACGACTTTATTTCAACTATTCACTTCCTTCTCCACGGGCCTGTAGTCAGTTAACGTAGTGTGATTGCGTAAAGCTACGTCACACGTAGGCTCACTATTGGCTAGGGTTGGGTATCGTTTGAATTCGAACGATTCTGATTCCGATTCCGATTCTTTGTTTCGATTCCGGTTCCTGATGATTCTCGATTCCGATTCTTTTAAGAGGCGGGGTCAAAAAAGTTTAGCTAACCTTGCTAACCAATGGCCTTTCTGAAGGAAATACTCCTTTCTGATGGAAATACTCCTTCTGTCACAAATACTCCTTTAGTCACAAATTTTGCATTTTGCCAAGATTTTTTTATTTTTAGAAAAGTGAAGCCACACTTTGGATCGCCGACGTAAGGTACTCATGTTCGAATCGCGCGGTTATGCCAACACTTCCGGTAGACGCTTCTTCGTTGGTGTTGTTCAGCGGTTTCTTCTTCCGCTCGGCGGACTGTGAATATCGAAGCTAGGAATCGAAATTTTAACTTTTGAACGATTCCGGGAAAAACAAAAAGTTAGTCCCGATGCCAATCGATACTCGATTCTCGATTCTCGATACCCAACCCTACTATTGGCCGACGCTGGTCATGTGTGTGTGATGCGTGTGACGTACAATAACCGAAGCTTACGCTATTAAACTAGAAACCTGACTCGAGGCAGAGGGAGAAATAAACGAATAGTTGAAATAAAGTCGTTATTTTTGTTGTTGTTTTTTCTCGTCGTTTGATAAACTTAAGATTGAGCCACTGTAGTCACTTGGACTATTTTAACGATGTCTTTAATGACTTTTCGATGCCAGCAAGAGTCATTCCCTCAAGAAGCCTATGGAATAGTATGCAGGAGCGATCTTAATATCTTATATCTTAATTTGTGTTGCGAAGATGAACGAAGGTCTTACGGGGTTGGAACAGCATGAGGGTGAGTAAATACTGACAGAATTTTCATTTTTGGGTGAACTAACCCTTTAAGACCGTGGCAATAGGGAGGATGTAAATGAGAAAGATGAGAGGTCCAAGTACAGAACCCTGGGGTACACCACAAGCGTTACGAACTGCCTTCTGTTGAAGGTATGACTGGTTTAAGTAAGCAGAATGAAACGGTAACAATATTAAAAAATATGTAAATGCTCTAAATCAAACAATTGAAAAGATAATGTCTTAAAGCAGAGTGACGACAGACGGGTGATGAAGCTCTTCCTCTAGATATGAGGTAACTAACGTTTGCAGCGCGGACCGTGAAGTGACGGAGTCGTGTTAACGATCCCTGCGAAGTGAACGGGGATGCAGTGGATGACTGGGATTGGAGGTTGGGCAGAAAACACGGCATTAGTGCACGCGACGATCACGTGAGCGATCTCGGTTTGGAGTTGAACTACACACCGTCCGTTTCTCCACACGCTCTGAACGATGAACACCCTGAACTTCCTCGCGCTGACGCACAGGTTTCGGGAGTTTCTGACGCCTCCTCCGTGACAGATTCCCACAATGGCGTTGCCGTCGTTCTTATGCACAAAAGCCTGGTGAGGATTTACGCCACAAAGACTCCTTTTCTTCAGGTAATCGGCCCAGGTGTGCGTCTGCGACGTGTCGAAATTATATTGGAGGACGTGTTGGTTGTAAAACACATGAAAAGCGTTTAGATTGGAGGCTCCCTGACAGGGATATGGCCAGCTAGAAAACATCTCGGGCGTATCGGTATCGGCGACGGAGGTGACGTTAGTCAATCCTTCACTGAACACCGGAGTCACGAGGAACACGAGGAGGAACACAGACCGCATCTTGAAAACACACACATGTTAGTAAGAGAACAAACACAGGCTTTTCTACAACATAATAAAGCTGTAACCAGAAATTATGTGGCCAAACACATCAACAGCATTTGCTTTGTGTGTTTAGGAATGATTACTTCACAGACTATGATGATATTCAACATTATTTATAGCTGAATAATAGGGTTGTGCAAAAATGAATTGCGATTAATCGCATCCAAAATAAAAGTCTGTGTTTACATACTGTAATATATTTGTGTGTGCTGTATATAATTAATTTGTATATATAAATACACACACATGCATGTATATATTTAAGAAAATGTGTTATTCATATGAAGAGTTCAGATGCAAAACCCTCTAAGTGCCATTTGAAATTTTCTTCTAGAATGATCATTTTTATCAAGCTTGTATATTTAAGTTCAGTGATTTCACTTAAATGGCAATGATAATTACCTATTAATTGTTGTTTAAGTGAAATTACTGAACTTAAATATACAAGTTTGATAAAAATCATCATTAAAGAAGAAAATTTCAAATGGCATTTAGAGGCTTTTGCATCTGAACTCTTCATATATAAAATATTTATAATATAGATTTTGTATTTATATATATACAGAATTTAAGCACAAATAATTCTTAAGTATATACATGCTTGCATAGGTATTTATATATACAAAATAATTATATACAGCACACACAAATATATTATGTAAACACAGACTTTTATTTTGGATGCGATTAATCGCAATTCATTTTTGCATTGCAAAATAACTGAATAACTTTTTAAAGTATAATCTGAGGCAGTTTAGTTGAAGATTAGACAGACTTTGTTCAAGTTTCGAAGTAATATTAAAAGATATTTTTTTCTTTACCAGCTCATACGGATGTGAATTACATTCACTTTTTTTCTGAATTAACGAGTTTATTATATCAGAATTACGAGATCATTTTTCATGTAAAAAAAGTTTTTGCTCTGTTTTTCTCAATTTTATCACTTAATTATCTCAGAATTATGAGTAACTCAATAATTCATAAAAAAAAATGTTTTTCAAGAAAACTTGTTAATTCAAGATTTTTTTTCCTCAAGTGAACGCAGTACGCTTCCGTAACATCCAGTGTTAAATATCCGATTAAAACTGCAGGACGAGTTTTAAAAAGTACATTTTCAATAGAATTTATGTCCTACTTCAGATTTATTAGACTTTCTGAATTGAACATCCCCATAGTTTACGGTTCAGCAACCCTCGACTGTTGAGCGAGTCTCTCTTCCCTCGCTGGGTATTTTGTGCTGTCAAACCGTTTTCACAGTTTTTCTTCTCTTGTTTTTGACATCAGCATTTACTGCAATATAACGGACACCAGTGTCAGAAAGTTTGAGGTCAGAAAGTGCTTCTTAAAATAAGCCAAGTCTACATTTAAATGATCAAAAATACAGTAAAAAAAGTGAAAATATTATTAGAATTTAAAACAGCTGTTTTCTATGTGAATATATATTTAATTGTAATTTATTCCTGTGATCAAAGCTGTATTTTCTTCATCATTAGTCCAGTCTTCAGTGTCACATGATCCTACAGAAATCACTCTAATATGAGGATCTGATGCTCAAGAAACATTTATGAGATTATTATCAGTGTTGAAAACAGTTGCGCTGCTTTATAGTTCCCCATCAGTCGCTCACGTTCGACGTAGGCGAGACGTTTTGTCGAAAATTTACAACAGCATTTATTCGTTTACAGTATTTACTGTCATTTTTGATCAATTTAATGCATCATTGATGAACTTTTAAAAGAAAATTCATACATTTTGAACAGTACACTGTAAAAAAAATATTTTTTTTTCTTTTGTCAAATCAACTTAAATCATTTATTTAGTTCAGATAACTTATTATTTTGAGTTTCTGATGATTAAATTAATCACCTTTGTTGTATTAACTCACTTTTTCCAGTTAAATCAACTTAAAATTTTAAGGCAACCAGGTTATACTTACTTTTTTTTAGTTAAACCAACAATATTTTTTTTAGTGTAGTGAAACATTATTCAAACCTCTATTCTGATTGAGTCAAATGAAAGTTAAATGAAAGATGTTGCATTACTAAACTAGCTTTGACTAAAGATTTACGTAATGTGAAGAAGTTAAGAGGAGAGATTAAGATAATATGATTAATCAAAGCGGATCCTTCAGTGTCTGAACTGTATATATTGAAGAGGATTTACCTTTGTGGCGTTCTTGAGCTTGTGCAAACGAGAGAGTCTCGACGAGTCTGAGCCGAAGGTCGGAGAGCGTCACTCAACTCGTATTTATTGGGCTGAAAAAAGGGAGGTGTAAAAATACACCCTTTTTTTTTTTTTTTTTGCAAAGACACATTTTTGTTAGGTAATCTGTTCAAAATCATCCGAGGGAATCATCTTAAGCATTGTATGCATATTATAGATCACTGACAGGGATAGTCTTTAAAAACGCTTAGTTTTGCACAGAGAACTGAAATAGTTCTGAAGGTAATCAACTTAATGAAACACTCTCATAAAAAAAAAGGTACAAAAGCTTTTTGAAAGGTAAACTTTTGTCCATTTTAGGTGCTAATAAGTAAATTTTAAGTGTTACTATGTACATTTCGGGAGCTAATATGTCCATTTTAGGTCGTAATATGTACATTTTAGGTCCTTACATGTACATTTTAGGTGCTAATATGTACGTTTTAGGTGCTAATATGTACATTTTAAGTGTTAATATGTACATTTCAGGAGCTAATATGTACATTTTAGGTCTTAATATGTACATTTTAGGTGCTAATATGTACATTTTAAGTGTTAATGTGTACATTTCGGGAGCTAATATGTCCATTTTAGGTCGTAATATGTACGTTTTAGGTGCTAATAAGTACATTTTAAGTGTTAATATGTACATTTCGGGAGCTAATATGTACATTTTAGGTCCTTACATGTACATTTTAGGTGCTAATATGTACATTTAGGTGCTAATATGTACATTTTAGGTGCTAATAAGTACATTTAAGTGTTAATATGTACATTTTGGGAGCTAATGTCCATTTTAGGTCGTAATATGTACGTTTTAGGTGCTAATAAGTACATTTTAAGTGTTAATATGTACATTTCGGGAGCTAATATGTACATTTTAGGTCCTTACATGTACATTTTAGGTGTTAATATGTACATTTTAGGTGTTAATATGTCCATTTTAGGTCTTAATATGTAAATTTTAGGTCCTTACATGACATTTTTAGGTGCTAATATGTACATTTTAGCTGTTAATATCTACATAAGGCGCTAATACGTACATTTTAAATGTTAATATGTACATTTCGGGAGCTAATATGTCCATTTTAGGTCGTAAAATGTACATTTTAGGTGCTAATATGCACATTTTAAGTGTTAATATGTACATTTCGGGAGCTAATATGTCCATTTTTAGGTCTTAATATGTACATTTTAGGTCCTTACATGTACATTTTAGGTGTTAATATGTACATTTTAGGCGCTAATAAGTAAATTTTAAGTGTTAATATACATTTCGGGAGCTAATATGTCCATTTTAGGTCTTAATATGTACATTTTAGGTCCTTATATGTACATTTTAGGAGTTAATATGTACATTTTAGGTGTTAATATGTACATTTTAGGTTCTAATATGTACATTTTAGATGCTAATATGTACCATTAAGGTACCAATATGCAGCCTTTGGGTACAAAAGTGTACCTTTTGAAAAGGTACAGCCCCAGTGACAGCTTTTGTACCTTTTTTCTGAGAGTGAAGTCTAAACTCTAAACCGTGCAATAATTACAAATCTATTGGTACTACATGTATGCACTACTAGACTACAATAATACTCAAACATAACATATTCTGATATCTAAACAGTGTGATTTACATTTGTTCTGTATTTAGATTCACCTTTGTGTTTCTTGAGCTGGTGTAAATGAAAGAGTCTGAGCGCCTCTATTTATTGGCTGGAAAAAGGTTTTTATTGTATTTTTATGCCCTGCAAATGCGTTTCTTGCCATCAAGCACAGTTTACTAGCAGTTTCTGCATCTTCTGAGATTCTGTCCTTGCATTAAAATGCGAATGATTCAAATGTTAGAACAGATCCTGATTTAAAAGTCTTTGGCATATTTGTACATCATACCACTTTAAAGGTTTTCACAATAATTTGACAAAAGAACTGAGATGCCAAATGCTTTTATTCAAAACAGCGACTTGCATTGCATTCAAGCCATACATTCAGCGAGTTCGTTTTATAATACCGAAACTATAAAAAGAAAGCTTTATGAGATGTTAAACATTTAAACATGTATTAAGCATATTAGCAATGCCAAAGCATTTCAAGCCTTATTCAGCTCTTCTAGATTGTTTGTCACAATTAACAATTACATAATATTTGCATTTCCCACATTTTCAGTCGTAAACTAAGTCTCACTGATACTGTTAGATGAAGTAAAGAAGTAAATGTTTGCATTCGATTATTACAGATTATGCTGCTTTTGGCAAACATCATGGACACTGTAAAAAATATTGTTGTTTTAACTTAAAAATTAAAATTTTAAGCTGATTGAACTGGAAAAAGTGAGTTAATACAATGAAGTCATCAGAAACTCAAAATAATAAGTCATCTCAACTAAATAAATTATTTAAGTTGATTTGACAAAAGAAAAAAATGTTGTGATAACAAATTACATTTTACATGAAAATACTATTTCACTCTTTCAATATCCAAATTTCATATTTAATTGCCATTTCTTTGTGATTATTTGTGACATTTACTAGCAGTTTCTAAATAAGAAAATAAATCCGACATACACTGTAAAAAAATATTTTCAAGATTTGTTATCACAACTTATTTTCTTTTGTCAAATCAACTTTATAATAATTTATTTAGTTCAGATAACATATAATTTTGAGTTTCTGATGGTTAAATTAATCTCCTTCATTCTATTAACTCACTTTTTCCAGTTCAATCAACTTAAAAAAGTAAGTAACCTGGTTGCCTTAAAATTTTAAGTTAAACCATCAATATTTTTTTACAGTGTACATTGAAGCGCACGTGCCTTAACATCTGCTAAACTGTCCGAGGTGTGCAGGTCGGCCCGGGTGGGGATGGTCTAAATCTGGTTTGTCTCACGTAGTGAACAGGCAAACATTGGTTTTGAAGGACCTCACACGACACAGTCACATAACGCTCCACAGACTCGACTGGAGACCGAACTACACATTGTCCATCTCTGAGAGCACTTCGAACAATGTGCACCTTGAACTTTCTCATACTGATGCACTGGTTTCCCGTGTCTCTGTTGCCTCGTCCGTTGCAGATTCTCACAACGCTTTCGTCGTCGCTTTTAGGGAGGAAGGATTGCACAAGTTCTCTGCCACACAGATTCTTTGTCATTAGGTAATTTTCCCACTCTTGTGCCCGTCTGGTGTCGAAACTACGCGAGAGCACGTGCCTGTGTCTAAACCTGTTGTATCCGTTGTTATCGCGAGATATCTCGCAGGGTTGTAGGCCTACCCGGATAGAAAAAGGGTTCGAAAACACGTCCGGTTCAGTGTCGCTGACGCTGACGTTACTCGATCCATCACTGAGCGTGAGAAAGAGCACGAGGAGAAGCGCCGATCTCATCCTGGACACAGAAGAGAAACACAGATTCAGAAAACGCAAGCTAATGAACTATTTTGACAATGTATTGATATGCGGCACCTTTACTAAAAAATGTAAATGCTATTTTCTCAATGGTTCATGGAGATGAACCAAACTCAATAACATTTCACAAGCAAACGGTGATAATCTGAACCAGCTTTGTTGAAGTTTCGACAAACTTTGTTCATCGGTTTAATCAGTTTAACCCTTGTGCTGCATTCGATTTTTAACACCGTTGAGTGCATTAAGGACCAAAAATGGCCACATATTAAACATTGGCTAAAATATTATATATTATTATTATTTTCCACTTTTACCAAGTTAAATCTTTTAACCAGCATCAGTCCTCATCATAACTACCAAAAATGTATTCAATTTCAGGATTTTAACCCTTTATTTGCCAGTTTTGTTTGCGAAACCATCGATTTGTATAAGAGGAAAAAACACAAAAATTCAATTATTTTCAATAAACTAAATGCAAAGAGAAAACTTTAGATTTGGATTATCACAGTCCCACTTTGCAAAAAATCCCACTTAGCGCGTTAGAGACCAAAAATGGCCACCTATTAAACATTGCCTATTGCCTAAAATAAGGTGCATTTCCACCCATAGGGAATAAATATGTAGTGACGTCATCTGGTGGAATACACTATATAATGCAAATATAATGCTTTTGCTTCAAAATGAAAGGATGTTTGTGCAAAAATCATGTTTCATGTATTACTGACAGCCTCAGATTTAAACAACGTTTTAATGGGTTTCAATGGGCCATTTTTGGTCTTTATGGTGCTGAGTGTTACTATTTGATCTACACAGTGTGTGTTATACATATTTTGCAAAATGGGATCACATTTTTTACATGTATCCAAAAAGTCACAATTTTGCCAAATTTCACACCATTTGCATTAAAACAGCCAAAATGGTCAAAGAAATTAAACTGCAAAAGACCAAAAATGTCCCTAATGCAGCATAAGGGTTAAAGTATCCGTATATAATATTATATTACATTGATATGTTTTTGACCATGGTTTGTACAAATGCTGTACATTTATTTATTTATTGATGCCATCAGTTTGTTAAGTGTCAAGTGTCTCAATTCACTGTAACTATAATTAGCTAATTTTATAATTTTAACTTTAATTTGATAATGACTTTTGTCAACACAGCAACATTTGTATCAGATAAGTTTTAAGATTTGGTTTCTAGTCGATTCGGTTTAAAAGTTATAGCAGAAATAGTTTTTCAGCTCAATAGTATTTGGCTACTAAACATAAAAATGATGTGCAATATTTACAAACCATACACATTTACAGCAAATATCATAAAACATCTGAGTATATTGAAACGCTTTTTCATTTTTTTTATGAAATGGTGTCATTTTACCTGTTTAGATGTTGATATAGTCTCAACGAGTCTCAGTTCTTCGGTGTTCTGTGCTGTGAGAGAATAAAGATGTGGGAAACTGTTTTAACAAGGTTTCTTCTCATGCAAATGTTAGTGTGTTTGACGTCAGCATTTCCTGCAATGCAGCCGATCATTCAAGTGTATGTACATGTGTTCAATGTGTTGACCTACTGAACTGTTTTACTGGTAACATTGTACACTTAAAAGAGTCTTCTGCTTTTGGTATTATTATAGTTTGGTTTAGTTAGAGATTTGTTTTACATTATCTATTTTGTCATTGATGAAGGCTTGTACTGGAGTTTTGTCAGAGATTATTGGTATTTCACCCAAGCAGTTTGATTCAATTCTATTCAATTCAATTCAGATTTATTTGTATAGTGCTTTTCACAATACATATTGTTTCAAAGTAGCTTTACAGAAAGTGCATTTCAGAAATGTACATAGAAAAAAAATACAGTTAGTTAATCATTTATGAATTTAGGGCCTAACATATCGCCGGCGTTGGGTCGTCTCTCAGAGGATGAAGTTTCATTATCTGTTTGAAACCCAGTTGGGAGAATGTGATTTTGCTTAAAGTTGGCATATCGCTTATTGTTAGTAATCCACTTTGTTTAACATAAACAATGACAAATATATATAAAATACAAATCTTTGTTAAAAAAAAGCATTACTTTCTGAAAGTCTGATGTAATTATAACTGCACGTGGTCCAACGGTTCAAGTTTTCAAAACCTGCCTTGCATCAGATTATCCTGCCTCTTTTCCTGTATTAACTGAGGTTACTAAGAGCAAGTCCATTCAGTTGTCAAACATACAATCACATTCAAGAATGTTAAATTGCTAAAAACAAAGTGATTGACTTTTTTTAAAAAACAAAATAATTTAAGTATATTTATAATACTGTTAAATTGTATATATATATATATATATATACAGTATATATATATATATATATATATTTATTTATTTTTTCTAAAATCTAATAACAATTCAATATCAAATTGAGTCAACGAGTCCAATCTTTCCAGTTGATCAAATAGATTATGGACCACTCATTCCAGAATCGCCAATCAGCTAGAATGAGTGGTGACGCCCACTCGCACGTGTCCATACACACAGAACAACAGCAACGTGAGACAAGAAGGAAACAATGAATTCATAAATTGTGACAGAGTTATGCTATATCATTTTGTGAAAATGGTCAAACATCTAATTTTTCAGGATTCTTTGAATGGAAAGTTCAGAAGAACAGCATTTATTTGAAATAGACATCTATTGCAACATTATGATTGTCTACTGTCACTTTTGATCAATTTAATGCATCCTTGAGGGACGGACTTAATTTAATATTTTGAAAGGCAGTGAAGCATGTTATTCAAACCTCTATTCTGATTAAATAAAATAAAAGATATGTTTTATTTCTATACCATAACTTTTACATAAGATAATTACTTGATATGAAGAAGTTGATTCACATGAGATGATTAATCAAATCAGAAGCAATAGAGGATTCTTCCATATCTAAACTATAGGATTTATTTTTTACAGCACATTTGAACATAATGCAGATTTACCTTTGCGTCATTTGTTGATCTCGTGCAAAAAAGTCTCGATGAGTCTGCACTGAAGGTCAGAAAGCTGCTCTGGTCTGATATTTATTGGGTGGAATATATATATATATATATATATATATATACAAAAAAGCTACAATTACAAACTGGTGTGTTTTTATCATACCATTTCAGTTGCATCACCAAAATCATAAACACACTGTTTTGTTGTATAAATTATTGTACTGTGTATAAAAATCACCTATAGTGGCTAGTCTCGCACATTGGCAGAAAACAGGTTACTTCTGTGTTGCACATAGACATCTGTTGTTTTCGGTGTGTTCATTGTGAGCTAGATTGTTCTCACATTTAACAATCGCATAATATTTTCCTTTACTTTATTTGTAAATGACCTTTCAAACGTCTCAATGGTACCGTTAGATAATAGAAGTGAAGCTTATGAGCAAGTTTGAATTCAATTAATGGTGATCTTGTGAAATGTCCCATAGAGATGAAGTAGAACTTGCTACTAAAGGTAAAGTTAGTTCAACTTTTTACGTCTGCAGATCGGACCGCGTTTTGGTGGTTCTGTGCCAGTTTGTCTTTCAAAGTGAACAGGCAAACAAGCGTAACTAATGATGTCACAAGCAACAATCACATACGAGTTCTCGTACTGAATTTGATAATCACATTGTCCATTTGGCTTTAGAATGCTCTTAACAACATACACTAGAAACTTTTCTGTACTTATGCACATATTATCTGAGTATATGGTGCCTTGTTCATTGCAGATTTTTGTAATTTTATAGGTGTCCCATATATTTAGAAAAGATTGTTCCTTAGCTCTTCTGCCACAAAGTCCCATTGTTATTAGGTAATTTCCCCAATTGTTCAACTGTGTTGTATCAAAATCAAGTAGGAGGATGTGTTTGCTTATAAAATTAACGTATTTGTCGATTGTATTGGGAGTCTGGCAGGGACCTGGAACTGGAAGCATTTCAGGTTGATTGTTGCTGAAAGTGACGTTATTCAGTCCTTCACTGAACACCAGAGTCACGAGGAGCACAAGGAGAAACACAGATCTCATCCTGAAACACACACAGTGATTCATAGTTAGATGGAAGTTAATAAAATAAAAGATACCAACTAATGAATAACTTCTGCAATATAATAAAGCCGTAGGCCAAACACAGCAATAACATTTGCATACACTGGTTGTTTCCGCATTGCATTATGGTTTTTAGGAACAATTCTTTCAAAAAAATATGAGGAGATTCACCAATTCTTATAACTTTAAATTTATGTGGCACTTTTTCTAACTAACTACATAAAAGTTCTATTTTTTAATCTAGGCTTTATGGAATTTATCCAAATTCATGAACGTGTTTTTTTTTCTTTCTTCAAGTTTACTTGAAGAGAATCTAAGCCAGTTTAGTTGAAGATTGAACAAATTTTCAGTTCAAAATACTCATAGAAATAAACCGTTTCTAATAAAATAAAATATTTCAATGACATTATATTTTATGGTGTATATTTATTCATTATTGCCAGTAAGTGCTCCTGTCATCGCATTGCTTTTCTGTAAACTCAATGCAACGTTATGATAAAAATATCAAATTTCATGTTGATGATGTCTAAAGAAGATCTCAGCCAAATTTGTAGCAGATCATATTAAATCTGAAAAAATGTCAGAAACACTTTCTGAATTAATTAAAACGTGTCAGTTTACCTGTTTAGAAGTTGATTAGAGCGCTTGTTTAGAATCTGCTTAACAAGTCTCAGTTCACTCTTCACTATCTTGTGCTATGAGAAAATAAAAATGTGTGAAATTGTTTTAACAAGGTTTCTTCTCATGCAAACCATCTGTGTGTATGACGTCAGCATTTTCCTGCAGTGAAACATGTCATCATTCAAACCTGGTCGGTCACGTATATATTTTATAACCAATCTAACTCATATTAAGGCCTTTACATAAAGCCTGATGTCTCGATGCAAATGATTCTATGTACTACAATATAAATTTTGTTCAAACATAAATGAAGCCCCTATAGTGAAACTTAAATATCCTAAAAGATATTTGAAATGCATTATTTAAATGCAATTTATGTATATTACACATATATTTACATATTTATGTACTTAATATAAATACACAACAATTGTTCTTTTGGTATAAATTGGTATATTTTAAGTCTTCTAAATTGGAACAACTGATTTTGTACGTAATTTATTTTAGTTGTCTGGAAGTAGAGTTGAATGTGAAAATACACCCAAAACACGTTTCTTGCCTTTAAGTAAAAGTTTGTGTCCTTTTTTTTTATTTTATTTGTTTATCACTTACATCTTTACAATGTAAAAAACCGGCTTCTCAACCTTACACAGGCTGGCTTCACACATCCAAAAATCACTAACATGTGATTCAAACACATTAACACTTCAAACATGATCAAGAAAAGTGACATTAGTAAAGAGAAAAGATTAGTTAAAAAATCTAAAAAATCTAAAAAATCAGTTAAAAAAATGCAGTTCATTTATTTCAAACCCCACAATGTTCCTCACAGTGATTGAAAACAAGTCATCCTGTTTAATAGCAATTACCCATCTGCCCTATTTAGCTTTAGTTCAATTTTTATTTCAGTTTTTAGTACTTCAGTTGAAATTTATTTCATTTTTTTCTAATTTTCATTCTTATTTTATTCTAATGTAATATTTATGGAGGCCCGTTTCTGCCACGGGAAAATAAATAAATATATATATATATATATATATACAGTATATATGAAGAGTTCAGATGCAAAAGCCTCTAAGTGCCATTTGAAATTTTCTTCTAGAATGATCATTTTTATCAAGCTTGTATATTTAAGTTCAGTGATTTCACTTAAATGGCAATGATAATTACCTATTAATTGTTGTTTAAGTGAAATTACTGAACTTAAATATACAAGTTTGATAAAAATCATCATTAAAGAAGAAAATTTCAAATGGCATTTAGAGGCTTTTGCATCTGAACTCTTCACATATATATATATATATATATATATATATATATATATATATATATAACTTAAAATTAAAAATGTATTGTATTGAAAATCTCTCAATATATCAGATTATATCAAAATTACATCAGAATATATCAAAATTATGAGATTAAAAAAATAAATTGATGACATACTAAATCGAAATTTCATAAAAGGCCTCCATTCATCATTTTGATCACATTAATATCTACTGTTGAATGTTAATTTTGAACTTTATCCATTAAGTAGCCATATAAAGCTAATATGGATAATATAGATGATTGTAATTCATTAGATCGAGTCTCAAATGCTGCAGGATCTTGTGTTAGATCATGTTTCTTCATCATGTTTGCATTCTTAGCTGGTGATTTTTAATGGATGTATGAAGTCAAGTTCATGAAAAAAATCACACAATCCATCATCAACTGTCATTTTAATAGTAGAATTGTTATTACATGAAGAAACATTAATCTGCTTTACACGTGTTACACCAAAACTTTTACTGTAAGTAATGTACATTCACGCAATAACTAGATCACATTTTTTTACACACACTCACACACACACACACACACATATATATATATATATATATATATATATATATATATGCACATTTGAACAGAATGCAGGTTTACCTTCGTGTTGTTCTTGAGCTCGTGTTAATGAAGAGTCTCGATGAGTGTGAGCTTGCGTTCAGAAAGCATCGGTCGTGTCTGAGATGATCACTGGACTGATATTTATTGGAGGCAGGTGTGAAAAAAGCACCTTGTTTCTTGGAAATGCACCACAAACACAATTTTTTCAACACTAGTGTTGCTGCATCTGTTTTAAAGCATCTGTGCACAAACAATGAGCTCTTCACACTCAGTGCATGTGGTTAACACTTGATGAGGGTTTATAACTAGACAAACAGAGGCAAAGTGTATGAAGACCAAACTGTTGCATTCGCTAAACATTTCTATTATTGCATGAACAGTTTGTGGTAACTAGAATGTTCTCCAGAAGTGAGTCTATTTGAGTTCAAACGATCCATTTAAACGACTCAAATGAACAATTTCTTCAGGAATTAGACATCTAAACGCAGAAGCTTACCTTTTGTCTGGTCTAACCGGCAAGGCTTCTCAGGCCTGTGGAGAAGCCTCCTCGGCCCAGTGTTCATTTTGCAAGCCATGTTTTATTTAGTCTGCCATTCGCATTTTGCCCTCTAGTGTCAGTCACACGGAACTGGTCATGAAATTGGTTGTGACGCAACCGTTACCCTCGGCTATGCACAATAGTAAAATTAATGATTTTAATGAATGTAATGCATGCATATCCATATCCACACGAAACAAATGACCTTCAATACATTTTTTCCATAATTAAAGAGTTTTAAAGAGTTAAATAATGGTAATTCTAGCCTCGCGCTCATAGTTTTTTATTAGAATACGGCATTTCAGAATGTTTGTAAACAATAGGCACCTCGAGATACTTCCAGGTGGCAGAACGCGAGCGGCTTTACTGACTAACTGAAGAGATCCAGCCGATGGATCCAGAAGTTGAATCGATGATGAAAACGTCTTGTGTTTGGGGTTGCAACTGCATTGGCACATCAACTGCCTCGAGTTGCTTGTAGTCATAACTCAATGTACAGTGGGCAGCTATATTGTAATTGTTGCCTGTGCTGGAAATTCTCCTGCACACTATCACGGACAAGAAAATGAGTAGTTAATTGCTATTAAACAGGGTGATTTGTTTCCAGCCACTCAGAGGAACTTTGTTTGAAATACAGTAAATGAACTGCATTGGGTCACCTAAAAAAGCCTGTACAGGGCAAAGACGTACTTTTCTAAGAGCGCAAACCTGGTGGAAACCGAGGCTAACGCAGATACAGTGGTGTGAATAAGTGTTGGCACCCATGCTAAAGTTGCCTAAAAAGAGGAATAAAAAATCATCTTTTGGAAATTGATCTTAATGCCTTAATTAGAAAAATTAGGAAAACGCCAATCTTTAAGGACACCAATTTTCTTTGTGAATGAATAATGTATCATAAATAAATAAATGTTTTTCCTTAAAATACAGGGTGTATAAGTCAGGACACCCCTATGTTAAATTCCCATAGAGTCAGGCAGATTTTTATTTTTAAAAGCCAGTTATTTCATGGATCCAGGATAATATGCATCCTGATAAAGTTCCCTTGGCCTTTGGGATTAAAATATCCCCACATCATCACACACCTTCAGATTGGCATGGTTTTACTTCAGTTAGCCTAATAGCTGGTTTGATTTGCATTGAAAGATGATCTTATGGAAACACCCCATGCCAATCTCTAGGTGTGTGATGATGTGGGGATATTTTAATCCCAAAGGCCAAGGGAACTTTATCAGGATGCATATTATCCTGGATCCATGAAATAACTGGCTTTTAAAAATAAAAATCTGCCTGACTCTATGGGAATTTAACATAGGGGTGCCCAGACTTATACACCCTGTATTTTAAGGAAAAACATTTATTTATTTATGATACATTATTCATTCACAAAGAAAATTGGTGTCCTTAAAGGTTGGAGTTTTCCTCATTTTTCTAATTAAGGCATTAAGATCAATATCCAAAAGATGATTTTTTATTCCTCTTTTTAAGCAACTTTAGAATGGGTGCCAACACTTATTCACACCACTGTATGTGGCCATTGACCGGCGACTCTTCACCTCTGCTCACACACACCGTTTCCTTGGTTAAAATTGCAATTTTCGCACGATTTACAAATAGTTAGAAACATTTGGGATATTGTAAGCAGTGGCGTAGGTTTGATTTTGAAATTGGTGCGGACGGGGACATAAATGTATTTACATATTTAAAGTTTTGAGTGAAATTATTGCTAGGGATATATCATTGTCAGTGGATATTGGTAGGGACACGTCACTAGCGTCGCTACTAAATTCTACGCCCCTGATTATAAGTAATCAACTAAACAAAATATATAACATTGGCCTAGTGGTCATTTTACTGCAAAAATTCTAAGCCTTGTAGCTTTCTTTTCAATTTTGTTTTCAATTGATCCTTTTTGTTCGTGGTATTAGCCATCTTCTCCACTTTGGGCCTATGGTGTAGTTTTGAACATGCTCCAAATGAAATTAAAAATACATGTATGAATGTAAATGTGAGAAACACTCATACGAGTTGTGTTGTGTGTTGTTTTTCTGTGTTAACTTACAATACTTAATTGTATAAAGTCAGGAATTCCCAAGTCATGCTATTCACGAAACCCTCAGCATTGTGCTATGTTTAGCAAGACACTGTATCTTCGGGGCAAGTCCCTTTAAATGGTAAATGAGTGTTTTGTTCTCTGTCTCTCAGGTAAGAGCTGCTTCTCCACCCTGTTTAAGTTTGAGGAGATGCAGGAGATCGTGAAGAACTTCACTGTGGTTCATGTCGATGCTCCTGGACAAGAGGAAGGCGCAGCCATTTATCCTGCTGGGTACGTGATGTTTATAAAGTGTGAGAATTGTTCTTGCATGTTGTGTGACGCCTGTCAAACCATCTTCAGCTCCTCAGAAGGTGTTAATGATGCAGACTGTGACTCAGCGTCTATTTTAAAGCTTTACGTGTCCTCGGGCCGCCGTGTCTCGCGTTAGACGTGTTAAGATTCCTGGAAACGTTTGTATTTTTTCTGACAGATACCAGTACCCAACCATGGATCAGATCTCTGAGATGCTTCCCGCCGTCCTGCAGTTCTTCAAGTGAGTCACAACAAGTCATCGCATCTTTAAATCTTCATTTGTCACAATCATAATACACTTGACATATACATAACATGATCCTGTGCTTTAGTTTCCGCACAATCATCGGTGTTGGAGTCGGAGCCGGCGCTTACATTCTGTCCAGATTCACCGTGAGTGTCACGTGATTAATTTATTTTATGTGAAATATTATGCTTTTCCGGTAATATACAGAAATTAAAGGTACTTTCCTGTTATCCGGACCCCACGATGGCCCACCCCTAACCCCAACCCTAAACCTACCCATCACTGGGGTTAAGACCAAATGGGATATGGTGGGGTCCAGATAACAGGAAAGTACCATATTAAATTTTGCATTTCATTAATCAAGGTGATAATACATATAATATTGAATATCTATAACGAATCCACTGGAGAAAAGCTGCTGAACCCAAGTGTGCGTGATCAAAACAAAGACTTGACTCGACATAAACACTCATTGGAAATAAACATGAAAAACAACTCAAAACGAAACATGACAATATCAAAAAAAACATTAAAATAACACCATGGTGTCTTGGAGAATCGTTCAAATATCATGATTTATGGGAATTAGTTTCATGGTACAGTATACAGTACAGGACGTTTTTATCAATAGTTTTCAGTTGAAAACTAATCTTAGGTCTCCATATACAGTAGTTTATTGTAATTTTCCCTTTTTATTGATTTCTGGTCAATAATGGTTGCAGTATTCAGTTTTTTGTTCAGTTCAGTTTGACTGTGTAGTGAATGTTTTGGCACATTTCTGGTATGTTTTGAGTTAAAGTTCAGTTTAGGGATGCACCGATATGAAAATTTTGGCCGATACCGATAACCGATAATTCTTTATATTTGAAAGCCGATAACCGATATATCGGCCGATAAACTTTTATCTAATTTTGAGAGCCTGATTACAAAAACAAAAGTCTCACAATTAAATCCATGTCCCAAGCGCACAATTATAATGATGTTCTCATTATAGTGTTGTATAGCCTATACGACAGATTTGCGATGCACATGTTGTCCCGAATCAGAGATTTCAATCATATTTCAAGAAATTCAAAAACATAAACAGTGCTCAACAAGTGTCTCAGCTGAAGGGAATAATACATTTTTTGTCGGCTTTAATATATCGGCCAAATTTTCTTACCAGGCCGATAACGATAACATTAAAAATGAACATATATCGGCCGATACCGATATGCTGTCCGATATATCGTCCATCCCTAGTTCAAATTCAAATTTCGATTCTTTCTCATTAAACATTAATATGCTGAACACAACATATATGACACAAGCAAACTCTCAAAGACTGAATGAAGCCCTCTGCTGGTCAAAACACACAGACTTTAACGATTATTTCACTTTGCAGACATACTAAAATCGAAACACTATAACATAAAATAATCAATCAATTTACATCACAATGCATTTTATAGTTTTGCCTTATTTTCAAAGGAAACATGCACTGATGTCTTATATTTCGGCAAAGAAAGGAAGAGATCGTGTTTTTGAACAGAAAAATGCCTTTGAACTACGTATGTCTCTGTAGACGTTCACTGGTGTGTCTCCTGTTGTGACAGTTGTGTAATCCTGAGGCGGTGGAAGGGCTGGTGCTGGTAAACGTGGACACAAACGCACGAGGCTGGATGGACTGGGCCGCACACAAGGTCTGTCCGCTGAACATTATCACGCTGAATATTAATTTCCGCAAATATGAATCTGAACATGACTTTGTGTTTCTCCTGCAGCTCTCCAACCTGACGTCTTCCCTCACAGAACAAATCATGACCCACCTCTTCAGTCAGGTGTGTGTGTGTGTGTGTGTGTGAGAGAGAGAGAGAGAGAGAGAGGGAGAGAGAGAGGGAGTGTGAATGTGTGTGAGGTGTGTGTGTGTGTGTGTGTGTGTGTTTGTGTGTGTTACTTGCTGATATATAAAATAATTTTGCACAAGAAACCCAAAAAAATTTATTTTTTTATTTAATAAAAAATGTATCAATTGTATTTTTGTTGCTTTAATAAAAAATAAAAAAACATGTTGAGTGAAATATGATTTAAAAGCTTGATATTCTTAAATAAGTAAAACAAAAATTAAATAAAAATGTGTGAAAAATATATAAACAAAAAATGACAAAAACACAGAAAAATACTAAAACATAAACATATGGAATATAAAATATGAATAAAAGCTATAATGATACTAAAATAACACTGTATGGGTATAAAATATTGATTTAAAAATAGATGACTTTATTATGTGAGAGAATGTACGGATCCCCTGAAGGGACACAATGATGGACCGGGAGAACTCATATATTAAAACTCTTTTACGTTCTCCTGAGATTCAAAGTTTCTCGAGGAAGGCAAACATTTGCAGGAGAACACAACGCAGTAACATTTCACTCTTCCTCCCATATATTTATTAAATTTCTATCATGTGTCCGTAAGAATGACTTGGAAAATATAGTTATTATAAAGGTGTGTGTGTGTGTGTGTTTTCAGGAAGAGCTATCAGCAAACACAGACCTGATTCAGTCTCACAGAGAGAGAATGGCTAAAGCGCCGAACGCCATCAACATCGAGCTCTTCTGGAAGAGTTATCTGGGGTAAAATCACACAATATCAAAATAATTCCACTCAATTATTCATCAAACGGATCTTAATGTTTCATTTCACTTGAAAACACGAATATAAATCGACCAAAGTCAGCCACACATCTGCAGAAGACCACAAGTCTATCGTCTGCATTGCTCATTCATGTTGCTATAAATAAATCATGCAGTGACATGTAAAGTGGATAGATATGCAGAATTATGAATAAGGGTCACGGATCTTGTGTATGAACACATCCTGAGTGGTTAAAACCACTAAAGCGCATTAGTATTATATAGAAATATATTTCTCCACTATTGCTTCAATGCAAATGAACAAGCGCTCCGTTATGTGTTGCGTAGTGATGTGTGTGTGCAAGTAAGATTATATTTATATAGATATTCATACTTTGCATTTGCGCTAAATCTGCGCAGATTTGACTTACACACACTTCCCCGGCAAAGTAAGGGAAGTAACTCGCCTGTGATTGGACAGCGTTACCAGGTGTTCGTTTCAGTGTACTCGCATGTTTAATTTTGGATTAAAAGTTACTTTTGTGATGCAAAAAAAAAAAAAAAGTGTTAGTTATGTAATTTATCCAACGCAATGAAGGACAAATGAAGAGTTCAGATGCAAAAGCCTTTAAATGCCATTCGAAATTTTCTTCTAAAATGACCATTTTTATCAAGCTTGTATATTTAAGTTCAGTAATTTCACTTAAATGACAATTAATAGGTAATTATCATTGCCATTTAAGTGAAATTACTGAACTTAAATATACAAGCTTGATAAAAAATTATCATTCTAGAAGAAAATTTCAAATTGCACTTAGAGGCTTTTGCATCTGAACTCTTCAAATACAGTCTGCCAGCCTTTAGAATAGAATAGAATAGAATAGAATAGAACTTTATTGTCATTGCATGTCACAAATACAAGCAACGAAATGCAATTGCATCCATCCAGAAGTGCTTTAGCAAGAATGTAAATATATTACATGCTATGAACAGTATGACTTTATAATGATGCGCTTCTCTTCTCACAGTCGCAGAGATCTGAGCATCGAGAGGAACAACACTTTCAAGTAAGAATGATGAAAGCAAACCCAGAATGCATCTGTCTCTTATGTTTGCTCCTCTTTTGACACGTGTGTGTGTGTGTGTGTGTGTTCAGATGTCCTGTGATGCTGGTGGTCGGTGATCAGGCTCCGTATGAAGATGCTGCTGTGAGTCTTTACTCAAATAAACATGTTCATACACAAATCCCCATGATTCCTCTCACTGTGTGTGTGTGTGTGTGTGTCCACTAGGTGGAGTGCAACAGCAAACTAGACCCAACGACCACCTCATTCCTCAAGGTTTGCACTGCACCAAGTTTTATGCAGAATTTGAGCCAAAATATTCATGTTGTTTATGAGAAAATCAGTCCAACAAATGATGTACTTGTTTGTTGTCCAGATGGCTGACGCCGGAGGGATGCCACAACTGACTCAGGTATGTCACGTCAATTTAAAATGGATTATTTATCAATGTAATTCATTTTAAATGGATGGAAACTGTAAATGAAATGTGTGTGTTTACAGCCCAGCAAACTGACAGAAGCCTTCAAGTACTTCATTCAAGGCATGGGATACAGTAAGTGACCCGAGAGAGAGAAATATCACAAAACAATGATGAAATTGAGTATTTACACTACCTGTTTTGAAATAGATTAATACTATTTAATAACAATAATAATAATAATTGTTATTATTAATAATAATAATATTAATAAATATGAATTAATAATTAATTAATAATAATTAATAATATTAATTCCAGTGACACTATTTAGTTATTTTTCTGTTTGTTCTCTGAAGTTTGCTGCTGCTATTCTTTTTTTCTCTTTTTTTTCTATAAATGCAAAAACAAATACAAAGTTATCATGTTTATAATACACAAAGTTTGTGTATAATATACAAATCAAAATTGTCAAAATATACACTGCCCGTCAGAACAATACAGAGAATTTTAAAAGTGTTTCCATTCATTTTCACACTGAATCGTACGGAAGAGGATTAGGGCCAAGCAATGATAAAAAAAATAAAAACCATCTCGAGATTTAAGTCATTATAATGCGAGATTAAACTTGTTAAATTTAGAGAAAAAAAGTTGAAGTACAATCTTGATAATAAACTCATTAAATATTGATATTAAAGGGTTATTTCACCCAAAAATGAAAATTAAGTCATTAATTACTCACCCCCATGCTGTACCAACCCCGTAAGACCTTCGTTCGTCTTCGGAACACAAATGAATATTTTTGATTAAATTTAAGAGCTGTATAACTACCACATTGGCTCCTAAGGGACTGCCTCTTGACGGCCCAGAAAGTCAATGAAGAAAATGTTTAAATATCCCAAGTGACTACCGTGGCTAAACTATATGTTTGTCAAGCGACGCGAATACTTTTTGTGCGAAAAAACAAACAAAAATAACGAGTTTATTCGACTATTTCTTTTCTTCCTTGTAGGCCAGAACGAGACTTCCTTAGATTTCCACGACGCATGCGCGAGAATTGCGATCTGAAGCAGATCTTTTTTGGGATATTTAAACATTTTCTTCATTGACTTTCTGGGCCGTCAAGAGGCAGTCCCTTAGGAGCCAATGTGGTAGTTATACAGCTCTCAAATTTAATCAAAAATATCTTCATTTGTGTTCCGAAGACGAACGAAGGTCTTACGGGGTTGGTACAGCATGGGGGTGAGTAATTAATTAATGACTTAATTTTCATTTTTGGGTGAACTAACCCTTTAAAGTCATTATAAGGCTAGATTAAACTCGTTAAATTTTGAGGAAAAAATGTCGAAATACAATCTTGAGAATAAACTCATTCAATTTTGAGAAAAAAAGTTGAATATAATTTTGAGAATAAACTCATTTAATTTCGAGAATAAAGTTGCGTTTTGAGAAAAAATCTCGTGAAATTTCGAGAAAAAAAAGTAGAAATACAATCTTGAGAATAAACTCATTTAATTTCGAGAATAAAGTTGTGTTTCGAGAAAAACACTCGTTAAATTTCGAGAAAAAAAAAGTTGAAATACAATCTTGAGAATAAACTCATTAAATTTCGAGAATAAAGTTGTTTCGAGAAAAAAACTTGGTCAATTTTGAGAAAAAAGTCGAAATACAATCTTGAGAATAAACTCATTCAATTTTGAGAATAAAGTTGTTGTGTTTCGAGGAAAAAACGTGTTAAATTTCGTGACAAAAAGTTGAAATACAATCTTGAGAATAAACTCATTTAATTTCGAGAAAAAAAGTCGAAATACAATCTTGAGAATAAACTCATTAAATTTCGAGAATAAAGTTGCGTTTTGAGAAAAAAAACTCGTTAAATTTCGAGAAAAAAAAAGTTGAAATACAATCTTGAGAATAAACTCATTAAATTTTGAGAATAAAGTTGTGTTTCCAGAAAAAAACTTGGTCAATTTTGAGAAAAAAGTCGAAATACAATCTTGAGAATAAACTCATTCAATTTTGAGAATAAAGTTGTTGTGTTTCGAGGAAAAAACTTGTTAAATTTCGTGACAAAAAGTTGAAATACAATCTTGAGAATAAACTCATTCAATTTCGAGAAAAAAAGTCGAAATATAATCTTGAGAATAAACTCATTTAATTTCGAGAATAAAGTTGTGTTTCGAGAAAAAAACTCGTTAAATTTCGAGAAAAAAAAGTCGAAATACAATCTTGAGAATAAACTCATTAAATTTCGAGAATAAAGTTGTGTTTTGAGAAAAAAACTCGTTAAATTTCGAGAAAAAAAAGTAGAAATACAATCTTGAGAATAAACTCATTTAATTTCGAGAATAAAGTTGTGTTTCGAGAAAAACACTCGTTAAATTTCGAGGAAAAAAAAAGTTGTCTTGAAAAGAAAAGAAAAGTTGTCTTCGAGAAAAAAAAAACAATCTTGAGGATTAACTCATTCAATTTCGATATTAAAGTCGTGTCCCGAGAGCTGCGCGCGGACATGGGGACCGAAAATGCTTGTGTGGCAGCAATACAAAAGGTTTTTAGACAGTTTCTCGAAACACGACTTTATTCCCGAAATTTAAAGAGTTTTTTTTTCCCGAAACACGACGACTTTATTCTCGAAATTTAATGAGTTTATACTCAAGATTGTTTTTTGACTTTTTTTCTCGAAATGTAACTATTTTTTTTCTCAAAACTCAACGACTTTATTCTCGATATTTAATGAGTTTATTCTCAAGATTGTATTTCGACTTTTTTCTTGAAATTTTATGAGTTTAATCTCGCATTATAATGACTTTAAACTCGAGATGATTTTATTTTTCTTTTATTGTTGCTTGGCCCTAATCCTCTTCCGTAGAATTGCACAACATTCAAGCAAACAAAGTTTATTCCTAGACCGCGCCGTAATAACGTTTCCATCAGCGTTTATCGCATCAGCCGTATATCGATCAAGATAAAATTCGATGAGACCGTACGCATTTCATTTTTGAGTCACAATGACTTTATTCTCAAAATTTAATGAGTTTATTCTCAAGATTGTATTTCAACTTTTTTTCTCAAAATTTAACGAGTTTTTTCTCAAAACACAATCACTTTATTCTCAATATTTAATGAGTTTATTCTCAAGATTGTATTTTGACTTTTTTTCTCGAAATGTAACGAGTTTTTTCTCGAAACACAACGACTTTATTCTCGATATTTAATGAATTTATTCTCAAGATTGTATTTCGACTTTTTTTCTCGAAATTTAACGAGTTTTTTTCTCGAAACACAACTTCATTCTCGATATTTAATGAGTTTAAACTCTAGATTCTATTTCGACTTTTTTCTCGAAATTTAAAAAGTTTAATCTCGCATTATATTGACTTTAATCTTGAGATGGTTTTATTTTTTTATTGTTGCTTGGCCCTAATCCTCTTCCGTAGAATCGCACAACATTCAAGCAAACAAAGTTTATTCCTAGACCGCGCCGTAATAACGTTTCCATTAGCGTTTATCGCATCAGCCGTATATCGATCAAGATAAAATTCGATGAGACCGTACGCATTTAATTTTTGAGTCACAATGACTTTATTCTCAAAATTTAATTAGTTTATTCTCAAGATTGTATTTTGACTTTTTTTCTCGAAATGTAACAAGTTTTTTCTCGAAACACAACGACTTTATTCTCGATATTTAATGAATTTATTCTCAAGATTGTATTTCGACTTTTTTTCTCGAAATTTAATGCGTTTTTTCTCGAAACACAACTTCATTCTCGATATTTAATGAGTTTAAACTCTAGATTCTATTTCGACTTTTTTCTCGAAATTTAAAAAGTTTAATCTCGCATTATATTGACTTTAATCTTGAGATGGTTTTATTTTTTTATTGTTGCTTGGCCCTAATCCTCTTCCGTAGAATCGCACAACATTCAAGCAAACAAAGTTTATTCCTAGACCGCGCCGTAATAACGTTTCCATTAGCGTTTATCGCATCAGCCGTATATCGATCAAGATAAAATTCGATGAGACCGTACGCATTTCATTTTTGAGTCACAATGACTTTATTCTCAAAATTTAATGAGTTTATTCTCAAGATTGTATTTCGACTTTTTTTCTCAAAATTTAACGAGTTTTTTCTCAAAACACAATGACTTTATTCTCAATATTTAATGAGTTTATTCTCAAGATTATATTTTGACTTTTTTTCTCGAAATGTAACGAGTTTTTTCTCGAAACACAACGACTTTATTCTCTATATTTAATGAATTTATTCTCAAGATTGTATTTCGACTTTTTTTCTCGAAATTTAACGAGTTTTTTCTCGAAACACAACTTCATTCTCGATATTTAATGAGTTTAAACTCTAGATTCTATTTCGACTTTTTTCTCGAAATTTAAAAAGTTTAATCTCGCATTATATTGATTTTAATCTTGAGATGGTTTTATTTTTTTATTGTTGCTTGGCCCTAATCCTCTTCCGTAGAATCGCACAACATTCAAGCAAACAAAGTTTTTTCTAGACCGCGCCATTATAACGTTTCCATCAGCGTTTATCGCATCAGCCGTATATCGATCAAGATCAAATTCGATGAGACCGTACGCATTTTATTTTTGAGTCACAATGACTTTATTCTCAAAATTTAATGAGTTTATTCTCAAGATTGTATTTCGACTTTTTTTCTCAAAATTTAATGAGTTTTTTTCTCAAAACACAATGACTTTATTCTCAATATTTAATGAGTTTATTCTCAAGATTGCATTTCGACTTTTTTTCTCGAAATGTAACGAGTTTTTTCTCGAAACACAACGAATTTATTCTCGATATTTAATGAATTTATTCTCAAGATTGTATTTCAAATTTTTTTCTCGAAATTAAACGAGTTTTTTCTCGAAACACAACGACTTCATTCTCGATATTTAATGAGTTTAAACTCTAGATTCTATTTCGACTTTTTTCTCGAAATTTAAAAAGTTTAATCTCGCATTATATTGACTTTAATCTTGAGATGGTTTTATTTTTTTATTATTGGTTGGCCCTAATCCTCTTCCGTAGAATCACACAACATTCAAGCAAACAAAGTTTTTTCTAGACCGCGCCATAATAACGTTTCCATCAGCGTTTATCGCATCAGCCGTATATCGATCAAGATAAAATTCGATGAGACCGTACGCATTTCATTTTTGAGTCACAATGACTTTATTCTCAAAATTTTATGAGTTTATTCTCAAGATTGTATTTAGAATTTTTCTCGAAATGTAACGAGTTTTTTCTCGAAACACAACGACTTTATTCTCGATATTTAATGAATTTATTCTCAAGATTGTATTTCGACTTTTTTTCCTCGAAATTTAACGAGTTTTTTCTCGAAACACAACTTCATTCTCGATATTTAATGAGTTTAAACTCTAGATTCTATTTCGACTTTTTTCTCGAAATTTAAAAAGTTTAATCTCGCATTATATTGACTTTAATCTTGAGATGGTTTTTATTTTTTTATTATTGCTTGGCCCCAATCCTCTTCCGTAGAATCGCACAACATTCAAGCAAACAAAGTTTTTTCTAGACCACGCCATAATAACGTTTCCATCAGCGTTTATCGCACCAGCCACACATCTATCAAGATAAAATCTGATGAGACCGAACGTATTTAATTTGATTTGATATTCATGAAACTCAATCGAATTGAGTCGTTTTTCATTTGATATCACTTAATTTGGATTAAAACGTGTGGTGACAGCTTTTGTACCTTTTTTCTGGGAGGATAGTGTCCCAAAATAATCTTGCGGGATATCATCATTATTAATGATTATATGTGTGACATTCCCAAAACAAGTGAAAGAAAGACCATGAACATCTTGTATCAATATCATTTTTATTTCAGGTAAAATGTGTTAACGTCTGCTTGTCTTCTCCTCCAGTGGCGTCGTCCTGCATGACGCGTCTCTCTCGCTCGCGCACCACCTCTCTCTCCTCCTCCTACTCCATGGAGGGCTCTCGCTCCCGATCCCGCACGCTGTCCCAGGGCTCCCAGGGGGGACAGCTCCCGCCCAGCCCGTCCCAGACCATGGAGGTGTCGTGCTGAGGGGCGCCGGAGCCGGAGATAAGGCACGCGAGTCCTGTGGGTGGGCGACGGACGACGACTCTCTCGCTCCCGTCAGGCGTGGGCCTTTAGTGAGCCCAAATGTAGTGTTAACCAATAGTAATACTTCTAATACGACATTAATATTAATAACGACAAGCGTCACTTAAAAAAAAATAACGATGTTTCTCTTAAATACATGTTGAATTTCTAAACAAAAGAATAGAGAAAAGACTATATAAGCTCATGATGTGTGTCTATCGACTTTTTTGTGTGTGCTTTTTTCTTTCGGTTTTGTATTTTGTATTATTTTCTCTCTCTTACGCAATCCTGCTGCTGTGGGAGAGGAACAGTGTTTCCGGAGACAGTTTTAGGCCGAACGAAGACTCGTCTCTGTAGTCGACAGCCAGCTCATGTCTTCCATTTGATCCTTTGCGGAAAAAAAATCTATATACGTAAAAAATGAGAAAGAAAAAAAACTGTAATTATATTTGACTTTGGTTTGTTTGGTTGGGGCCGTTGGGGTCTTTGCCTGTTCTGAATTGCATGCCAGAATTAGTTTGACCACGTCAGTCTACGTTTATTTGTCCCAGATAGCACACGTACATCTGCAAGATGTCCGTTAAAGATCACTTCATCTGCTGTTAACATCTGATAGATGTCAGTTTAACATATTACATCTTAAAGACATCTTCTAAACGTCTATTTGACATCTGACAGGAAACGTCCTATAGACGTATTTCTAAAAAAATATGTCTTCCAGATGTAAACACACACATGTCAAATAGAAGTCTCTGTGACGGACGTGTGCTATCAAGTGGTTTTTTTACGTTCCTTTAATTTTGGTGAGTGTGTGTGTGTGCGGTCAGTAGGAAATACAAACATGACAGTCACAGGAGTCAATGTGAAATCACGTCCATATTTTACTTCTATAATCTGATTATTTTCACTGAAACGGGGAATTCAGTGAGAATAAATGCAGGATGGGATTATCTGAGGAATTATTAGATGGTGAAACATGTCTCTAGACGCGAGGACGGCGGTCGGAAAGAAAAGCTGTTTCAAGGGTGACGCGAGTTTGATGAAAGACTAACGATGAACCGTTCACTGTAAGAGCACAAACACGAATTAAGAACGTTAATAAAGTCTAATTCACGTGGATGTTCAGCTGAAGATTATTAGAAGTGCTTCCATCAATGAGTGTGTTTACATGTACAACAAAATTATCAGCGAAAACTCAAAGGACACTGTTCTGGCGTTATCCATTTTTCAAGTAAATTACGAAATCTATTCTAGTTTCATCAATGAAAAACGAGTCATGAATGAACCGATATAAGTAGGGATCGACCGATATGGATTTTTTTAGCGCCGATGCCGATTTTTTTCCCATCAGCCTTAGGCGATGGCCGATACGGGCTGCCGATTTTCTTGAGCCGATATTTGGAGCCGATACATTTTGCTCCCTCAATTTTTTTTTATCATAAAAATGACATGATGTTAACAAATGTTGCAGGTCTCAATTTAATAAAAGTAACATTTAATTAACTTCAAAAAATAATATTTAACAAAATATTAAAAACATGTGAGGTAGAACAAGAACAAGTAGATAAACAAAAAAACAAGTTCAGTGCTGAAAATAAATATTAAAGCATAAATTAAATAATTACACTATTGCACATAGTAGCAACCAGCATAATAAAGTGCACAGTTCACACTGTACTTCATTTTAAAAGAAACAAACTATGGTTTCAATTTTTCTACATAAAATAAAATGAGCACGTCAAGTCTCTAATATCACTGCGATGGCGAGGGAGACACACACCACACGTGTCCAAACCTCAGCCAGGAGAGCGCTGAATAAATCTCCCACAAAAACCACTGAACAACGTTGGCATTACTTAATCCTATAGCCGCCTTTCCACTGCACACGACAAACGACCGCCGTCGGAGCGGAAATCATTCATTTCCAATGGAGAGTCGTACGGGAGCTGCGGGGAGTTCGGAAAATTCAGATCCGTTTTGAGCTTTGGATCCGTTGAAATATCTGAACTTCTGCGGCTAGACCGTATGCGACCGGCCAACCGGAGGTTATGTATTCTAATAAAAACTATGAGTGCGAGGCTAGAATTACCAATATTTTAACTCTTTAATGTTTTTCTGTAAACGCTCGCTCTGTAAAATGTTGGTTATAATTAACTATAGCAGAAAAAAATATTTTATAAATATTAAACCAATATTTATACTACTATATTTTTATTTGAGATGAATTGAGGGTCATTTGTTTTGTGTAGATATATTCATGCATCCATTACATTTATTAAAATCATTAATTTTACCATTGTGAATATCCTAGGGTAACGGTTGCTTCACGGCCAATTTCAAAGTTCCGTGCGACTGACACTAGGGGGCGAAATGCGACAATCGTATGCGAATGTCGTGTGCAGTGGAAAGGCGGCTTATGACCGGTGTTCGTTACCGTATGCATACTAGGGCTGTCGAAATTGCTCAAATGGCGTTTGCATATTCCCTCTAAAAAAACGTGTTTGAACATCTCGTTGCGCATTTTGTCATTGACGCGCATTAAGTCAATAACAGGACACATTAATAAAAAGAGACTGTTTCACAGTATATAACCGACAGTGAGCGCTCCGAGCGAGCTGTGCAGCTGTGGTAACGTTATTAGTCTGCAACCGCGGGCGTGTTTTTCCACGTTCAAATATTAATTTTCACCTTCAAAATTAATACGTATTCGAATTTAGAATATTCATAGACGGCCCTAATGCATACTGAACGGATAGCCTACACCTTAGCTATTTGCAGCTCTCTAATACAATGGCAAGCAGTTACGTTTTATAGACGAGGCATTCGCGTTTTCCATTTCGACCCACAAACTTGCTTAGCTATATAGTTGCAAGCACGTAACAGTTATAGAGCAACGTGTTTCCATTTTCAAAGTGTTTGGCAATATTTCGGCAGTCAAACATTTAAAAGATCCTTTGAAAGTTTAAGTTACCATTCTCGTGAAGAGCAGGTTGCACTCTGCTAGTGGGGGAGGGCGGGGCATGTGAACTGCAGCGTCTCTAGCAGGACAGAGCTGCCCGTGAACACCTGTCTATAAATAATGCCGGGGAAAAAAAACTGTCGGCGAACGCGGCAGCCGCGTATCGGCCGACTCCGATACACGTAAAAAATGCAAATATCGGTCAAATATAAAAAAAAAATATCGGTCGATCACTAGATATAAGGTGTCATGAGAAAGTGAAACTTTTTTGCAAATTGGTGGAGAATTAGTATGTGATTTTTTTTTTTAAAGAAAAGAATCCCAACTTGCCACCAATTCACCAAAATGTAAAATAGTTACGAATTGCCACAATATTGTGTTGACCATTTCCATGATCCAGTGCTTTGGCATTTAGAGGCTTTCCTCAATAAAAGCCCACTGTTTAAGGCATTATTAAGTATAATCAGTTATGATGCAATCACTGGTAGGGTTGGGTATCGAGAATCGAGTATCGATTGGAACCGAGACTAACTTTTCGTTTTTCCCGGAATCGTTCAAAAGTTAAAATTTCGATTCCTAGTTTTGATATTCACAGTCCGCCGAGCGGAAGAAGAAACACCAACGAAGAAGCGTCTACCGGAAGTGTTGGCATAACCGCGCGAGTCGAACATGAGTAGCTTACGTCGGCGATCCAAAGTGTGGCTTCACTTTTCTAAAAATAACGAAATCTCGGCAAAATGCAAAATTTGTGACAAAAGGAGTATTTTTACAGAAGGATTATTTCCTTCAGAAAGGCCGTGGTTAGCAAGGTTAGCTAAACTTTTTTGACCCTGCCTCTTAAAAGAATCGGAATCGAGAATCGTTAGGAACCGGAATCGAAACAAGGAATCGGAATCGGAATCGGAATCAGAATCGTTCAAATTCAAACGATACCCAACCCTAATCACTGGTGTACTTTGCCAAAAAACCTGGATGAATACACACTCCAAACGTCATTCAGTGTAACAGCGAATCATAGGAATATCGGCCTTTATTCGACCTGAAAATGGGATTTAATCTACAGTTTGTCTACTTCGTTGACTTTTCAACACGATTACATTAAAAAACGTGACTATTTTACAAGATGGTGATTTTGTATGAATTTGTAACTTGTAAAGAAACACTTAAGCATGAAGGTCCACGCCTAAGTATCAGTGACGTGTAAAGAGATCTTACAAAAACATGAATGGGATCGAGAATCCTGTAACAACATTCTTGTCCAACATTTTAGTCTTAGCCCTATGCCTAAACCTAGCCCTGCCCATGACCTATAGCCCTACATTATGCTGAATAACACTGATGTAGAAGCACATAATGCCTGGTTCAGATTACACGATTTTAGCGCGATTTTGGCACGATCCGTTTGACGTAGAGTGTCGTGGGGATTCGTAAACGACCACGCCCGTGAGGACGCAAGATTCGATTGTATCATCACGTAGAGTGTGTCATAGTGGGCGACAACCTACGTTGTGTCTGCGATGCTTCATGAAATCATGACAAAAAGACTAGCATGTTTAATTTTTTTAACGGTCGTCCACGACGGTTCCGTCACATGTATGACGTTGACCAATAGGAGCACAGAAGCTTTTGCCGTATTTCGCCAAAAATGGCGAAACGAAAGAGAGAGGATGGTGCTAACGTTAAAACTAAAAGTAAAAATATACAAGAAAACAATATTTTACCTCAACTTCTCTTTGGAGGATTGACAGCCCATACTGTCCTCTTCCATTAATCCATTGTCGGGTTTTCATACAACACGTGAACGTGGCCCTCAAATCTGATTGGTTGATTTGAATGCAGTTCAAAAAATGCTTCAATAAAGGTCTTGTACTTGTATTGGTCCATATGATTTAGCCACCAAATGTAAAATAATTGTGTTTTTGAGTGGTAGTACCACCACATTTGTGGATGTATGCTATCGTTGTATGGTATTTTTTGAACTACAGTGGACGATATTAGCATAGTACGGTATTTGACTATGGTAATCATCTAATACTGTGGTATACATCAACCCGATCTCTTGGCAATTCTTATGAATTTTACGAGGTGGCTAATTCGACCTCACTCGTACGAATTAGTACAATTTTTGCTAAATCGTACATATTTTACGAATTGGCCAATCCTTTTGAATTCATACGAATGACCTACCCCTGACCCCGCCCCTAAACCGACCCATCACGCGGGTTTAGACAAATCATACGAATTCGTATGAGTACGAATTGGACACTTTTTAAAAACTCGTATGAATTGGTGGTGAGATAGCGTTGAATACTGCCACCGGACTGTAACCCGTTTCGCTGGAAGCGTTGGCGGCGCGTTTGTTTGGTTTCTTTGAATGGATTGAACGTAACTTGAGAGCACTAGTCCTCTAATGCTGAATCATAGTGACTCGTACACAGAGTAAAACAGTGCGTGTGGACGTGAGTGCTCTGACATGTCTGAGTGTGTGTGAGAGGTGTTTAAACTCTCTAAAGCACAATAAGGGTTGTGTTACATTTCCTTTTCTGACTAACCAGCCCCTTCACTGCCAACAGGGTTTAGCCACATTACTACCAAGAGCTCCTTCAGTCATCAAGCCACTGATATTAGAAAGTTAGCGTATAAAGAGCTCTGTAAAAACACCGAAATCACTGCGATCATTTTTACCAGATTGCCAGAGGACCAAAACTGTCCTCGCAACTGCAAATGCATCGTAACAATCAGGTTCAGCAAAACACTGCCCTGCAAATAACAATGAGACATTACACGTTTCGACAACGTTAATTGGAAAGTTCTTCCAGTAGCGCCGTGAACATCCGTAGAGATTCTCAAATCACATTTCATTCGTCTTCATCCTGTTTTAGAGAGGGTTTGTTTGGTTTACGAATAAGGAGACGTGGTGTTTTTCCCTCTTTCTTTCGAATGGAAAGTTCATGTTGTGATCGGGTGTGGGTCATCCCAGATTCACATTCACTTACCAAAAATAGTAGTTCAAATCTGAAATGTTTTACCAAATAAATAGAGAAATAACCATAAAAATGTGAATTAAAATGAGGTAAAGGGACGGATTAGGTCGTGGCGTGTGTTGTTGAGACGGTGTGAATGTAAATGTGTGTCCATTTTCTTTCTTTCTTTTTATTTTTCGACTCTCCTCAATGAAATCCTTTTCATTGTTTATTTTCTGTGAAGTAGATCTGCATCTCAGTGTCCTCATGGGTTAGACATCGGTGTGCTAGTTCTTGTGTAACTTTTTTTAGCTTTAGCACTAAAAAAGGAAATAGCTAATGTAATTAACTAAAAAAAATATATAATAAAATGTCATGAATAACAGAATGCAATCCGAATTATTTGTGTGGCTAATTTCTCTGTGTAATACTATGAACAACTGGGAAAAAAAATAATTAAAGGGATCAAAATTACGCTTGTGTTATTTGTTTCTTATTTGTGGTCATGCAACAATATTCTTGTGTTGTCCTGTGGATTGTTCCTTGAATATATAACTCATGTGCAGTTTTAAATGTGTATTTGTTTGCGTTATGATCTTATAAAATGTACATTAATTAACCATAATTTTTAACCTGAGGTTTTCTTTTTGTATTTACGTTTTACATTTAAAGTACGATTTTAAACGTTTTTCACACATGATTTAACAGAAGAAGACAAAAAAATTGTATATATTCTAATTTAAATAAAAAAATAATAATAATTAATGACATCCAGGCTTTAACATCAGAAAGGCATTATTTTTTATTATTATTATAGTTTAAGCGTGTGTAAAAAAAAATTGTGTGTTAAATCGTGTGTGAAAAACTTTTAAAATAGCACTTTAAATGTAAAACTTACATTTTTATTTAACCAGTGAAAAAAATCACATTGAGATAAGTGAGCCCTGAAAGCATAACAAAGTATAAAAACAAACAAAGGAAGATTAAATACATTTAAAAAAAATCACAATACACATATACACTAAGACACACACACACTCACACACACAACAAATCAAACTAAACTAAAAATTAAGAACAGGTGCAGATGGTTTGGGATGTTTGATTGGGATGTGACTTAAGCGTCAATGATCTTTGAATCTCATTCAGTTGGTGCATTATAAATAAAAGCAGTTTAGTTTCATTAAGGGAACATTTAAAAGAATATATCTACTTGAACGAAGATTATACCCTTGACTATTGACAGTTAATAGACTAATCATACAGAGGAAGCTGACCGACTATGGCCTTGTACACAAGTAAAGCCAATGCTGCTCGTACCTTTTTAAGAGAAGTGAAGGCCAACCAACCATTTCACACAGTGCACAATGATGAGTATAATCATTTATACAAAGAGAGTCTAATGATTGTAAAAGAGCCTTAGTAAATTTCTGTAAAAAAAAAAAACCTTTCTCATAATCTAAGACAGGTAACAAGGAAGGCTTCCACCAACTTTCTCTTGGCTGAGTGTGAAATAAATAATAAATATAAAACCCCAGCTGTAACCTTAACCTAGATAGCAATTATTTAACATGTAACTTGAATGATAAGTCCTCCTCCAACACAAAGCTTAAATATCTTTCGGAGGAAACCAGTTCTATAGATTTAACATGCAAAGTGTAAAGATGTGATGATTGGAGAAAATTCACACTCGTGTTTCCTAGAAAAGACCATGCATTTTGTTTTCTTCTCATTCAGAACTTTACCCATTACTAATGCGATTTTCAAATGCAACTGGAAGATGCAAAACAATAAATTATGGTGTCATCTGCATTTAAATAAATACTTGTGTCTGATCTCCAAGATTGTTAATATGTAGTGTAAATAACAGCGGACCCAAAATGGACCCCTGTGGCACTCCAGTCCAATAGAGAGTTCGACAAGAAAAGAGAGAACTCTATGGAAGTTCCTGTATCCATAAACGTAAATTACTAACAACCCAAAATATGAAGATAATATCTGTACATTTTGATGGGAGATGCATGTGGAGATGCGATAAATGAAATGCTTTGTCTTCCGTCTTCGTTGGTATGGCCCATAATCCGAGCATGGAGATTACCCTACCCTATCTCACGACCAATTCGTACGAGTGATTCAAAAGTGGCTAATTCGTACTAATTCATACGACCTCACTCGTACAAATTTGTACGATTTGTCTAAACCCACGTGATGGTTATGTTTAGGGGCGGGGTCAGGGGTAGGTCATTCATACGAATTCATACGAATTGGCTAATTCGTAAAATATGTACGATTTAGCTAAATCGTACTAATTCGTACGAGTGAGGTCGTACAAATTGTTACGAATTAGCCACCTCGTAAAATTCGTACGAATTCCCGTGAGATCGGGTTGGATTACCGCACAGAAAAACAGCAACTTCATGAGACCAGCGTTGAAGTGAAAATCGCACAGACAAGCGTGGTGATGGATGGCGACCCGGGCTAGTGCAACAAGTAAGCACCCTTCACCCAACGCAAAACAGGTTGTAGATAATTAAAAGTAATCTTTAATCCAGACTCAATGCAAGATAGAGCCCGATTTTAAAATGCCATGTTGAGATAAAACACACAACATTTAAACGTATGTACAGGAGAAGACAGATCAGACAAGACAAACCTAGTGCTGCCATCTTGGATTTGTATTTTGTCTGCAATGAGAGAGTCTAAGCCCTTTTTGTGCTTCAGGGCATGTACATTATCATTAGCATAGCAATGATAACACAAGCCATGCTTTTCTAAAATAGTGTCTAAGGGAATCTTATTTAGAGAAAACTAAATAGGGTCCAACACAGAGCCTTGGGGGACACCCTGAGTCTAGGAAACAACACTAGAGTGGGATTATCCTATATTCACTGGAAAAATAATATATTTTTTAGTTTCTCTAATGCCCACAACGTGCTCTAACCAAGACAAAAGAATACCGTGACAAAACATGATATTGTTTCAGGACGATTGTCAGACCCCTGTAATGGTTTGTGGGATTAATTTTTTCTCTATATTTAAAAACCTGGACAATGGTTACCCGTGTGTCGTGCGTTGATGAGGTCACGGTTGATTCTCTCCGTTGCTAGAGGACTGAAATCACTTCTAACACAAGAACAATACGATACTAGAGGAAACTGAAACACAATATCATCCTTTATTACCAAATGTACAATTATCCAGTGGGTCGTAAAGAGGTTTCCACAGCGATCAAACTCATATAAACCTCACTGACCAACGGCCGACGACTCAGACGACAGCAGGTATGTGAACCTTCATGATCTTTATTAATATTATAAGCAGTTTAATGTGACTTAAAGACTATTTAAAAAGACTCATTTAAATCATTTACCTTTGTTTGTCCTTTTTGTGTATTAAACTTAATCATTAGAGTTGTATTAATGGATTATGCATTCACTGTAAAAAAAATATTGATGGTTTAACTTAAAAAACTAAGTATAACCTGGTTGCCTTAAAATTTTAAGTTCATTGAACTGGAAAAAGTGAGTTATACAATGAAGGAGATTAATTTAACCATCAGAAACTCAAAATTATATGTTATCCGAACTAAATAAATTATTTAAGTTGATTTGACAAAAGAAAAAATGTTGTGATTACTACACTGTAAAAAATATTGTTGGTTTAACTTAAAAAAGTAAGTAACCTGGGTTGCCTTAAAATTTTAAGTTGATTGAACAGGAAAAAGTGAGTTAATACAACGAAGTAGATTAATTTAACGATCAGAAACTCAAAATAATAAGTTATCTCAACGGAATAAATTATTATAAAGTTGATTTGACAACAGAAAATATGTTGTGATAACAAATCTTGAAAATATTTTTTACAATGTAGATTAATACATTTTGATTATTTATACTATAAATGCAATATTTTGGGGCAGAAGCGATTTCCCTGCGGACAAATAACACGGATCTTATTTCCTGGAACTGTTTAATCAGAAGAAAGAAGACATCATAAACACTGTGGTAATCAATGTTCAAAAATAATGTTAAGCTAACAAAAAAATAATAATAATAAACCACAGTCCAACATATTAATATTAATATTTACATGTTAGTTTATTACTAATTTTAGTTTTTGTGTTGCATATCTGTACAATATTTATTATGAAAAACTAACTTAAATATAACATCATAACAGCTGTGTGCCAAGTAAAACAACATGTGTTTGTGAGTAATTCTTGTGTTTTTGTATGACTCTTCTTACTGTATTTAAAATCTCAGCTACAAATATCCAGTTCAACAAACCTTTATTTCCCAAAGGAAGATGAAGAATTTGGGTCTTTTCGCTGTAACTGCTGTTCTGCTCTTCAACGGCTGTCACTGCACCTCAACACCATCTGTAACATCTGCAATACCTACAACATCTGACATATCTGCAATACCTGAAGCATCTGCAATACCTACAACATCTGACATATCTGCAATACCTGAAACATCTGCAATATCTGCAATACCTGAAACACCTGCAACATCTACAATACCTGAAACACCTGCAATATCTGCAACATCTGCAGCATCTGTAGGATCTGTAACATCTGCAACATCTGCAACTTCTGCAACATCTGCAGCATCTGTAGGATCTGTAACATCTGCAACATCTGCAACTTCTGCAACATCTGCAGCATCTGTAGGATCTGTAACATCTGGAACATCTGCAAGTTCTGCAACATCTGCAGCATCTGTAGGATCTGTAACATCTGCAACATCTGCAACTTCTGCAACATCTGCAGCCTCTGGTAATATGACAGCACCAGCTATAACAGTGGTCAATGGTTTAACAAGTGGAGCAACAGTTGCAGCTTCATCTTCAGTCCATCAGCTTCTCGGTGCAGGTAGAATGACATTTATCATATTAAATCTGTATTGTATAGTTGAATAGATGTTATATTACCACTTATTGTACAAAAAAGTATACGTGACATAAAAAAGTATATGAGTTTTGAGAATTTAGTTCAATAATTGAACAACTGCTGACAGACAAAGCGGAACATATAAGAAGGTTAATTTATTCTATGACTTATACAGACATGTTTTATTGTCTATATTTTATATTGAAGAAATTCTATGATTTCACATGAATGGATGTGCATGGATTCAGATGTGCATCTAACTTGTGGGAATGGACTAGTCAACGCAATGATTTCACTGAAATTGTTTGAGCAGGTTCAGTTTGTTAAGGATTTCATGTGTTTATCATGAGAATATTAAAATCAGCATGACATTTTTAATCTGTTTCAAGCAGTGTGTCTGACTGAAACTGGATATTCAAAGGGAAAAAATGTGTTGCGGCTTGATTTTATCCATATGAACAACTGACTGCAGAGTGAAAAGTGGACTTTATACAATTTTCAATTTCAATTTTCAATAAATACATAATGCATAACAACCAAAAATAATAAAAATAAATAAAAAAAAAAAAAAAAAATGTGTAGGGTGAAGCCTCTGCTTATTATCCCCACCTTTTGTACATAATTAGTAATTTAGCGGCATATTGCTCAATTGATTATTCGAAGTTTGGTAACAATGCCTAAAGTTATTTGGAATTTTTTTTTAATAGACAACATGGTTTAAATAAAAGAGCAGAAGCAAAAAAAAAGATTAAGATTTTACTTTTATTTATTTATTGGAAAAATGGGCACTTACCGTATGGATGCAAAAAAAAATGAATTACAGATGTTCTCTGAACATTCATATTTGAATGGGATTTGTTTTATTGGGCTCCTAAACAAATGCATTTGATGTGTATTGTTTCTGTGCAGGTCTTCTTACCTGGATGCTGTCGCGTGTTCAGTGGAGAAATTAGCAGGAACTGGGGCCTGAATGTCGACTCATTCCAGGAGCATCTTACAACTTAATATTAATTGTGTATTTTATGTAATGTTCAGATTGTATTGTTTTGTTTTCTTGGTCTTCAGTGTGTCCATGCATCATATGTACACCAATCTATTAGCCCATCACATGCAGCTCATAATTTGTTCATACCGCAATGCATGATGGGAGCCATTATTGAGTTGTGATTGGTGGCAACAAGGATTATTATTGTCACCATGGTTGAGATACACATGCTGATTATTGATGTCTGTGTTTCTAAATAAAGGTGTAGTGAAGTGATTTGATCAGAATAATTTTTATTAAATATTTTAGGTTATAAGAACAATATGGATATGCTGTATAATCACAAAAATGTTGATAAGCTGTACTGAATAAAGGATTAAAATAATTCTCAGAAAATAAGGGGTGTAACCCTGGGGTAAAAAATACATCCCTGGCATCACATTCAGTTTTTGATTAGTGCTTAGAACTTTCATGGAAGCAAGAAAAAGAAAAAAATACCATGAAAAAAGTCTCTCATCAAGTCTCTATGGGGAGGCTGCAGACCTGGAGGCTGACAGTTTTACGCACCTGTTGTTCCTGATGTGTCCAGTAGGGGGAGAAGGATATATGGCGAAATAACATAAAAGGACGCTAGAAACAAACACATTGATAACTGTCGTGACTTTAACTAATTTTTAGGTATTTGTTTATTTAAATAAACGTTAAAGACAGTGGAGTTATCTGCACTAAGGATTAAAACATCCAGATGTTCAGTTGGGCTTCACTATTCATTCAACCTACAGAAGATTTGTTTTTGTAAATTTAAAAAATATTAATACATAGTTGGATCAGATGGACAAAGTAATGATATTTGACCTACTGTAGAATTAATTGTTTTTAAACTGTTTTTATATACATGAAACTGACTGATTTATGTTGTTGTAAATTTCTAGTTGCCAGTGTAACAGTGTTGCCACTATTTTACTGTAAAAAACCTGGTAAGGTTTAACAGTGTGTATTTAATGTTGTCGTTTTTTGACAAAAAAAGTTTAATTTTAAGGTCTTCAGAGACAATCTTTTGGCTAAGTAGTTTTTTAAAAGTTACTTTACTTCTGTCATTCGTCTAAAGATTTTGGTCTTTATCATTGTTAATCAGTGGTAAAGAAAATAATAATAAGGTAATTTGCAGATTATTCAGATGAAATATTAAGAAGGCTTTCAGAATTACTGAGTAGTTATACTTACTCAATTTTTCCCAAGAAATAAAAAATAGAGGCATCAGTCTCAGTATTGGCATCAGCAGGGCCGTCGCTACTGTAAAAAATACTTGTTGACACAACTTGACCTAGTCAAGTCATCTTGTTGCATTGACTTGCAGTAAATTGAGATAAAATGTAGATCTCCTTCTGGATTCGGTCAACCAGCCCACGCAGGAACATAATCACCCAGCCCTAGAAATCAGAAATCACTGATTCCAGGTCAGGCATTACTACGAACGCATTTACTTTCATGTTGTGGCATTTCTGTATGTAATATCGCCCAGCCCTAGTCCAAACCTGGAGCTGTTTTAAGTCCAGGTTTAGAAACTAAAAGTCCTCCTCAGTATTTTGTTCCAGCCACCTTTATTTGCTAATTCAGCCCGGAGATATAACTAATTAGTGAAATCAGCTGACTGAGTTCAGAACTGCTAAACAATAAAAAATTGTAAGAACTAAACAAAAACTGATTATGATGCCCCAGGGTTAAACCCTTATTTTCAGAGGTTTATTTTAACTCCTTATTCAGAACAGCTTATGTCGATTGCACTGGGGCATTAAGTCCCACTCAGGCCTCAGGTTGATCAGACCTGCTGACCTCTCTAACACCTCTTCCAGCAGCTGCCCAGTCTCCAGGAGATTTTCATCCAAGACTGAGCTCAATCTTCAGTGGGAGTGCAGGCTCCAGATTGATTGCTGCTGGCCTCAAGTCTCCTCAACACACCTCTCTCCAACCACTGATGGTCACATCAATGGTGACAATAAAAAAAGAAGCTTGGAAAGCAAGGATGAGTTTGGTATTAACCTCCTAAGACCTGGTTGTCCACATACGTGGACATCACAGTATTGGCTGTGTGTCCAGGGGTCAGAAAGTAAAAGTCCTGCCATAAGTTTATTCCACCCACAGCAAAAACTCCAGTGTTAAATTAACTTTACTGGGAGTATTTTTGGATCCAGACTCAAGAGTGTTAAAGTTAATGAGATAATTAAGTGAATAATTGAGTGATGATTGGGATATTATTGAAAACACCTGATGTTAACTAGCAGAATCACTGAAGCAGAAAATCTATATTTTTAGTTACCGTTATGTGATCAGTGTTTGCTTTAGTTGGGCAGGTGACCTTTAAATGCTTTACTAATGATTTTGTTTAGCTGTTTTAACAGCCGGATGAACAAAGAGATCAGATCAGATGTTCAAGATCATGTTAGGACATAATCATCATTAGATCTGAATCACTGAACTCATTTAAAGCCTACTCTCTGATTTAAAAGTACAATGATCATAACAGCATTATTGTGATTTTATAATATTAGATCCAGATTTTTCAAAATAAACCAAATGATATTTTAAACGTTGTTCTGAAAAATAAAAATCTTTCTTTTAGGCACGCACAGACATCAAGATTCAGTGTATGAATCTCAACAATGGTTACAAGCAGAATATTCAAATAGGGAAAGGAAATTACTAAGACAATTCAGATCATTATTTATTCATACCGCAATGCATGATGGGAGCCATGAATGGTTTTGATTGGTGGCACCCAGAATGAACTGCAACATGCTTTATAATTGTCACCATTGTTGAGAATCACAGGCTGATTCTTGATGTCTTTGTCCCAAAAAAATATTTTAGAATAGAACAGCTTTTAAGAAATTTTTTGGATAATATTTACATTTTTGAAAATGTTATACTGTGTAATCAAAAATGTTAAACTCTACAAATGAGTTTCGTGACAAATGATGATAATGTCAAAACATAACCAACCTCAGCGCATCAGCTTTCCTTGTTGTTCATCTGGCTGTTATATCTCATGTACAGCAGCCATACAACATCTAAAGTTAATGATTTAAGAGTCAAGAGCCCAACTAAAGCAGACACTGATCTCCATAATGGTGACTTTAAAAATGTGACATTCTCCTTAAGTGATTCTGCTTGTTATCATCAGGTGTCTTCAATAATATCTCAATCATCATTTAATTATTCACTTAATTATCTCATTAACTTTAACACTCTTGAGTCTGTATCCAAAGAAACTCCCAGTAAAGTTTTATTTAACACTGGAGTTTTTGCTGTGGGTGGAATAAAAATGTGGCAGTACTTTTACTTTCTGACCCCTGGACTTTTCCACCCAAAACTAGGGTCTTAGGAGGTTATAGATGAAGCCAGCTAGGGCTGGGCGATATATCGCACGATATTGTTATGCGCATCTCGTCAGTAAAGGCGGTTCCTTGATTAGCAGTAAATCACCTTCACCTGCTTTCAGATGGACGATTTAAGTAAAAAACTCTGGGTATGTTAATAACAATTGAGAAGATGGTAATTGAATGTGATCTAAATGAGCTGTTGTCACACACAGGTGGTAAAGCATAAAATTCCCAATCGTTTGAGATGAGAAGACCAGTACGTCCACCCCTTCCGGTCAGGCGAGGAGTGTGAGAAAGTGAAGTTAGTGGATAGGGCAGCAGTGTGAAAGTGTCCTCTGGTCTGATCCAGGTCTCAGTCAGGGCCATTAGGCTGAGACCTGAAAGACTTGTAATGAAATCAGTTTTATTTACAGCGGGCTGGCAATTCCAGAGACCAATAGGAAATGAGAATAAAGTACTAGAAGACACCGGGAAGGTACGCAGGTTGTTATGATTTTACTCTTATGGAGACATTTAATTTACGTGCATGACGATCTGAAAGCAATGCGGGATCAGCACTCCAGCTTACTGCAGTCAGCTGAGCTCATAAATGGACCTATGTTCTGAATGGATTACAATTTCTCAAAAAACCTGCCACATTTATTGAGTTTATTGCAGTTACGGCATTTTCGCAGTTTTCTTGTGCTTTTTGTAGTTTTGTGAGTTATTCTACTCTCGTAATCTCTTCAATGATCACAGTCAGACTCAGTAGCGATACCTCAAAAATGGCGCCGCGGTGACGTCACACACAACAAACCCACGTGTCTGACAAAGACCGATACACGCGTGCATTTGTTGACAAGCGATCCCCCCGAACCCTGCAGAGGAAGGAGTTATCACGTCTTGGGCAGACTCCAGTTTTGCGTGTGAAATGTCTTCATCCCAGGTACGTTGGCATATATTTCTGCATGTCTTATGAATATAGTGTCATGGGCTTTATTTTTTTCAAACGTGATCGCGTAGCTCACGTTTACAAGCCAGCGTCTTTATAGTAACACTATAGCCTATTGGCTACTGTTGTTTTACATAATGGATATGCTAACTCAATTCAATGTTTATGTGGTAGATAATAGCCTTATCTTCAATATTATAATATCAAGCTTCCATAGATGAATCTGCAAATTTGAAAAATCGATTTGCATTATAGCCTGAGGCAAGACACTTTCACCAGAAACATATCAAACATGACTATCAGCCTCGACGTATCCTGACCGATTATTTTGTCCGTCTAATCATGGATTATTTACTTGCAAGAATGTAGCAAACTCAGTAATCAGTATACTTTCACGTCTCTGGCGAGAGCTGAATGTGTCGAAAATGATGTTCCTGAAACCTTCTTTAAACTTAAAAAAAAAAAAAAAAAAAAAAAACGGTGCTTTTTTTGCTTTTGGTTTTAATCTGTTTTATATTGAAAAAGTCCATCAAAAGTCAATTATTAAAAAAAATAAAAAATAAATAAAAAAGACCAAAAACATTTTCAGTAAACCAACAAGAACAGTTAAGAGTTATACACCATTCATATTGTGAACAAAACGTGGTTTATTTCAGCATCATCATGTTGCCTCTAAAAGATGATTTCTAACATTGTTTACTTATAAAAGATCACACAATGTGGAGGATATGTTGGAGAGATTTATTTTTGTAATAAATGTCTTGACATCAGCATGATCATTGAGTTTATTCTACAGTACAGTAGCATATAAAACAAAAAGGGCAATTAATATGAATACCTGAAGAATTTCACAAGAAATAAACAGAATCTAAACTCCAGAGTAAGTGATTCATTTAGGACAAAGTTTTACAAGTTTATCCAATGTCATAAAAACAAGAACAAAAGTTTGATTGAACATGCAAACAGTTTCTCATCAAAAATAAAATAAAATCTTTCAAATCTAGATGACAACCAGAGTAATTTAATCACATATTACAACATCAATGTAAAAAAAGAAAGAAAGTACATTTTTCTGTCACTGTATTTTCTGATAAGAGGAAACCTCTGCTGTAATGTGAGTTTCTCTGAAATCATCAGATCTACAGTAGAAAATCCCAGAATATAAACTTCTATAATTCAGAATTCACTGCTTTGAAAGACTGAACACTTTCTGCATGATTTATACATCATTAAACGCACACATCTTTAAAGATGTCAGATTAGAGGGATTCGCTTTGACTGTATTATATTGATGATAAAACCACACAGATCAGTCCAGTCATTTCTAAACTGATTTTAAATGAATTTGTTAATTTATTTTTAGCCATGTTTAATTTCATTCAAAATCTTCTGAAATTGAGCTGCTATTTCTTTCATCTGAGGACTCAATTTCAAAGTTTCTGATCTGATGTCTTCTGCTTTTGACTTGTGTTGTCCGTTGACTTTGTAATTGTTAAGACTTCGCAATAGAGTATCGATTGAGCCGTTTAGTTTCTTATGCAGTTCGAGAGTTTTTTTCATTCTCGTCATCACAGATTCCACTCTATTCCGTATTTCATTATTTTGATTTTTTGTCAGATCCTCAATCATCTTCTTCATGCTTAATTGTACATTTCTAACAGCATCACCAGTCAGATCTACATCAAGTTCAGGTTTCTGTATTTCAACAGTGAGAGTTTGATAATTTTTGTTCAGTTCATCAATGCGCCGTTGCAGTTCGTCACAAAAAGCTTTGAATTGCCTGAAATATCAAAACATTTCTCATAAATAGACAACACTGGATATATGTTTTCTGTCCTTCTCTTGATAACTCAGATGTCCATCATTGCTAACGTTACACCAGTGTCACAAGCAAAAATTATGATAACAATAGAACCATGTAAAAACAGTTGATCTATGTTAAATGCGATTGTGATCATGATCTGTTGTGGTTTAAGGAGCTGTTGTTGAATACAGTAAAAGTTACACTGTCCATATAAACTTTCCTCGTCTCACTCGATGAGTTACTTTAAGCAACTGTATATGAGGTACTTATTTGGATTATAATCAGTTGATTATGAAGTTAGTAAAGATAAAGTCAAAGCTTTAAACAAGAAATACTTACGGTTGAGGCATCTCTGGTCCTGTATCAGACATTAAACATTTTTAGAGATTACTCTAATAATTCATAACTTACAATATACAGTACAAAGTGTAGTATCCTGGAGTATCCACCAGGTGTCGTGTGTGTGTTACAAGTGTGTGTGTGTGTTCTGACCTGAAGACGACCCTGATCCCATGTCTGTTGCTGTAACTGCTGCAAACAGAAGTAAAGGGATTACTACAGTAAATCAATATGTAGTATATGATACAGTATGTATTATATGATTTATAGTTAAGATACCACAACTGTGTGATGATTCTGTGTGTGTGTTTATTGAAGTTAAATGTCACATTGATTGTTTCTGTATTCCTGCAACGATCTATGAACAAAATATTTCCACTGCTTGTACACTTGTGTGGATGACGACACTATCTCACGCAGTACGGGTGGATAATTCATACTGATTTAGCAAACATCTTACCAGTGAGTATGAGTGAGTTTGTATGAATCCCTAGAAATTATCCACTTCGTAAAATTCATACAAATTGCAGTTAGGTCAATGACATGACACTAAAGTAAATCTCATCAATGTTAGAAAATTCAATCATTTCAATTTAATTAATCCATGATGCAAAGATAAAAAATATAGCTCATATATTGCTAAATGAAAGACTCACGCTGGACTGAAGGATGAAGTCAAACACTGATCAGAGACACTGCTGGATAAGGTCGTCCGTGTGTGTGTGTGTGTGTGTGTGTGTGTGTGTGTGTGTGTTCAGATCTGTCAAACACACTGAGAAAAATCACCATGAGAAAAACATCTACAATTCATAAGTTATCAATCTTTATTTCACTCGCTGAATTAAAACATTCAACAATCAAATCATTCATCAGTTTTCCGTCCAAATCATTTAATATTTTTGAAAAGATCCTATTAGTTTATCTGTTTTAATTTAAATGTTTATTTGAACTAATCAATTATCTATATGAAATCATGCACACGATGTAGTCAGATTTATTGAAGTCACATAATTTCTAAAAACTACACTGACATAAACAGCTAAACTGTATAATAATGTGTGTGTAATAGGAATCATAATTTGCTATAAATAAAGAAGTATGAATATTGTTTCCCACCTGGAGAGAGTGAAGAGCGTCTGAAGAGGGATTCGCTCCGACTGAAACACTGATCAGATTCATATGCTCCGTTTATTTCCCTGTTTAGCAAACAACAGACTTACACATCACTATTGCGACACTATACTGTTCCTCTTTTGGCTTTGGGGTATTTTTGGGGTACTGTTTATTTTCTCTTTCACTTCATGGCCGGTGTTCCAGGAAAAACTGCTTTTCCAGCAAACTCCTTCAGTGTGTCCTGACAAATCCTGGTAGTTTCTCTTATTACACGTATAAACAGATCTGACCTGGTTTTGTTGTTGTTGCAAGTCAAGTCATGTCAGCTTTATTTATATAGAGCTTTTTACAAAGCAACTTTATAGTAATAACGGGAAATTAATGCAACAATGATTGTTTTCGCAGATGTAGAATAATAGTTTGATATTTGGATTGATATTAATTTGAGGAACCTTCTGCACCACTTTTCTCTCATCAGTCTGTTTGTGACCTATGCGTTTTCAAAGTCCTAGTATTACCAACTCT
>NW_024121544.1:25412-69233 GCF_016745375.1 Pimephales promelas | reverse complement strand
AATTAGATAATTAAGTGATTAATTCAGTGATGATTGAGCATTATTGAAGACACCTGATGATCCCAAGCAGAATCACTGAAGGAGAAAATCTAAAATTGTAAGCCACCGTTATGGAGATCAGTGTTTGCTTTAGTTGGGCTCTTGACACTTATACTTTCACTCTAAGTTTTGTTTGTCTGCTGTTATTGATTTATAACAGTCAAATGAACAAAGAAAACTGTGATCTGATAGTGTTGGTTATGTTTTGGCATATTCATGTTGTGATCTGAAAAATGAAACTTATTCTGATGATTTGGTTTACCTTGTTAGCAACAGTTTAGAGGTTCTACAGCATTTGATTATCCATGTTTTTCTTATAATCCAAAACATTTCATATAAATTTTTCTGATCAAATCACTTTCATCTTTATTTAGAAACACAGACATCAATAATCAGTCTGTGTATCTCAACCATGGTGACAATAATAATCCTTATTGCCACCAATCACAACGCATTAATGTATCCCATCATGCATTGCGGTATGAATAAATTATGATCTGAATTGTCTATGTATTTTACTTTTCCTAATTTAATATTCTGCTCGTGACAATTGTTGAGAAGCATTTACTGAATCTTGAGGTCTGTGTGTGCCTTAAAGTAAGATTTTTTTAAACAACTTTTAATAAATCCATTGTATTAAATAATATTTGGAGAGAGTTCCACATGTAATGCTTAGCTCTTTTATATGCAAAGCTGTCAGCCAATCAAAGCAGTGGGCGTATACACTGAAGTCTCACAGCAGCCAATCACAGCAGTGGGCATGTACACTGAAGTCTCACACAGACACGCCCCTTCAAAAATCAGACGGATGAAAGGGAAGGAGAAAATGCCTTTTATTTCTAAATTGTTAAATTGTTCGAAGTAAAAATCATACTACCATTATACTTGCACCCCACAGGAGACGTTATGAAACAATAAAACAATGCAGTTCATGACCGCTTCAATGTAAATGTATCTTAATTATCAAAGCTGTTGATATCAGAGATAATCATGTTTCATCACGGCTGTTTAATGTCCACCAGATGAAGCTCGATTTCTTAAAGTTACTGGAACTTTTATTAAGGTTAGAATGATGTTCCTGAAAACTTCTTTAAACTTTTTTTTTAACAACTCAACATTTTACACAGTCAATTCCTCTTCAAAAACATTACTTATTAAAAATGAATAAACAATACCAAAAACATTTTCAGTAAACCAACCAGAACAGTTACAAGATTGAATATTGTGAGCAAAACTTAGTTTATTTCAGCATCATGTCACCTCTAAAAGATGATTTCTAATCTTCCCATGTACTCATAAAAGATCACACAATGTGGAGGATATGTTGGAGAAATTTATTTTTGTAATAAATGTCTTGAAATCTGCATCAGCTGGGAAAGCATGATTATTGAGTTTATTCTGTATTACAGTAATAATATAAAACAAAGAGGGCAATTAAAATGAATGCCTGAAGAATTTCACAAGAAATCTTAACTCCAGAGTAAGTGATTCATTTACAAAGACAAAGTTTATCCAATGTCATAAAAACAAGAACACAAGTTTGATTGAACATGCAAACAGTTTCTCATCAAAAATAAAATAAAATCTTCCAAAAACCCATATGACATTTAATGTCATTAGTCATTTAATCATATATATTACAAAACCAATGTAAAAAAAGAAAGAAAGTACATATTTCCGCCACTATTTTCTGAAACCTCTGCTAATGTGAGTTTCTTTGAAAGACTGAACACTTTCTGCATGATTTATACATCATTAAATGCACACATCTTTAAAGATGTCAGATTAGAGGGATTCACTTTGACTGTATTATTGATGATAAAACCACACAGATCAGTCCAATCATTTCTAAACAGATTTAAACTAATCTGTTAATTTATTATTTGGCATCTTTAATTTTGTTCAGAGTCTTCTGAATTTGAGAAGATATTTCTTTCATCTGAGGAATCAATTTCAAAGTTTCTGATTTGATTTCTTCTGCTTTTGTCTTGTTTTGTCCTGCGATTTTGTAATCTTCAATATTTATCAATAGAGTATCGATTGAGCGGTTTAGTTTCTCATACACTTTCAGAGTTTCGTCAATTCTCTTCATATTCACAGATTTCATTGTTCTCAGTATTTCATTATTTTGATCAGAAACCTTCTCCTTCATCTGCTGAATCTGATTTACGGTGTTGTAAATTGATCTCAGATACGCAATCATCTTGTTCATGCTTAATAATGCATTTCTAACACTAACAGCCACACCAGTCAGATCTAAATCAGGTTCAAGTTTCTGTATTTGAAGAGTGAGAGTTTGATCATTTCTGTCAAATTCTTTTGAGTTCAGTTCCTCAATGCTCCGTCGCAGTTTGGCACCAAGAGCTTCGAATTCCCTGAAATATCAAAACATTTTTTTTTCATAAGTAGACAACACTAGATATATGTTTAGTCTGTTTTATGGTTTTATCAGGCAAAACGCACATATTATATTAACCTTAATGTATATTGTAATTGTCATGCTGAACTTTTTCACTATAGCAAACTAACACTATAAAACTTGACAATAAAGGCTCTTTGTTAACATGAGTTCACTGATTGGCTAATAGAGGCTGTGTTGTAGTTTTCTGTCCTTCTCTTGATAACTCGGATGTCCATCATTGCTAACGTTACACCAGTGTCCTCTACTGGCACTCACTGAACTACAATCCTCTGTTTTATACACCGTTCATGCTTGGGATGTTAAATATAATTTTCTATAAAAATGCACAAGCAAAAATGATGATAATAATAGAACAATCTATGTAAAACAGTTGACTTCAAGTATCTGCAAGTATTATATTATTATCTATTAGTTAATTCATAAATAGAGTTGTGTGTGTAAAGTAAATGTGATCGTCTGTGATCATGATCTGTTGTGGTTTAAGGAGCTGTTGTTGAATACAGTAAAAGTTACACTGTCCATATCAACTTTCCTCGTCTCACTCGGTGAGTAACTTTAAGCAACTGTATATGATGTACTCATTTGGATTATAATCAGTTGATTATGAAGTTAGTAAAGATAAAGTCTAAATACTTACTTTTGAGACTTCTCGTCTGCTTGAACTTCTCCTGTATCAGACATGAAATATTTTCAGAGATTACTCTAATAATTCATAACTTACAATATACAGTAAAAAGTGTAGTATCCTGGAGTATCCACCAGGTGTCGTGTGTGTATTACAAGTGTGTGTGTGTTCTGACCTGAAGACGACCCTGATCCCATGTCTGTTGCTGTAACTGCTGCAAACAGAAGTAAAGGGATTACTACAGTAAATCAATATGTAGTATATGATACAGTATGTATTATATGATTTATAGTTAAGATACCACAACTGTGTGATGATTCTCTGTGTGTATTTATTGAAGTTAAATGTCACATTCATTGTTTCTGTATTCCTGCAAGGATCTATGAACAAAATATCTCCACTCCTTGTACACTTGTGTGGATGACGACACTATCTCACGAAGTACGGGTGGATAATTCATACGATTGGGCGACTGATTTAGCAAACATCTTACCAGTGAGTGAGTGAGTTTGTATGAATCCCTAGAAATTATCCACTTCGTAAAATTCATACAAATTGCAGTTAGGTCAATGACATGACAATAAAGTAAATCTCATCAATGTTAGAAAATTAATTAATTTCAATTTAATTCATCCATGATGCAAAGATAAAAAAAATAGCTCATATATTGCTAAATGAAAGACTCACGCTGGACTGAAGGATGAAGTCAAACACTGATCAGAGACACTGCTGGATAAGGTCGTCCGTGTGTGTTTGTGTGTGTGTGTGTGTGTGTGTGTGTTCAGATCTGTCAAACACACTGAGAAAAATCACTATGAGAAAAACATCTACAATTCATAAGTTATCTTTATTTCACTCGCTGAATTAAAACATTCAACAATCAAATCATTCATCAGTTTTCTGTCCAAATCATTTACTCTTTTTGAAAAGATCCTATTAGTTTATCTGTTTTAATTTAAATGTTTATTTGAACTAATCAATTATCTAAATGAAATCATGCACACGATGTAGTCAGATTTATTGAAGTCACATAATTTCTAAAAACTACACTGACATAAACAGCTAAACTGTATAATAATGTGTGTGTAATAGGAATCATAATTTGCTATAAATAAAGAAGTATGAATATTGTTTCCCACCTGGAGAGAGTGAAGAGCGTCTGAAGAGGGATTCGCTCCGACTGAAACACTGATCATATTTATATGCTCCGTTTATTTCCCTGTTTAGCAAACAACAGACTTACCCATCACTATTGCGACACTATACTGTTCCTCTTTTGTCTTTGGGGTATTTTTGGGGTACTGTTTATTTTCTCTTTCACTTCATGCCCGGTGTTCCAGTAAAAACTGCTTTTCCAGCAAACTCCTTCAGTGTGTCCTGACAAATCCTGGTAGTTTCTCTGCACGTATAAACAGATCTGACCTGGTTTTGTTGTTGTTGCAAGTCAAGTCATGTCACCTTTATTCATATAGAGCTTTTTACAAAGCAACTTTACAGTAATAACGGGAAATTAATGCAACAATGATTGTTTTCGCAGATGTAGAATAATAGTTTGATATTTGGATTGATATTAATTTGAGGAACCTTCTGCACCACTTTTCTTCTCATCAGTCTGTTTGTGACCTATGCGTTTTCAAAGTCCTAGTATTACCAACTCTAGACTAAGACTGAAGATCTTGCAGTGGGGTTTAAAGGGTTAAACGTGTCCAAAACAGAGTGAAGTGTAATTTATCTGTAATAATTTGTAAATTAATTTACATCATAAAACTGTAGAAAAAACATCATTTTACTGGCGACTAAACTCACCGTAAAATCAAGGAAAAACATTCAAGGAGATATTAGTTAAAGTTCATAGAAAAAAGTTATACGGAGTCAATAACTGATAAGGAGAGTAAATATGAAACTGAAGTGTTCAATCAATCAATCAATCAATCAATCAATCAAATTTATTTATTTATAGCACACTAAAAACAATTAAAGTTTGCCAAGGCACTTCACAGGTTGAATACAACAACACGACACTACTCACACACACAAAAAAAGGAACGAACTAGAACATTTCAATATACAGTATACGATATATAGTGATATTGCAATTAAAATGACCAGGGATAATAACAGACTCGAAATTCGAACTCAGAGTTTACGTGTTTTGCACAAGATGATATAGCAGGAATCTTTTCGTTTAGGTTACTAGATTGAAAAATATAAAAAAAATGAACACATCAAGTCTAAATCTGACAATTTCAAGTCAGTTTAACACGAATTAATCACATTTGAGCAAGAAACCCGATATAATGGTGTTAAAACAACATTAAATGTTTGAATCTGGAGTGAAACCTGCCTCCTGGTTGGTTTCATTCAAGACTCAATTTAGTCCTGGAGTAACTCTAGTCATCCTCCAGGAAACCAGCTTATTAAACTCTGGACTAAACTAAATATAGAATTATTTAAAGCCATGACAGAGACAGCAGATTTCTGTTAAACAGGGCCATTTTAGTCTAGGACTACTAGGCTTAATCTCTGTCTGGGAAACCGCCCCATAGAGTTTATCCAGTTTCATAAAAATAAGAACAAAAGTTTGAAAAACCTACATGACTACCACAGTAATTGAATCGCATATTACAAAATACAAAGTACATGACCTCATTTTTCTCAGTATTTTCTGACAAGTGAAAAACTCCACTGCAATCTGAGAGTTTAGTCCTGAAATCACCAGATCTACAGTAGAAAATCCCAGAATATGTAGGCAAGAGGCCGAGTGTTAATGAGTGAAGCACACCGGTCTCGCATCTCTCACAGATGATCGAGAGACCGGTGTGTGTCTCACACTCGCACCGCCGACCTCGCGCTGTTCTCCCGCGTCCCTCGGCCTCGCCCTGTTCACCACAGTAAACTCCTATCATTCAGAATTCACTGCTTTGAAAGACTGAACACTTTCTGCATGATTTATACATCATTAAATGCACACATCTTTAAAGATGTCTTGAAATAAATGTCTTGAAATCTACATCAGCTGGGAAAGCATGATCATTGAGTTTATTCTACAGTACAGTAACATATAAAACTAAAAGGGCAATTAATATGAATGCCTGAAGAATTTCACACGAAATAAACAGAATCTAAACTCGAGAGTAAGTGATTCATTTACAAAGACAAAGTTTATCCAATGTCATAAAAACTAGAACACAAGTTTGATTGAACATGCAAACAGTTTCTCATCAAAAATAAAATAAAATCTTCCAAAAACCCATATGACAACCAGAGTAATTTAATCATATATTACAACATCAATGTAAAAAAAAGAAAGAAAGTACATTTTCCGTCACTATTTTCTGATAAGAGGAAACCTCTGCTGTAATGTGAGTTTCTCTGAAATCATGATCAGATTTATGATGATAAAACCACACAGATCAGTCCAATCCAGCTATTTCTTTCATCTGATCAATCAATTTCAAAATTTCTGATCTGATTTCTTCTGCTGCTTTTTGTGTGATTTTGTAATCATCAATATTTATCAATACAGTTCTGATTGAGCCGTTCAGTTTCTCATGCTGTTTGAGTGTTTTGTCAATTCTCTTATTCACGGATTTCACTTTTCTCAGTATTACATTATTTTGATCAGAATCCTTTTCCTGTTCAATCTGATTTACGGTGTCATAAATTGTTCTCAGACGCTCCATCATCTTGTTCATGCTTAATGATGCATTAACAGCGGCACCAGTCTGATCTAAATCAGCTTCAAGTTTCTGTATTTCAGCAGTGAGAGTTTGATAATTTCTGTAAAATTCTTTTGAGTCCAGTTTCTTAATGCTCTGTTGCAGTTCGGCACAAAGAGCTTCGAATTCCCTGAAATATCAAAACATTTTCATAAGTAGACAACACTAGATATGTGTTGTGTCTGTTTTATGGTTTTATCAGCCAAAGCGCACATATTATATTAACCTTTATGTACTTTTGCAAAAATAACAACACTATAAAGCTTGACAATAAAGGCTCTTTGTTAACATGAGTTGATTGATTGGCTAATAGAGGCTGTGTTGTAGTTTTCTGTAGTTTAGATGTCCATCATTGCTAACGTTACACCAGTGTCCTCTACTGGCACTCACTGAACTACAATCCTCTGTTTTACACACCGTTCATGCTTGGGATGTTGAACATCATTTTCTTTAAAAATGTACAAGCAAAATTTATGTTAATAATATCTTAAGTATCTTAAAGTATCTACAATTCATATATATAGTTGTGTGTGTAAAGTAAATGTAATTGTGATCATGATCTGTTGTGGTTTAAGGAGCTGTTGTTGAATACAATAAAAGTTACACTGTATAAACTTCTGTTCCCTTGTTGTCACTAGAGGTCCTCGTTCTCACTGTGTCTTTCACATTTGACTTCATTTCCCAGCATTCTGTCTGTCGCTGTCACTCATCAGTTCATTGCACTCAGCTGTTATCAATCGTATCATTGGTTCTAGGTGTTCATTGTTGGTCTTGTTAGATCTGTGTATATATTCCCTGTCTGTGTTAGTATGTGTACGGAGTCGTTGTTATATGTCACACCACTTTATGAGTTTTTGGATTGCCTGTTCTTTGTTTTGTTTTTGTCTTGGATTGTCTTCTGGATTTTGACCCTGTCTGGATGACTATGATTTTGGATTACCCTTCATTAAAACTACTGCAAATTGGATCTTCTGTCCCCTGTGTGTGTTCGTGACACTTCATGTTAACAAATGAATCCTTGTTGTAAATGATGCACTCGTGTGGATAATAAACAGTTGATTATAAAATATAATAAAGATAAAGCTTTGAACAAGAAATACTTACTGTTGAGACATCTCTGCTCCTGTATCAGACATGAAACATTTTAAAAGATTACTCTAACAATCATTATGTAGTGTCGCTAGAGAAGTATTATAGCTAGTATACATGGAGTAACCGTGTGTGTGTGTGTGTGTGTGTGTGTGTGTTCTGACCTGAAGATGACACTGATCCCATGTCTGTTGCTGTAACTGCTGCAAACAGAAGTAAAGTGATAATATAACTCAGTTTGTGTATGGTCTGATTCAGTTAATAAAGTGATAATAAAGTTAGAAAGTTAAAGAATTTCAATTTAATTAATCCATGATACAAAGATAAAAAAAAATAAAAATAAAAAAAAACACTCATATATTGCTAAATGAAAGTAAGACTCACGCTGGACTGAAGGATGATGTCAAACACTGTGATCAGAGACACTAATGTCAAGGTCGTCCGTGTGTGTGTGTGTTCAGATCTGTCAAACACACCGAGAAAAAAATCTACAATTCATAAGTTATCAATCTTTATTTCACTCGCTGAATTAAAACCACAGACTGACTGTACGCTTTCACAATCATTCATCAGTTTTCTGTCCAAATCATTTACTGTTTTTGAAAAGATCCTATTAGTTTATCTGTTTTAATTAAAATGTTTATTTGAACTAATCAATTATCTAAATTAATTCATGCACACGATGTAGTCAGATTTATTGAAGTCACATCATTTCTAAAAACTACACTGAAATAAACAACTAAACTATATAATAATGTGTGTGTAATAGGAATCATAATTTGCTATAAATAAAGAAGTATGAATATTGTTTCCCACCTGGAGAGAGTGAAGAGCGTCTGAAGAGGGATTCGCTCCGACTGAAACACTGATCATATTTATATGCTCCGTTTATTTCCCTGTTTAGCAAACAACAGACTTACCCATCACTATTGCGACACTATACTGTTCCTCTTTTGTCTTTGGGGTATTTTTGGGGTACTGTTTATTTTCTCTTTCACTTCATGCCCGGTGTTCCAGTAAAAACTGCTTTTCCAGCAAACTCCTTCAGTGTGTCCTGACAAATCCTGGTAGTTTCTCTGCACGTATAAACAGATCTGACCTGGTTTTGTTGTTGTTGCAAGTCAAGTCATGTCACCTTTATTCATATAGAGCTTTTTACAAAGCAACTTTACAGTAATAACGGGAAATTAATGCAACAATGATTGTTTTCGCAGATGTAGAATAATAGTTTGATATTTGGATTGATATTAATTTGAGGAACCTTCTGCACCACTTTTCTTCTCATCAGTCTGTTTGTGACCTATGCGTTTTCAAAGCCCTAGTATTACCAACTCTCTATAGTGTGGACACACTTCATTTAAGACTGAAGATCTTGCAGTGGGGTTTAAAGGGTTAAAAGTGTCCAAAACAGAGTGAAGTGTAATTTATCTGTAATAATTTGTAAATTAATTTACATCATAAAACTGTAGAAAAAACATAATTTTACTGGCGACTAAACTCACCGTAAAATCAAGGAAAAACATTCAAGGAGATATTAGTTAAAGTTCATAGAAAAAAGTTATACGGAGTCAATAACTGATAAGGAGAGTAAATATGAAACTGAAGTGTTCAATCAATCAATCAATCAATCAATCAATCAATCAATCAATCAAATTTATTTATTTATAGCACACTAAAAACAATTAAAGTTTGCCAAGGCACTTCACAGGTTGAATACAACAACACGACACTACTCACACACACAAAAAAGGAACGAACTAGAACATTTCAATATACAGTATACGATATATAGTGATATTGCAATTAAAATGACCAGGGATAATAACAGACTCGAAATTCGAACTCAGAGTTTACGTGTTTTGCACAAGATGATATAGCAGGAATCTTTTCGTTTAGGTTACTAGATTGAAAAATATAAAAAAAAATGAACACATCAAGTCTAAATCTGACAATTTCAAGTCAGTTTAACACGAATTAATCACATTTGAGCAAGAAACCCGATATAATGGTGTTAAAACAACATTAAATGTTTGAATCTGGAGTGAAACCTGCCTCCTGGTTGGTTTCATTCAAGACTCAATTTAGTCCTGGAGTAACTGTAGTCATCCTCCAGGAAACCAGCTTATTAAACTCTGGACTAAACTAAATATAGAACTATTTAAAGCCATGACAGAGACAGCAGATTTCTGTTAAACAGGGCCATTTTAGTCTAGGACTACTAGGCTTAATCTCTGTCCGGGAAACCGCCCCATAGAATTTATCCAATTTCATAACAACAAGAACAAAAGTTTGAAAAACCTACATGACTACCAGAGTAATTGAATCACATATTACAAAATATAAAGTACATGACCTTATTTTTCTCAGTATTTTCTGATAAGAGAAAACCTCCGCTGTAATCTAAGAGTTTAGTCCTGAAATCATCAGATCTACAGTAGAAAATCCCAGAATATGTAGGCAAGAGGCCGAGTGTTAATGAGCACATCTCACAGATGATCGAGAGACCGGTGTGTGTCTCGGCCTCGCGCTGTTCTCCCGCGTCCCTCGGCCTCGCCCTGTTCACCACAGTACACTCCTATCATTCAGTATTCACTGCTTTGAAAGACTGAACACTTTCTGCATGATTTATACATCATTAAATGCACACATTTGTAAAGATGTCAGATTAGAGGGATTCGTTTTGACTGTATTATTGATGATAAAACCACACAGATCAGTCCAATCATTTCTAAACCGATTTTAAACTAATTTGTTAATATATTCTTTGGCATGTTTAATTTCGTTCAGAGTCTTCTGAAATTGAGCAGCTGTTTCTTTCATCTGAGGAATCAATGTTGTCTTGTTTTGTGTGATGTTGTAATGATCAAGATTTTGGAACAGAGTATCGATTGTGGCTTTTAGTTGGATATGCTGTTTCAGTGGTTTGTTCATTTTCTCTGTATTCGCGGCTCTCACTCCTCTCATCATTCCCTTATTTTGAACAGGAACCACGTTCTTCATCTGCTGAAGCTCTATTACGATGTCATAAATTGTAGTCAGATGCTCCATCATCTTGGTCATGTGTGATGCTCCACCTTCGACAGCGGCAACAGTCCGATCTATCGCTGTAGTTTTCGAGGGTATGAACTGAAATCCATCAGTGATGTCCTTCAGGTCCTTTATTTTACCAGTGACAGTTTGATGATTTCTGACAAATTCTGTGTTCAGTCCTGTAACGTTTTGTTGCAATAGGTTTACAAGTTTCCTGAAATATATAAAATAAAACCAAAATCATAAGAGAGCACTAGATATGTTTAAATAATATTTTAAAAAATGCACCGATAAAAATTTTGATAATAATAAAACAATCTACATAAAAACAGTCGGCTTAAAGTATTATATTATTATCTATAAGTTAATTCATAAATAGAGTTGTGTGTGTAAAGTAAATGTGATTGTGATCATGATCGGTTGTGGTTTAAGGAAACTTTCCTCGTCTCACTTGGTGAGAAAATTTTCATTTAAAATGTTGAAATTAACCACTTCTATTAATAAAATGCTTTAATAATAGTTCATGTTAACTAATTAATGTTAACAAATGAAACCTTGTTGTAAATAGTGTACTCAATGTGGATGATAATCAGTTGATTATAAAGTTTATAAAGATAAAGTCAAAGCTTTAAACAAGAAATACTCACTGTTGAGACATCTCGTCTGCTTGGTTCACTTCAACTGTATCAGACATTAAACATTTTAAAAGATTACTCTAATAATTCATAACTAACAATATACAGTACAAAGTGTAGTATCCTGGAGTATCCACCAGGCGTTGTATTTTGATTACAAGTGTGTGTGTGTGTGTGTTCTGACCTGCTGAAGAAAATATCGATGAACACAATGATCCCATGATTTCTGTTGCTGTAACTGCTGCAAAAAGAAGTAAAGTGATAACTATAACTCACTGTATGTAGTATATGATTCATAGTGAAGATACACGTATACGATTTTGTGTGTGTAATTATTGAAGTTAAATGTCAGATTCGTTGTTTCTGTATTTCCTGTAAAATATGTTCACTCCTTGTACACTTGTGTTGATGACAACACAACCCGGTCTCATCCCAAGACGTCATATAACTGACGTTTTGGGACGTCTTTTGACCATACGTCAATATTCGCCTTTTTAGGGCCCCCTTAAACGTTGGTAGATGAGGTTATGGGATCCTAACTCTACCCCAGACCTAAACCTAACCCTAAACCCAATTGACGTTAAAGGTAAAGCGTCAGTTGTATGACGGCCCGGGATCGCCATCTATCGACGTTTAAGGCGGCCCTAAAAAGGCGGATATTGACGTATGGTCAAAAGACGTCCCAAAACGTCAGTTATATGACTTTTTGGGATGAGACTGTGTTACCACTATATCACAAAGTGGATAATTCATGGGTAACTCGTAAAATTCTTATGATTTAGCAAACATCTTACCAGTGAGTATGAGTGAGTTTGTAAGAATTCCTACAAATTATCCACCTCGTAAAATGCTGTAAGCTCAATGACACGACAATAAAGTAAATCCCATTCAATCATTTCAAGTCAGATTTATTGAAGTGACATAATTTCTAAAAAAACTACACTGACAAACAACTAAACTATATAATAATCTGTGTGTAATAGGAATCATAATTTGCTATAAATAAAGAAGTATGAATATTGTTTCCCACCTGGAGAGAGTGAAGAGTGTCTGAAGAGGGATTCGCTCCGACTGAAACACTGATCAGATTCATATGCTCCGTTTATTTCCCCAACAAGAGTTTCGTTTCAATAGAAGTTCACAACGAACAACAGACTTAGTTACTCATCACTATTGCAACACTATATGCGGTTCCTTTTTTGTCTTTGGGGGATTTTCTGTAAACTATTTATTGTCTGTGTTGTTTGTCTGGGAGCGGGAGCACACACAGGCATCGCTCGAGGGCTCTGTCTGTGCCAACTGTGAACAAATACCTCTTTGAACGCCTGAGCCTGTTTAATGAGTCAGGACAGTCCCTGTGAATACTTGGGGAATACAGAAGGATCTGGCCGATGATCTTGAGATGGCTTCTGCCCTTTCTCAACATTTATCGACCAGCTCCGGCTGTCACGGTGCATCAATCCGGGTGTTCGTTCTGAGTTTCTGTTGGTGTGTTTTAACTATCAAAATCATTGAATAGTCGTAATTGCCTGCTGTTTTTCATCATGTGGGGCGACCACTTGTCATGTGGGGTAACCAACCATATTCAATTCTGTAGTAAATTCAAAAAATAATGGCTGAAATATAATTAATTGGTATAACATCAATAAGTGGATACTATATCTACACAATTTAAATCAGTTTTATGGATTATATGAATTAAAAAAATATGTAATTGCTTTCTGAGGGTGACACTGCCATTATAGATACAAATGTATTTAACATCATTTGCAATAAATGAAAGGACACATGAGTATATCTTTCTTAAACAGTTAAATTAATTACTGATACTTCTTAAAATATAATTTATGTAAAGGAAATCTATTAATTTTAAAATAAATTACGGTCGCCCCAAATGACTTTTTTAAGGTCGTTGCCCTATTCATTTGAGTTTAAAAGCACTTAAATATCTTTGTTTGAAGTTTTAACACACATGCATGTGTAGACTATACTCCAAATGTTTAGAAAATAGCCAAATATATTATTATTTCAAGTATTTTAAAAATGGGCCTCTCAAAGGCCTTATCCGTCATTGACCCAGTCGTGGGTTTGTGGGTGTGTTCTACCTGTTTGTTGTTAGCACCAGCGGATACTCATCAGCCTTCATCATATTCACCATTGTTAAATAAAGACAGAAAATGAGTGCAGTCTATTGGTTGTGAGCTCATAGTGCAACCTGGAAGAAATAAGGAAGCTGATTGGCCACTGAAACTGCACATGCCACATACAGTAGAACCAGGTGTGTGTGGTTACCAGCATGCAGAGAGATCTTTTATAGCAATAAGGCGTATAATACGCACAAACTTCCCACTTCCCTCCCCCTAAACCTACCAATGGGGTTTTCAGTGTAGCATATGCACGCAAAAAAAAAAATAATAATAATTTTTGGCGTAAAAAATGCCACGAGAAATGACATTTGTGGTATAGATACGCACTTTCATGAGACTGTGTTGCGTAGAGAGTTTCATCTGTCGTAAACTATGGTCGTACCCGAACGCGACGCGCTGTTTGATGATGAATGGACAATGAATGACAGACAGCCGCAGCAGAGGGAAAAGTTTACGTGAACTTGAATTTAATGACTTAAAAATTATTTTGATTGTTTTTAACGATTGATTTCATCAATCAAAATTATTACTTGTCCTAAACTACAACGAGTAAGATAATTCCCCTTAATGGGGTACTCCAGTTTTTTTTTGGAAATAGGCTCATTTTACAACTCCCTCAGAGTTAAACAGTTTACCGTTTTTCAATCAATTTAGCCGATTTTCTGATATTTAGAAGAATATCAGTAACTGGTTTCTGGTCTCATTGACTTCCATAGTAGGAAAATATATATACTATGGAAGTCAACGAGACCAGAAACTGTCTGGTTACTGATAAACTTCTAAATATCAGAAAATCGGCTGAATGGATTCGAAAACGGGAAAACCCAACTGTTTAACTCTGGGGGAGTTGTAAAATGAGCCTATTTCCAAAAAAAGTGGAGTATCCCTTTAATGGAATCGATTCCAACCTTTGCATTTTGAACCTTTGGAATCGACTCTCAATTCCCAACACCTCGGAAAACGATTCTTTTTGGAATCAATCCCCAGCCCTATGATTCAGAGGTGATGCTTCTACACCATTGCTTTGAATAGACCGTTCTCACAAAAACAGGACATACGTAATAGTTGTGGAAATCGTAAACACATCAGAAAAACATACCCGGCCGGGAAGAGAAAATTGATCAGAGAGTCTTCAAAAATATGTAAACTTGTCATGGTCCAGTTGCTGATGACTTTGCAAAATAGTGTGGTGATGCTTTTCTGCAGCTGAATGTATTTAAGACCAAAGATATGACTATTGATTTCAGAACTGAAGCTTATTCTTCCCAATATACGTTCATTAAAGGTGAGAAAATGGAGTGTGTGGAAAGTTATAACTATTTAGGGACTATTCGTTACAATAATTTATAATTTTGTAAAATCCTTTATTTTCGAAATCAAGAATTCAATTGTCACTAGTTGAAATGTCTATTATTGATATCAACAATTGAATTGCTACTAGTCACGATGTCATTATTGATATTAAAAATTATATTTTTACTAGTAAGAAATCAATTCTTGATGTCAACAATTGATTTTGAATGGCAGCCTAACTGTGTGTTCGAATAGCGCATCGATTTCGCGCCTGACGTGTCTAGTTTGACGCTTGACCACTTTGTGTTAATTCGCGTGTCAAGAGTGAAACTGACGTGCGTAAAAACAAAAGTTTGAAGCAAAATTTACACGCGTCAGAATCGAAATCCTTTGGCGGCCATTTTTTATGTCGACCAAGCATTCATTTAGAGAGTCACCACTCTGTATTTACTCTGGAGAGCAGAACAGTGGCGTGGGGATCATCGTCGCCGTATATATTTGTGTCCTCCGGACCCTTCTGAGGCGAACCGTTTGGCTAGTTTCACCATTTGCTCTCTCCAGGAGCTGCGCTGGATGACGGCCGCTGTCAGCGGTACTTCCGCCTGTCCCGCGCCCAGTTTGATGACCTGTTGTCCCGCATCGGAGCGAGGATCACCCTCGCCCTCATCCATCTAATCTAGCTGTCATTTATTTTTGTTTTGATGATAAATAGAGCCAGCCTTCAAAAGTTATTAACCTGTCCTGTGATTTTTTTCTCTCTCTCACGTCCAGACACGAACTTATGCACATGTATGTTGGTTGTCTTTATAATACTATTTCATATAATCTAGATATGGAATGAATAACATTCAATACAAAATGAACATGTCTCGTATATAGAAATAATGTTTTAAGTGATAAAATATTTGCTTTGTTGTGCATAATCCCACCATGCATTTAGTCATATTACAAAATAATTTATTAAAAAATACAGACACTTCACCACGTGAGCAAGCAGCTAGGCTCCTGATTGGTTAACGTGGCGCGAATTGATGCCAAAATTCAGATTTTTTAACTCTGGTGGCAAACGCCAATTCGCGTCAAATGCGTGAATGCACCAATGGCACTAACGAAGTCATTCGCGCTTAACGCACAATTCGCGCTAATTTGACGTGCGAACGAGGCGTATTTGCGTCTTCCGCGCCGCAGGAATTTTTTACGCGCGTAACGTGTCTTTGCATTGACTTAACATTGAAATCATTCGCGCCCGCTGTAAACGCACCATAAGGTGACATTTCACTAATGAACATGTAATTTTTGATATCACCAATTCATCTCCTGGAAATGAATAAATGTTAAAATTACCTCCAATGTTTTTAAATCTTTGGAGAGGCTTATTATAGAGAAATTTCACAAGGGTGTGGAACAAGTGTTAGATACATATAAATTAGCTTATACAAAAAATCGTAGTACATGTGATGCCATATCAACAAAAATGCACCTAACTTTGAAGCACCTTGAAAGTCATTTTGCATATACTGGACTGTTTTTGTTGATTTTAGTTCTGCCTTTAACTCAATCCAGTCAGATATCATCCTTAGGAAATTAATTCAGTTAAATGTCAATCCATTTTTAATAAGGTGGTACTCCTTCTTGTCAAACAAGCCACAGCAGGTGAAGTTTAACTCCTCCATGTCTGATTCAGCGGTGTGTAGCACTGGAAACCCCCAAGGGTGTGTCAGCTCACCTCTCCGGTTTACCTTGTTCACCAATAACTGTATCAGCAAATAAAAAACACTAAGAAATCTAGTGTTAAATATACTTCTTTTGAAGTGTTGGTGCTTAGTGTAAAAATATATAGTGTAAATGATAAATTACGTTTGAGAATTCTGCTGGCTATACAGGCCACCAGGGCACCATAAAGATTTTATCAAAGAATTTGCAGACTTTCTATCAGAATTAGTCCTGGCTGCAGATAAAGTGCTAATAGTTGACTTTAATATACATGTAGATAATGAAAAAGATGCATTGGGATTGGCATTGACCTCTATTAGGTGTCAGGACCTACTCATTGTCATAATCTAATACTATCACATGGGATAGATGTTGATGCCGTTGAAATTCTGCAGCAGAGCGTTGACATCTCAGATCACTATCTAGTCTCATGTAAATTACATTTAGCCAAAGCAGCAAAGCCGACTCCGTGTTATAAATATGTTAGACCTATAACTTCTGCAACTTAAAATTGCTCCGTTGTTGCTCCATTGCACTTAAAGAAGATTAAAGAAAATAGTTAAACGCCGTGGTACAACGAGCACACTCGGGCCCTTACGAGAGGAGCCAGAAAAATGGAAAAACTAAACTAGAGGTATTTTGCATCTCATGGAAGGAGAGCTCTATCGCATACAGGCCTTAAAAACTGCTAGATCTGCTTATTTTTTCAAACCCTTTTAGAAGAAAATAAACATAATCCTATAGGTATCTATTTGAAACAGTGGCTAAACTAACGAAAAAGAAAACTTCAAGCCCAGAAGTAATGACTTTATGAACTTCTTCACTTATACGATCGATAATATCAGGGACAAAATTATAACTATATATTGTATCAAAGCAGCTTCACAGTGATAACATGAAGATAATACAACAACGTTTGTTTCTAGAAGAAAAAGAAAACAGTCTACTTCAGTATCGCATTAGAGAGTCTCACTGACGAAAAATTCGATTCATTGCTATAGGAGAGGAAGAATTGTCTAAACTCGTTAAATCATCTAAATCGACATCTTGTATGTTAGACCCTATACCGACTAAACTATTGAAATGCTTCCAGAGGTCATACAGTAGATCCTCTTCTCAATATCATTAATTCATCTTTGTCATTAGGATACCTACCGAGCACTTAAAAAAAAATGCAAATTTGAGGATATTCAAATTTATTTCACAGTTAAACCCAACCCCGTATGTCCACCCACTTCTGTTTTCTCTTGCATTCAGGAACCTAAAATATGGATGTCCTACCCTATCTCACGACCAATTCGTACGAATTCGTACGACTGATTCAAAAGTGGCTAATTCGTACTAATTCATACGACCTCACTCGTACAAATTTGTACGATTTGTCTAAACCCACGTGACGGTTATGTTTAGGGGCGGGGTCAGGGGTAGGTCATTCGTACGAAGTCATACGAATTGGCTAATTCGTAAAATATGTACGATTTAGCTAAATCGTACTAATTCGTACGAGTGAGGTCGTACGAATTGCTACGAATTAGCCACCTCGTAAAATTCGTACGAATTCCCGTGAGATCGGGTTGGGATGTCCTACACTATCTCACGACCAATTAGTACGAATTCGTACAACTGATTATAAAGTGGCTAATTCGTACTAATTCATACGACCTTACTCCTATGAATTCGTACGATTTGTCCAAACCCACGTGATGGGTAGGTTTAGGGGCGGGGTCAGGGGTAGGTCATTCGTACGAATTCATACGAATTGGCAAATTCGTAAAATATGTACGATTCAGCAAAACATACTAATTCGTACGAGTGAGGTCGTACGAATTGTTACGAATTAGCCACTTCGTAAAATTCGTACGAATTCTCGTGAGATCGGGTTGGGATGTCTGATAACTTCTTACAGCTTGCGTTGGTAAAACTGCAATCCTGTGCTTTTTTTTTTTTTTTTTGGCCCTAAATCTCAGAGCTTGCCCGGGCATGACTTATTATTGATATAGTTGGTGTCTAGATTAGGTCTTGGAAAGCTGTGCAGAGCCTGGGAGTTTGTTTCGATTCTTTGTTATGTTTTCACTCACACATCAGTCAGGTTGTTAAATCGTGCCTCTTTCACTTGCGGGATATTGTTCGCACAGGCACCTCTCTTAACTTTGGAGATGCGGAAACTGTTATCCACGCTTTTATAACCTCCAGATCAGACTAGCGTAACTCCTTAAAGCCGTACATCGCCTTCATATGGTAGAAAACTCGCTGCTCGAGCCCTTACATTTAACAAAAAAATCTGCACATATATCCTTTACCGACTTCACTGGCTTCCTCCGGTCGATCACTTCCAGTTTAAATTGTTAGTCTTAGTTTATAAAGCCTGTCATTTTTATTATTGATCCTACAGAATTAGTCAATTACAGGCCAATCTCAAATCTAAATTTTCTGCCAAAGATACTAGAAAAGGGTTTGGTTTTAATCTGTTTGATATAGTGAAAACGTATAATAAAAGTCATTAAATAATGAACAAAAACAGACTGTATTTTCAGTAAACCAATGCTTGCAACAAGAATAATTGCAAAAAAGAAAGAAAAAAAGTTTATTTTAGCTTCACGTCGCCTCTTAACCCTTATGCTGCATTAGGGACATTTTTGGTCTTTTGCAGTTTAATTTCTTTGACCATTTTGGCTGTTTTAATGCAAATGGTATGAAATTTGGCAAAATTGTGACTACATGTAAAAAAATGTGATCCCATTTTGCAAAATATGTATAACACACACTGTGTAGATCAAATAGTAACACTCAGCACCATAAAGACCAAAAATGGCCCGTTGAAACCCATTAAAACGTTGTTTAAATCTGAGGCTGTCAGTAATACATGAAACATGATTTTTGCACAAACATCCTTTCATTTTGAAGCAAAAGCATTATATTAGCATTATATAGTGTATTCCACCAGATGACGTCACTACATATTTATTCCCTATGGGTGGAAATGCACCTTATTTTAGGCAATAGGCAATGTTTAATAGGTGGCCATTTTTGGTCTCTAACGCGCTAAGTGGGATTTTTTGCAAAGTGGGACTGTGATAATCCAAATCTAAAGTTTTCTCTTTGCATTTAGTTTATTGAAAATAATAGAATTTTTGTGTTTTTTCCTCTTATACAAATCGATGGTTTCGCAAACAAAACTGGTAATTAAAGGGTTAAAATCCTGAAATTGAATACATTTTTGGTAGTTATGATGAGGACTGATGCTGGTTAAAAGATTTAACTTGGTAAAAGTGGAAACTAATAATAATATATAATATTTTAGGCAATGTTTAATATGTGGCCATTTTTGGTCCTTAATGCACTCAACGGTGTTAAAAATCTAATGCAGCACAAGGGTTAAAAGATGATTTCAAACACTTTCCCATGTTTACTTATAAAGGATTACACAATATGAATATGTTGGTGAGATCAGATTTTATTTTGTGGTAGATATTTTGGTCTTGACATCATTTGACATTAAAAATGCAAATATTTTCTCATCAAAAATACAATCTTCCAAAAACCCGTATGACAACCAGACTAATTTAATCACATATTACAACATCAATGTAAAAAAAAGAAAGAAAGTACATTTGAGCTCATTTTGTCACTATTTTCTGACCTCTGCTAATGTGAGTTTCTCAGATCTACAGGAGAAAATCCCAGAATATAAACTTCTGTAATTCAGAATTCACTGCTTTGAAAGACTGAACACTTTCTGCGTGATTTATACATCATTAAATGCACACATCTTTAAAGATGTCAGATTAGAGGGATTCGCTTTGACTGTATTATTGATGATAAAACCACACAGATCAGTCCAGTCATTTCTAAACAGATTTTAAACTCATTTGTTAATTTATTATTTGGCATCTTTAATTTCTTTCAAAGTCTTCTGAATTTGAGAAGCTATTTCTTTCATCTGAGGACTCAATTTCAAAGTTTCTGATTTGATTTCTCCTGCTTTTGTCTTGTTTTGTCCTGTGATTTTGTAATCATCAATATTTATCAATAGAGTATCGATTGAGCCTTTTAGTTTCTCGTGCGCTTCGAGAGTTTTGCCAACACTCTTCATATTCACGGATTTCATTGTTCTCAGTATTTCATTATTTTGATCAGAAACCTTCATCTGCTGAATCTGATTTACGGTGTTATAAATTGTTTTCAGATGCTCAATCATCTTGTTCATGCTTAATGACGCATTTCTAACAGCGGCACCAGTCTGATCGAAATCAAGTTCAGGTTTCTGTATTTGACAAGTGAGAGTTTGATAATTTCTGTCAAAATCTTCCAAGTTCAGTTCCTCAATGCTCCGTCGCAGTTTGGCACCAAGAGCTTCGAATTCCCTGAAATACATATAAAGAAATAAAAATGTAAAAAATGTATAAGTACAGTAGACAAGATTATGTTTGGTCTGTTTTATGGTTTTACCAGCCAAAGCACACATATTATATTAACCTTTATGTATATTGTAATGGTCATGCTGTACTTTTTCACTATAGCAAACTAACAACACTAAAACTTGACATTAACATGAGTTCACTGATTGGCTAATAGAGGCTGTGTTGTAGTTGTATGTCCTTCTCAATCTACGTACTCATTTGGAATCAGTTGATTATAAAGTGTTTATTAGTTAATAAAGTTAAGATAAGGTCAAATCTTTAAGCATGAAATACTTACTGAGACATCTCGTCTGCTCGATTCACTTCTCCTGTATCAGACATTAAACATTTTCAAAGATTACTCCAATAATAATTCATAACTATAATATCGATGAGCACACTGATCCCATGTCTGTTGCTGTAACTCCTGCCAACAGAAGTGATAACTATAACTCAGTATATGATTCATAAGTAACGATTCTGTGTGTGTATTTATTGAAGTTGAATGTCACATTCTTTGTTTCTGTATTCCTGCAATGATCTATGAATGAAATAAGTTCACTCCTTGTACACTTGTGTGGATGACGACACTATCTCACGAAGTACGGGTGGATAATTCATACTGATTTAGCAAACATCTTACGAATACGAGTGATGTTTTATGAATTCCTATGAATTATCCACCTCGTAAAATTCATACAAATTGCTGTAAAGTCAATGACATGACAATAAAGTAAATCTCATCAGTGTTAAAAAGTTAAATCATTTTAAATTTAATTAATCCATAATGCAAAGATAAAAAAAGACAAAAAACAACAACTCATATATTGCTAAATGAAAGTAAGACTCACTCTGGACTGAAGGATGAAGTCAAACACTGTGATCAGAGACACTGCTGGATAAGGTCGTCCGTGTGTGTGTGTGTGTGTGTGTGTGTTCAGATCTGTCAAACACACTGAGAAAAATCACCATGAGAAAAACATCTAATCTTTATTTCACTGAATTAAAACATTCAACAATCAACCATAATTTCTAAAAACTACACTGAAATAAACAACTAAACTATATAATAATGTGTGTGTAATAGGAATCATAATTTGCTATAAATAAAGAAGTATGAATATTGTTGCCCACCTGGAGAGAGTGAAGAGCGTCTGAAGAGGGATTCGCTCCGACTGAAACACTGATCTCTGTTTATTTCCCCAAAAGTTTCGTTTCAGTAGAAGTTTAATAAGGAACAACAGACTTACACATCACTATTGCGACACTATGCTGTTCCTCTTTTGTCTTTGGGGTATTTTTGGGAAACTGTTTATTTTCTCTTTCACTTCATGCCCGGTGTTCCAGGATAAACTGCTTTTCCAGCAAACTCCTTCAGTGTGTCCTGACAAATCCTGGTAGTTTCTCTGCACGTATAAACAGATCTGACCTGGTTTTGTTGTTGTTGCAAGTCAAGTCATGTCAGCTTTATTTATATAGAGCTTTTTACAAAGCAACTAACAGGAAATCAATGCAACAATGATCGTTTTTGCAGATCTAGAATAAAGTCATTCTCCAGCTTAAATACTGTTATAATTGATACTGATAAAGAAGATGGCAAAGCTGTTTCTAGAGTTGTTTAATCAACAGTTTTTGAGTTACTTACTTTTTACCAAGTTACTTTCAGCCCTTCATGGTCTTTGATTTAAAGAAGTCAAAACGAACATAATTTGACTTTAACGTCCACGTTGTGTACAATCTCTTCACCACAATATATCACGTTAACGTGTTTTTGTATTTCTCCTGTGATTCACCGTTACTACATTGTGGATAGGCTGTATTAAAGACAGTTTTGAGTTTGCTCTTATGTTGTGCACTTCTTGACACAGCCACCCCTGACAGTTGTAGCGTGCTGAGGAACGCAGGCGAAGGATTTTTAATAACAGATAAAACAGAAAAAAGGAACCAAAACCGCACGAGGAACAAAAGCAACCAATATATGTTCAACAACTGACCAGATAACAAGTGAAACACAAGGGCTATACTTGGTTCATAAAGACAGCTGTCAAGTCCTTGTTGGTTCAAGACAAAGTTCAGTGAGAATGAGAGACAAAAACAATGTGCATCTGATCCAATTAGAACAGATATCAGCAGTGTTTAAAGCTAGGGTATACGATTTCAAAGATCGTTCATCATTAATATCCTCGTTTAGATGCTGGTTATGGTTATATAGTACAATCCTAACATGAATAGAAAAAAGAATGAAAAAAATCCATTCACTCTATTGGCTGTACAGCCGAAGAGAAGTTGACCAATCCGGACAGCTTACATTGGTCAACTGCTCTCATCCAATCACCAGCTCCACTTGAAACTCCGCCTGGCGCTCGCATCTCCAAGCCAACTGCACCCGACCCCGCCCCCCTCCTTGCGCGAGCAAGCAGCTAACAGACCAACCCGATCTCACGACCAAGTCGTACGAATTCGACGAATGATTAAAAAGTGTCTAATTCGTAACAATTCGTACGACCTCACTCGTACGAATTAGTATGATTTTGCTAATTCGTCCATATTTTACGAATTGGCAAATTCGTATGAATTCGTACGCATGACCTACCCCTGACCCTGCCACTAAACCTAACCATCACGTGGGTTTAGACAAATCGTACGAATTTGTACGAATTAGCCACTTTTTAATCATTCATCGAATTCGTACGAATTGGTCATGAGATAGTGTTGGACAGACTATGGTAGCTAGCTAAGTAGCGTCAGATTAGCACTGGATAAATCAATGGATAAAAATATAAACGTCAGCAGCAAGCGGTGAAGTTTGGACGAAAGAGAAAGTCTGTAGAGGAAAGAGGAGAGATTTAAAAAAAAACGTAATGCCGGACTCTAAGTAGGATAAATATAGGGTCCACCATTGAGCGTTGGAGGAAGCTTCAGGTGGATCTGGGACTGAAACCGACGCTGACACGGCTGACTTTTCGTTGAGCAGGTAAACATTTATTTATACTTTTATGGTAAGACGTGTCACATAAATAGCTTTTTATCAGTTTGACAACTTGCTCATGATGATGGAATGTTAGCCGTTTAGCATCGCCTATCACGGGTCAAATACTTGCATATATTTCAGTATGCCTAGCGGGTTTCTGTTCGAGCCGGTCGGAATTTGAACAAGATGTGCCGTGTGCTGCTATAACAATTACTAAAAACATTAGCAATGCTAGTAGTATTATACTAATGGTGGTGGGGAGTTTTCTTGTGTTGCTAATCTTGCGTTGACGTGAACTCAAAAGTGACATCACTTGACAGGGATTGGGTAGCACAGAGGGGAGGGGTGTGTGTGTGTGTGTGGAGGGGCGGGATGAGTTTTTTAAAACTTCCCTACCGGCTTTCTCGACCGATTTTTAACATCGTATACTATAGACCCCTTTTGCGCCGCCGTCACAGTTACGTCACGGCGCTAGCTGGAGGCAAAACAAAGTGAAAACTGGAGGCGGCCAATACAAACCAGCACAGATTCGGCTACATAATAAGGAGCTTAAATAATTGTTACTATTAATAAATGTCATCTTGTTGTGTTGTTTGGTGCAAGAATTGATGAAAAATGAATATGCTGTATCTGGAACTTTTATTTCTAGAAAATATTCACATCATTAAAATCTCACTGTAATGTCACTCTTTACATTGTCGTGGTCTCGGCGCTGACTCGGCAGAACTGCGGATCGTACACACAAGTCTTGTACAGGACCATATAGGCATCTAAAGATTTATATGCCCTCAGTTTCTCTTTATGATCGGTTTCTCTATAAGGTAGGTGTAGAAGTCAGGCCACTCAACCGAGATAACGTAACTATTACGTTAATCCTGTCAGATCGTCCATGCATTGAGTGAGAATGTAGGCGGCTACGGGTCGGCCAATCTGGTTCTGTCCGTTAAAAATAACTTTTGGAAATAACAATCGCGGTCCTGGACACTGAGTGACCTTACACATTAAGACAATATCGGATTTTCTCCAGTCATTGTTAAAAAACAAGCTAACAATCCTTGCTAACTACCGTTAGTGAAGCGGCCAGATGGATCGTTCTGCCTCCACCTAAGCTCCGCCCACAAAAAAACGTCACCATGTTTACCAACTGAAAAAGGGTCTATAGCTTTAAGTAGCAGCGCCAAATGCGATTGCAATTGATGTCCAGGACTTTTCCTATAAATCGCCTCAGGCATGACATCTGGGCCAAAACAAACAAAAAAGGACTAAATCTCATCGTGCGTTGAAGAATTTCAATGTTATCAGAGTCACGACAGTGTTTGCTTTACAAATGAACACCTTTTGCATCTGAAATGGGCCTAGAGACTAATACTCATCCACATTTGCATAAGTATCCTGTATGATGGGACATTTTGTCCAATTTCACTCTTCTTTAAGAGAGTTGACTGGAATGATATCATCCATTCAAAACGCTTTCATTTGTTTAGACATATTCTAGTACTTTTGTGCAATTAATTATGGAAAAAAACAACGTGTTGAAGTTATTGATGCTCTTACCCCACCCTGTCCCTTACATATCCCTCCGGATCAGCCTCAGTCAGTTGAGGGTCTGCCTCCGGCCCCTCAAATTACGTGCAGGTATTTTTAAAATATAAGTACAATGTAAAAACATGTATGTACACATTAAGTCCATTGTATCAAATCATTCATTTCAATGTAAGTATAAATCCACTTAATATAAAGTGGGACCAAATCTTCTCTCAAATGGACAACTAGCAAGAAGTTTGATCCAGAGTGCTAACCACTTGTAACTAACCAAACTGATAAAAATGATTTTGTGGTGAAGTAAATACTACAGAAAAAAACTATTTAATTTACATGAAAAAGGTTAGTTCAGGTAAGAATTAAAAAAATAAGTAAATTCTATAGTAGAACTCAATTAAATCGTGTAGAAATGAAAGCGTAAATATCAATAAAATTAAGTAAAATTACTCAACTTTTCTGATACTGGTGTTCCCATCATGCACTGGGCCATGAATAACTAATGAGGTTGATTTTTTACTGTTTTCCAGCTGTATTTACACTATTTTATCATTACTTTTGTTGTTAGGATTAGTAATTTGCCATTTTTGTGACTTTTTGAGTTCATTTTCTACTTAAAATGACACATTCAAACACAAAAACGATCCATCAAATGTTACCGTCATTGTGTATTGTCTACCAAGTATTGAGGTCTGGATTCACACATGCTATTTCAAAAGTGAAGACATGATGATTACTTAAACAGTGTGGTCTAATGCAATGTTATATTGTATGAGTGAAATGTTTTACTAAGAAAAATTAAATTAATTAGAATAGATATTACTTAATCTTTAATTAGCTAAACAAAAATTGCTCAATTTCTTATGTTATGTTCACTTAACTTAGTTAAGTATAGTTTACTTAATTATATGTGTGAAAGTTACTCAAAGAATATAAGTGCAAAAACTTGCCTTGAAAAAATTAAGTAAATTTTAATTATTGTTTTTTACAGTGCATATCAAAAATGAGCAACTAATTATGCTGTTGTATGAGTGACTAAAAATGTATGTCACACTAACAACTCCACGTAACACACAATTGATTCTCTGTTTTCTGATTTCAATGTTGATTGTGCCACTGCTGTTTTAATATGTAAATGCATCTCTTTTTCCAATAAGTTTTAAGCAAATGATTAATTTGCATTAGTTGATCTGTAACCTCAACTGCATGGGTTTGGCTTTTAGAAATAATATGGCCACTTATAAATCACATATGCACTAAATGTGCTTTTGTTGAGAACAGAGGTCAAAAGTATTCACATTCATTACTCAGGTAGAAGTTGAAGTATCAACTCAAACTTTTTATTCAAGTAAAAGTACTGGTTTCAAAACTACTTTAAGTATTAAATGCCATTATGGACAAAAGCTTAGACCACGCCACAGGGGCCTATAGTGCACGACCCTACCTCCTCAAAAAGCATTTTTATAAAGGCCATAATGACTATAATGTTATGTTAAAATATAAATATTGAAACATTTGGGATGCATTAGGCTGACTGTTTCAGCCACATATAGAAAATGAACGCATTTTAGTGCAATGCAAATACTAGTTGCCTAAAAGTAATTGTAATGGTGCACAGTGTTGCCAGATTGAGATGGTGATTTCCATCCCAGAAGCTCAGCAAAACCCGCCCACTCCAAGGAAAAAAAACGCCCAAATTTTTACTACCAAAATAATGTCATATAATTTTATTCCCATGTCATTCAAGATTGATAAGCACCCTTTTTATCTGCTTAAAACAAAATAACAAATTAAAAATGAAAATAAAAAATCCCAGGAAAATGAATTAAAACGGGGCAATAATTAAAGCTGCAGTCTGCAGTTTTTCCTCTTTGTCGCCATCTCTGTTCGAAATCTGCAATTGCAGTTATTCGATTAATTAACTTACGTGAGTGCTTGGCGCGGATGAATCCAATGTGTTGAGGAGAATGTGTGGGTGTCAGTGCATTCACAATCACAAATTATACTTTTGGGAAGTGTGACCAACAGTCCTGCTGCATTTGCGTGCTGCGTTTGTTATAGTCTCAAGTCAGCAATCATTGGAAGTTTCAATCAAACAACAATTTAAAGAAATATTAACATACAGTAATAATCATGCCACATTTTTTGAATGGGACTCGAATGTTAAAGGGAACGTCTCGGGTTATGACTATAACCCTCGGTGAGAGACGGTGCGTCCCTCGACCATACTGAGAACAACTTGCTTCGACCAATCAGAAGCTGCGATGTCACGAGTGACGTCAAGATGCAACACCAATCAAGATGGGACAAGTTCCACACAGGCTTCAGACGCGTCTCCCAATGTGTCGATTCTCGTTACCTGGGTTACAGTCGTAACTCGAGACGTTTTCTACCCAAATGCCTGTTGGGAATTTTTTGGCGTTTTTTTTTTTTTTTTTTTTTTGTGCGTGTGTAAACACTGGTTAAACTGTATTTTGCCAGTTTTAATCGGATTTAAGTTTATAGAAAAATATTAACCCATGTATGATTGTCCGTTTATAGTGGAAAAAAGCTTATTTAGATTATTAAAATGTTTTTCATACTAAGAAAAAACGGCTCCTTTAAGAACGGATTACTGAAAGGTTATTTGGTAAAGCAAAATGCATATGGTATCTCTGTGAAAAAAATAAAAAAAATAAAACTCACCTGTAACATAAATAATACTGCTGGTGTTATTTGTGCACTTTCAGCCCATCTTTTTTTTAGTGCAGCGATATAAGTTACATGATCAACTTTCAGTGGCGGGAGTGCCAGGATTAAGGTCCAGATGGCGTATTTGGAGCTTATTTGTTTGTGTAAACTTAATGGCATTTGTACACAGCAGAAAACACCCTGAACATCTGTGCTGAACACAATGATCATGATGATCACCAGTCATGATTTTTTGCCTTTCCAAGTCTCTTTTTGAAAAGTCTTTTTGTGATTAACTAAAATTTGTAACTATATTATCTGTGTTCAAAATTATGGAGATTGAAGAGAGGAGAAGAGAGGATGATCATGATGCAAATTTAAATGGGTTGTCCTCCATAAAACATAAAACGAACACTCTCCATCCCTAAAAGAAAGACCAACGCCTTTAATCAACCATGAAGAAGCTCTTCAAGTGCCTGTGGATCTTACTGGGTAAAGTACAACATTCATGATCTGCTATTTTGCTAGGATGTGGATTTGTAGTTTACTTTACACTCATTTGTATTTACTGTGGATTTATAGCATATTGTAAAGTATTGACATTTTTCCAAACAAATATTCTAGATCAGTTGTTGTTTCATCCTATTGAATCTTTTAAACCCACATTTACATTACCCAATTCATCATTTCTCAGCGTTTACATTTTACTGGTTGGCGTCTGTAAGATTTTTCATGTTTTTGAAATTAAGTATCTTCTGCTCACCAAGGCTGCATTTATTTGATCAAAAGTAGTGTAAAGAGTAATAGTATTACACATGTGAATATACTGTATAGTAAACTGTAAAATATTCCCATGTTCAAAGCTGAATTTTCAGCATCATTACTCCAGTCGTCAGTGTCACATGATCCTTCAGAATCACTCTAATATGATGACTGCTCAAGAAACATATATGATTATTATATGCAATGCTGAAAACAGTTGTGATTCTTCAGATTTTTGTGGATATAGTCATACAAATTTTTTTCAGAATTAATTGAATAGAAAGTTCAAAAGAACTGCATTTATTTGAAATAGAATCTGGTGTAACATTACAGATCTATTCACTGTCACTTTCGATCAATTTAACGAATTCTTGCTAAAATATGAAGTTCTTCATTTGAAATTCAAATCAGATTCCAAACTTTTGAAGCGTTGCTTGTCACTTGTTCTCTAGAATGGTATTTCTCAGTTTATTTTTAGATACTAACCAAATCCAAGTCGATACGAGTCTGATACGAGTCCTCATACACACATATGGAAAAACAAACACAACACACATCACACATCATTCAAACTTAAGACAGTAAAAATTTAAATTTAAATTAAAAATAGATATAAATAAAGTAGAAATAAAATTTCAGAATGTGATTCAACAAATCCTGGTTCTCTGACACTCACTTGAATATTGATTCCACAGGATTTGTATTGGTTGTGGAAAGAGCAAATGGACAAGAAGGTAAGAACCATTCTTTTCTTAACCTTTGGTTGTTGTTTTCTTCTGTTTGACAAAAATGTTTGAAAACTTTTCCAGAGAATGCAGCACTTTGGGGCAAAACTACTCAGTCCTCAAGTTATGGAATCGGTTACCCTGAACTTGCGCTTGATGGTTTGGTCGGCACCTGGTCTCACACTAACACAGAGACCGACCCGTGGTGGAGAGTGGATCTACTGAAGGTATACTGCGTGAACAGAGTGACCATCACTAACAGAAACAGCCATGCTTTGAGGATAAACGGAGCTGTGATTCGCGTCGGGAACTTCCCTGACATTTACAGCAACACCATGTGAGTCTTCCTTTGACTGTGTTGATGAATGTGGCAGTAGATGAACAGAAACTGATAACAGATTATCTCTCTGTAGATGTGCTGTAATTTCCAGTCTTGCGGTTAGCGCTACGGCCACTTTCTCATGCGGCGGGATGGTGGGACGTTACATGGTTGTTCATATTCCTGGAAATGACAAGATTCTTAGTCTTGCTGAGGTTGGAGTCTATGGGGATTTGGCAGGTAATTCATTGTTGTATAGCACTCGATACTGAAAGTAGTAAATCATTTTTATTCCACAGCTCTCTGAAATTATTGAACCTGATTGGTCTGTGAAGGCGCTGTTTGAGATAACGGCGTTTAAAAGAATGGTGTTAGTGTAACCCCTAAGAGTCAGGCGCTCTAACAAGGAGGCTAAAGACTGCAGCGTCTAGAGTCTGTCGCTAGCGCGCCTATTGAGATCAGGGGAGTGAGGTTTACTCGCACAGCAACTACTAGCTGGCCTCCGTTACACTCACCCCCCTAAACCTCACTCTCATCCGGGTCACGGCACCAATTTAACCCCTACACCCGGGTCCAACTCGACCTGCTCCGAGCGAGCCTCGAACCCGGGTCTCCGGCGTGAGAGTCAGGCGCTCTAACAAGGAGGCTAAAGACTGCAGCGTCTAGAGTCTGTCGACTACTAGCTGGCCTCCGTTACATTAGATAATGACATAATTTTTCAGTAACGGGGTAATTTTACACTGTGTTCCCCTAACGTAAAATATTATGCAATACGAGAGAGTCGAACCACGAACGACGTGCTAAGTTTGAACGGTGTTCGTGGTTTGACTTGTCGAGACTGTTTTCCAAAAATGGCGCCGCCTGTCTACACAAAGTGAACTGTCTTTATAAAGTATCTTCTTATTAAACGGTCTGTACACTTACAAAGTTCTCAATGGTTCTTTTTGCATGCAGGGACCCTCATTATGTTACTATGTTAGTGTGGGGCCATTTTGAGCCTAGCGATTTCTTTTGGCTTACTATATGCCGTATACACGAGCATTATAAGCTAAAAAGTTTTTCGAGATAAAACTCTTTGCATTCGATTACCATGAAAACAAATCTCAGAGAACGGTTGACTAGGTACCGATGTTTTATTAGACCAAAGGTTCATTTTGCGCCGGAGTTCTCCTTTAAGCCTCGGCCTCGTTTTTGGTTCCTTCAAGAGTTCCTTGGTTCGTTTGTGTTGACGTCTATGGCCCTCCTTTCGAAAACCACACTCCTGTGTGTCCCTTGTAGGTGTTTGAATTCACTAGTATTACTATTTCCCTCCCTGGTTAACGGGGTGGCCTGGTCGTGCATATCTAGAGGTCGTTTTCTCCTCTTAAGGTCCCGCTACATCTGTTTCCCTTCTCCGCCATTTTTATTTTTAGTGAAAAACTCTAAAATAAGGGGTACCACTGAATATTTTCTTTAAATTGTCCGTCTTCTTTGGACTCGGCCCAGCCTTGCCAAAATTTTGAGGTGAAAATGGGAGTAGGACACTTTAATGTTAATAAAATTCCCAGTTATTCATTTTATGTCTCAGAATGTGTAATTCTTGATTGTAATTTCACGAAGCTGAGAAATGCAAATCTGAGACGATAGAGAAAGGGAGGGGTAGCCAAATCCATAGCCGGATTCGAAGACTTTCGAAGTGCTTTCGTTGGTAAAAGAATTAGCTAATCACCATCGAGTGAGTGTTCAGAAAAGTAACACTGCTGAGATGTAAATCACGTGATATTAGTTTGAACCGCTTCTGCTGATGTAGCTATGGAGAGTCGAGATACTGAATATCAGATCGCAAACAAATTTACTAAACTACTATTCAAACACTAGCTACAAATTAAAAATGAATTTCCCATGCCTAAGTTGGATTTAGGCTATAGAACAATCAGCTTCACTGAACGGCTCTTTTAACACGGACATTTAAAAGGACGGAAGGAAGGATGGAAGTGATAGGCTAGGACTAGGTGAGTCAACTTATTTTATTTTCTTGATGTATGTGTCGTTTTCTATACATATTCCATCTATTAGTGATAAAAAAGCCACTTTAAACCAGTTAAAAAACACGACCGCTAAAATTTGGTCTGCCTCTTACCCACCACCCGCCTCTGCTCAAAGCTTCTTGCCAGGAACTGTTTTTCTTTGTGGAAGCTTTGCGTTTAATGAGTGATATAAAGATACATATCACGTATATTTGCAGCAGAGATAGAAGTTTTGATAAGCTCGGTAGAAAGGGAAAGTTTTTTCTTTTCACCATTGTAGCTCACTCAAAGACAGAGAGTGGGCAAAAGTTGAAGTCAAAAATAAAGATGAGTAAATTTTCTAGGAAATCGGGCAGTAAGAGGAGCCGCTACACAGTCGTCAACATTTGGGGACTGGTTTGCTGGAAAGGCCATTGACAGTAATCGAGGTCTTCAGCAGTTGAATACCGGATGCTCCTCAACCCTTAGTCAGACTAACCCGTGGTGGAGGCTGGATCTGCATGATGTGTACCGAGTTAGTAATGTGGTCGTCACTAACAGACAAGACTGCTGTGCAGAACAAATAAACGGAGCGGAGATTCGCATCGGGAACTCTTTGGAGAACAACGGCAGCAACAATCCCATGTGAGACTCTTGAGGTTGAAAGTACATGAGAGCTTGAGCACAAATGAGAAGGATTAATGTGAATGTGAAGATTATATTATCTTTATCTCCATCTGTTTCTCTCTCTGTCTGTAGATGTGCTGTTATTCCTGATATTCCAGCAGGCGAGTCCTACAACTACTCATGTGATGGGATGGTCGGACGTCATGTGATTGTTCATATTCCTGGAGATCAGAAGATTCTTACATTTTGTGAGGTTGAAATCTACGGGTATTTGTCAGGTAATTCATGGTTGTTGTACAGCATTCTATTGAACAAGAGGAAAAACGAATTTTGTTGATAGGCCTTACGGTTAAAAAGTTATTTGCATAATAAAAGTGAAACTTTGGACAGGTGATGGCACTAGAGGGGATGAGTTAGAGACACCGAAATTGGTGTATTTAATGTTGGGACTGTCCTCTATCAGAATGTCAAACCAAAACAACTTTCCCGCAAACCGGTCTACGCCCAGTCGGAAGAAGAAGAAGAATAATAAGAAGAACTGGAACAGATACAATAGGTGCCTCGCACCTTCGGTGCTTGGCCCCTAATAAATTATACCACATCAAGGGCGTAGATTTGGTTTGAAGTGTAAAGCTTTTTAGCAGAATCCTAGTCTATTCTCCCTTGAGATTTTATTGTTTTGCTAAACGTTTATAAGTGGAAGCGTACACAGATAGAAACATTGTGTCGGCCCACATCTGGCACATGTGGAATGATGATCTGGCCCACATACCGCGTGGGATGATGGAACTTGAGTGGACCACTCCTGTTTGCCAGATCTGGGCCACAACCCAGCAAACACATCTACGTTGTGGCAACGTCGGTGGCACAACCATTTCTACAATGGCAATGTCGCGGTCTACGCGCTCGCAATATTGAAACAACGAAGAATTGTAAGACGCGACAGGGTGTTAGCAATGTTATTGCCCGATGTTCATCAACTGAGAGACGACATCCTGACATTTTATTTAATTTTTAATTAGTCAGATGTTAGATATTTATATAGGCCTACTTTTTAGATATTGTTTATTCTTATTATTATTTAATGGGGCTATCAGTAAATTAACCTAATTATAATCAACACCTGCAAGTGTACACTTTGTGGTAGCTTGGAATTCAAAGGGGAATCGGATATGCATGTTTAGACGGAGGTCGGATGTCCAGATATCGTATATCTATATGATTTAAAACCACAGATCAGATGCGAAAAAAAAGGATCTCATGTGGATTTTTGTGTTTACACGTGTGCAACAAATTCCGATCTGTGTCAGATGTGTGTGAAATACCAGATTTTTTTGTGCCAACTAAACTCAGCCTTTAAGAGCTGCAATCATATTAGTGCTTTTTCTGTTTCACAACCTTGCTAGAAGATACCCATACTAATTTGCTGATTCGTAAAGTTTTTGTCTTGTGTTAAATAAAGCAGAATCTACCCTTTGAGTAAACAACTGATCCAATGCCTCTCAGAAGTGACTCTCTTCACCTCAAGTCATTGTTCGCTAATAATCTTCACTTCTGTTCTGCTACAAACTTTGTGCATCAATGTTCGCATCAATGTGCATCAATGCCTTGTTTTCATACATTTTTTTTTAGAAAATCTGGCGGTAGCTGGAGCCGCTAGTTTTTTTCATACATTTTTTTTTAGAAAATCTGGCGGTAGCTGGAGCCGCTACACAGTCGTCAACATCTGGGGACGGGTTTGCTGAAAAGGCCGTTGATCGAGGTCTCCAGCAGTTGTACACGGGATGCTCCTCAACCCTTAGTCAGACTAACCCGTGGTGGAGGCTGGATCTGCGTGATGTGTACCGAGTTAGTAATGTGGTCATCACCAACAGACGAGACTGCTGTGCAGAACAAATAAATGGAGCGGAGATTCGCATCGGGAACTCTTTGGAGAACAACGCCAACAACAATCCCATGTGAGACTCTTGAGGTTGAAAGAACATGAGAGCTTGAGCACAAATGTAGATTTGAATATATGACAGTGTCTTGATCTCCTTTATATGTTTGTCTCTCTGTCTGTAGATGTGCTGTTATTCCTGCTATTCCAGCAGGTGAGTCCTACAACTACTCATGTGGTGGGATGGAGGGACGTTATGTGAATCTGATCATTCCTGGAGACATGAAGACACTCACTCTCTGTGAGGTGAAGGTCTATGGAGAAGGTACACACTCATATTGCTTTATAATATCAAATAATAATAATGTCTTCACATCGTCATATTAGTCAACAAGACATAGTGAGGAACAGGGAAATGTTTTAATAAATGCCAATATGTTGGTTCCAATATTTAAAATATTTCATTGTTAATTGAATTCAAAGTTTTTATGTATTTACATGTGTGACTGTGTTTGTTTAGTTCTCTGTTTAAAAAGGTCATTTGTAAAAATGCAGTTTAACTCCATCAATGATTTGACTGACCCTTCAATGAGAGAAAATGTTCTGAAACAGGTGAGAGAAAGAAACCAATTCAACCTTTATGATTACTGTGAGAAGCATAGATTAGGCCAAAAGTCATATCATTTTTGCTGCATTTTATAGTAAACATAAAAAGGTTATTTCAACGTCGACTTATTTGACTATCGTTGGTGCAAGGGGATATGGTTATACTATGATGCCCAGTTTGAAGAAATGCTTGTGGGCTACTCTCAGTCAACAACTTATGTGTTTTGGTAAATACTGTTACAAAGACCATAAACTCGCATAAAAAGCCATGAGACAAAATTAGGAAAAATGAGGTTGCTGCTGGAAGAGATGTTAGTGAGGCCAGCAGGGGGCAGTATTCACCCTTTGGTAAGTGTGGTCCTAATATCCCAGTATAATGATGGGGACACTATGCAGTCAAAAAGCAATCATTGGGTCTAGACATCAACACGACTTTCATTTTCAACTGAAACATGACACCTGAAGGACGTTGGATTAGTTTGGAGTCCAGTGTCTTCCTGATGCTAGTAAATCACCTTCACCTGCTTTCAGATGGACAATAAGATGGAGATATGAGTGTTAAAGTTAATGAAACAATTAAGTGATTAATTGAGTGACGATTGAGCATTATTGAAGACACTTGATGATAACAAGCAGAATCTCTGAAGGAGAAAATCACAAATTGTAAACCACCTTTATGGAGATCAGTGTTGGCTTTAGTTGGGCTCTTGACACTCATACTTTCACTTTAAATTTTGTTTGTCTGCTGTTATTGATTCATAACAGTCAAATGAACAAAGAAAACTGTAGTTTGATAGAGTTAGATGTGTTTTGACAATCATGCTGTGATCTGAAAAATGATTTATTCAGGTGATTTGGTTTAACTTGTGAGCAACAGTTTTGTGGTTCTGCTGCATATCTGTATTTTTCTTATAACCTAAAATATATAATAAAAATTGTTCTGATCAAATCACTTTTAACTTTATTTAGAAACACAGAAATCAATAATCAGCCTGTGTATCCCAACCATGGTGACAATAATAATCCTTGTTGCCACCAATCATAATAAATTGTGATCTGAATTGTCTATGTAATTTACTTTTCCTCATTGAATATTCTGCTCGTCACCATTGTTGAGAAGCATTGACTGAATCTTGAGGTCTGTGTGTGCCTTAAAGAAAGATTTTTTTAAACAACTCTTAAGAAACCCATTATATTATATCTTACATTCTAGATATTTATGCAGAATCAGAAATCACAAACGTAAATATAACTACTACCATTATATTTTTTTTTTTCTTTGTTCATCTGGCAGGTATACGTCACATTCTGATCTAATCGTTTTTGTTATTTTCAGTTGGGATCTGCTCTTGCTGAAAGAGGATTCACAGATGTGACACTGCGATGGACTCAAACTCTAAGTCCTAAACGGGTGATCCAGAAGGTGAACAATGCTAAACGTGAGTCTGTTCTCTTTATAGGCACAATAACCTATAAAATAAGCTGCACAAATGGAAATGATTATACAATTATTAATGCGTTATAATGAGCAAAAAATAATTCATTTACAGGTACTTGTGAGAACAGAAAATTCCCTTGAAATCAACAGTCTTCGACTCTCTACATTAATATTGATCTGATTCTAAATACACAAAATATTTTTTTTCATAATGACATGTTTTGAGTGTAAAGACCCCATGTGTTAAAACCCCCCTGTAGTCAATAACTGTATCCCTTAAAACTCATCTTTGATCACCAAAATTATATATTTAAAAGTTTTTTCCTAAAAAAAATCTTCATGCTTACAAATGTTTAAATATCTTGCATGTAACTCGACACCCTTGCCTCATTTAGTATTTAGTATACATAGATATGCTCATTTCTATATCTATGAATATGCAAATGTGTCCCACCTCCACTCACTCACTCAGCTCAGAGATCCACTGGTTGACGATCACACGTTGATCTGATTGGTTGCAAGGTCACCGGTGATTTCAAACAGTGTTTTTGAGTCTTTGGTTCACTGCAGCTTTAAGGAGGAAATACTCAGCAATGCTGTACATGTACAGTAATAAATATAACATTTTATAAAAGTTACAGTTGTATCCTAGACGTTCTGTGCCTAAGTTTCCTCTGGTGTTTCTGTTAGTCTCCTAGGTTGAAAATGGTTTGATTAAGTGCCCTCTGGTGTTTCATATTTCTTTCATTGTTTTTCTCTGTTTTCTGAAGCCCTGTGTTTCTTTCAGTTCTTTGTCAGCTTTACTCAATGTTTTAAGTTGCTTGTTCTGTTTCTGAGTTCCTTCGTTAATAAAACAAAGACTGCTGCATTTATATTCTTTAATCCTCATTATCACAACCCAACTGTGACAAATCTTTATGTATTAGAAGAATCAGAATCAGAAAGAGCTTTATTGCCAAGTGTTCTTGCACACACAATAAATCTTTTTTGGTGCTGAGGCTAGTAATACAACTTATAACAATAAAAAATAAAATAAAATACAAAAAAATATGAGAACAAAAGTATCAGTTGGGTTTAGTCAGAATAAACATTTTCAGATTTACAGATTATGAGCGTATTTACAGTGTTTTAAATATTTTAGATTATAAATATCACCTGAGTTTAAGATATTGCCCTAAAAAGTGCATATATAGGACAGACTCAATTATGGCTGAGCAGAACTGAATCAGCAGCTCCTGTGGCAGGTTGAACTTCTTCAGCTGGCGAAGGAAGGACAGTCTCTGATGAGCCTTTTTCACAATGGAGTCAATGTGATTATCCACTTCAGGTCCTGAGAGATGGCAGTGCCCAGTGCTTCCACAGTGCTGTTCATGATGGTGAGTGTGGGAGTGCTGGGCTGTTCCTCCTGAAGTCCACTATCATCTCCACAGTTTTGAGTGTGTTCAGCTCAAGGTTGTTATAAGCTGTTCAACCTCCAGTCTGTAAGCAGACTCGTCACCGTTTTGAATGAGTCAAAGTTAAACTACCTTTATTGTCCCACAAGGGGAAATTGAATTTGTAGCAAAACACAAAACTTACAACAACACTCAACAACACAACCAACCAGCAAAGAAGGAAGGAATTCACATTAGCGCCCAATGTATATAATAAATAACAACACCATCAAATGCAAAAATGCAAATTGTGCAAGTTTATATATAGTGCCATTAAGGTGCCACAGCTGCCGGAACGAAAGATATGTGCAACCTCTTTGTTCTGCATCTAGGAACTCGATAACGCCGCTCAGAGGGAAAAAGTTCAAACTCTGTTCAAAGGGGATGATCCTGTGAACGAGCTAAAGCTCTAACTTTCCTCTGGACCTGTTTTATGTTTAACTCCCCCGCACTCAAAAAAAAAAAATAACTCTTTGAATGAACATAAAAAATCATGGAAAGGTTTTCGACGTAATTAACTTTCTTTATTTCAGCATTATGCAATTCTGTTATTCCAATTACGTTGAGTCAACTTAATGTACTAAAGTTGATTCAACTTTTATACTATGGTTGGGCTCAACTTGAATTTAAAAAGTCTTCCTGATACGTTTCAGGTATCCAATATAATAAAGTTTATTTTAATGTCACATTAATCCATTTCTAGTATAAGTACTATCTACCAATAGCATTTGTTAGCTTCTTAAATTATAAGATTTACATGTTTCATCAACCAAAGCATTTGCTGAAAGGATTGCTAAGTTTTCAGCCTAACCAAATGCTCCACTCTTCTCCACAATGGTAATTTAAAGTGTACTAATAATTGCAATATAATTGAACATTAAACACAGTTATGCACTATAAAGTCTTCTCCTTTTCTCATTTTCTCAAAATAATATTCTCTCTTAATTCAGCCATATGGAAAGCATGTTGGGAACTAACAAGCACAGCCCAGTTTCAGTTAATGCAATACAAATCATTCATGCAATCCAACACAAACAGATTAACTAAACTTAAATTTTACATATTTAAGTAGATTGAACACAATCAAATTAAGTTTGGACAAAATGTATGGATTTGTGTTGCTTAAGCTCGTTTTAATTAAACAATTTCAACAAGCAGCAAAAATATATATATATATTTTTTTGAGTGTGGTTGAGCCTGACTTTTCCTGGAAATATTATTCGCCACTTTGACCAGACTACCAAGTTTGTTTTTATTTGTCAGGGAGAGGCTTCCAAACCAAGCAGATATGCAGAAAGATAAGACCGATTCACTCTCTCTAGGATAGGGGAATGTATAAACTGAAAGCCATCATATGTTGCTTTTTTACATTTTCTCATTGGACGCATGCAAAATGCTAAATTAGTGATTATGTCTACTGAAGGAGTATATTTATTTAATTCTCCAAAAAATAACGAGAACATTTCATTTAATTGAAAGGAGAGGTTTTTTTTTCTCTCCAAAATAATTCAGTTACTAATCTGTACAGGTCTGTGAGACCATCTACAATACTCTCAGAAAGAGAAATCTAAATCAGAAATGCTCTAAACAACACCATCTCCTGTGTGCATATGAACTAAATATTCTAGGTCCAGAGGTTGCCGACTTAGGCCCTGTTTACACGAGAACGCCCGCGGGTGAAAACGTAAAAATATTTTATCGGATGTGCCTTTCGTTTCCACGGCGACGGCATTTTTGAGGCTTAAAAACGCAAAAAAGTGAAACCACCCTCCAGAGTGGAAATCTTAAAAACGCTCCACCGCCGCGTTCCCGTGTAAACGATAAAAACACTAAAGTCTGCTTGACAGTGAAGGTTGACAGTGCAGGCGCGCAGACTTGGTGTTGTTGTGCGGCAGTGCTCCACATCGCCACCTAGCCGCCTGGAGTGCATACTACATTGAATTTCACGCACTTTTGCGGCACCAAATGCACGCGCATTTCCCAACCAAAACGCTCGTATAAACGCAGAATAAAAAGCATTTTCTCCACTTTTGCATTTTCTCTTCAGAATCAGTTCCGTGTAAACATAGCCTGAGAATGTGCTGAAGTCGCTACCTCATTATGAGAACCAGCTGGAAGATCACTGGACAGACAGTTATTACAATTAGAAATGCAATATGTTAAACATTAATGAAAACTTGTAAATGGGTTGTACAAAATGTAATGTTCGAACGCTCTTGCTCACTGCTGAGCGTTTTGCTCCATCGCTTTTAAATTTTTTAGCACTCTATCAATTTTATATTTTTATATTTAATCTCCTTTTATCACCTAATTTTAACTTTAACAAATCAGCACAGTGCTCAAACGATTAGTACATGTAACCGGGGCAGGAATAGCCAACGCAGTCTCATCCCAAGACGTCATATAACTGACGTTTTGGGACGTCTTTTGACCATACGTCAATATCCGCCTTTTTAGGGCCCCCTTAAACGTCGGTAGATGAGGTTATGGGATCCTAACTCTACCCCAGACCTAAAACTAACCCGTCACCTAACTGACGTTAAAGGTAAAGCGTCAGTTGTATGACGGCCCGGGATCGCCATCTACCGACGTTTAAGGGGGCCCTAAAAACGGCGGATTCTCTGGTGAATCTGCCCTATGACTAGCAACTCATGCGCAGATGAGAAAGAGCGCGTCAGACTGGAGGAGAGCGCAGTTTGAGACGGACTGGGGAGTCACACAGGGGGAGAAATAGTCGATTAAACTGTTAAAGAGAGTAAATTTCCAGTTTGATATTGACTTGGGCATTTGTGGTGATAACAGTCGTGAGTGTATCATTGATTCGGCTGCTCATACCAGTGAGGTCTTCCGTGGGGAAGGGGAACTTCGGTGTTGGTGGAGATTGAGTTCATCTGTAAGCTAAAGTCAAAAGTTGGCAGCTACAGTCCATGAATAGGATGTAAATTTGGCATTTGCTTACATAGGCTGTAACAAAATAAATTAGTCAAAAATAACGTTATGCTGTAGAGATTAATCACATTTGAGCAGCTCGCCTCTATTTGTATATGTTCAAATCTCCCAGTTTGAATTGCAGAGAAGACCGCTTACTGAAAACAAAAGAACAGATCATTGAGATTATGAGTTATACACAAAAACTTTTTAATGTTGTACGGACACATAATTGTTTTTATAATATTATATTTTCTTTCTCTATTAAAAAACAGTTGTTGAATATTACCAGGGAGTAGGTTATTGTTTGCTTTATACATTATTTGTGCTGTTTGAACATAAACCAGATCAGTAAATTTCAACGTCTTGGATTTTAAAAATAGTACATTTGTGTGATCTCTATAACCAGCACCTTGAATCATCCTTATGGCTCTTTTTTGTAACATAAATAAAGATAATAGTCTGCATCTGTAAGTATTACCCCAAACCTCTACACAATACTTTAAATATGGTAATATCAGCGCACAGTAAAGAATGTGGAGTGATTTGTAGTTCAGAACATGTTTCGCTTTGTTAAATATTGAAATACTTCTTGAAAGTTTACATGTTTTATGTGAGATTTCCAACTTATTTTATCGTCTATTATCACCCCAAGAAACTTATTTTCATTAACCCTTTCTATGTCCACCCCATCTACCTGTATCCGAATTTAATAACATGAAGTTAGTTTTATTAATGTTTAATGATAATTTATTTTTATCAAACCTTCTTTTTAATTTATACATTGCTGAAGTAGTAATCTCCACTAAAAAATATTTGTGTCATCCGCAAATAGCACTAGTTTCACTGTCTTTGTAAATTTACATAGATAATTTATATATAACAAAAACAATTTTGGACCCAGAACTGACCCCTGTGGGACGCCACAAGTAATGTCCAATGTAATGTAACATGAAGTTAGTTTCATTAATGTTTAATGATAATTTATTTTTATCAAACCATCTTTTTTAATTTATACATTGCTGAAGTTAATTGAAGTTGAGTGTTTACTATTCACTAGAAGTGAAACATAGAAGTTGTAACATGCTTTCGATATCTTCTACAGTTAATTCTATAACTATACGAATTAATAGCTCGTCGTTCAAGAATAGTTTGCCAAAGTTTTGTGCGGTTTGGTATGTAATCAACACGGTCATTTCTCGCGATTCCCTGCAGTTTAATTTCATTAAAACACAGAAAACTAAAACATACAAATGCATTTTTTATTTAATTATTTGCTCCGCTTGTGAGGCAATACTCTTTAAGTTCAGTAACCTCGGAAAAGTGCCATCCACATGTTGTGATTTTTGCTGTGCACATGTGTATTAGTGTCCTTTGTGATCGTGGGAAATTTGAACTATGGACGCATCTTCGATCCGATGATATCGGCAAAAGCCGATATTCACTTCACCACAAACTCCACAATGAATAGCTTAGTATCCGAAAACTAATATCTTCACAGTCGTTATTAACTGGCATATTTCATGGTATTGTGTCATGCAAGGTCATTGCAAAATATAGAGAAATGGGCGAGGTGTTTTAATTTCCCTTGCTTTTATTGTATTCTAATTTGTATTCATTTCTGTGTAAAGCATTTTGAAATAGTGTCTGAAATGTGCCACATAAATGAACTTGCCTTGCCTGACAAACATCAAGTCGGCTGTCAAACCATTTACATACACAAAGGAGCATCTATTCAACATATGATTTGATTAGTAAAGTAGATCTAAAAAGCAAACTGAAGAATACTATCCTAGAGATCAAGTGACAAAAGCTCAAACGTTTGCAATCAGTAAAACACTAAAGACTGGAGTTATAATGCTGAAACTACAGCTTTCATATCAGGAATATTACACAGAAAATAGATATTTTAAATTGTAATATTTCTGTTTTCACTATTAAAAAACAGGGTTTTTTTTTTTAAGAGACTGGTCTAGAAAGCAAGAAAAGTCACGACTGGTGATGTTCTGGGTGTTTTCTGCTGTGTATAAAAGTGTACACTGAATTCCCAAATCAGCTGCTAAACAAATAAGAAAAAATTTCGGTGTGTGTTTCCGAAACCTGATGTTCGGTGGGAAAAACACGAAATGCAAACCTCAGACCGTCTCCACGTTTCTGATACTCACCAGTGTGTGACTGATTCTCTAACATTATTATACAAATTACAGTAAACCATTCAATTTATCACAGTTATTTACCATATATAGCAAGGAAACTTTCTGTTAACCAATTAACAGTCTTTTTCTGTTAAAATCATTTTTTTTTACAGTAATTAAATGAAATATTAAAAGTTATTATATTAAAACTCATTACAACTATGAGTTTCAATGTAAACAACGATTGATTTATATTATATTTACTATACTTATTATATCTATATATTTGTAAAGCCATTAGTTAACATATGCTATAATATGCTATCATACAATCTTTGTTTTAGTTCTTAAAGGTTTGAATACACAGAAACAGTGAAGCAAAATTGATTTAAAGTCCCCCTTTGGTGAAAATTAAGCTTTTAATGTTATGTCTATGTGGTGTTTTTAATATGATTTAAGACCAACCATGTGTAAATTCACAAATCAACAGCATTGCTAGGTATTTTCTGATTGAGAATGTAAATTTAGTGAGTAGAAGACAGTGTTGATTTCAAGGGGATTTTCTCTTCTCACAAGGACCTGTAAATGAAAATATTTTGCTCATTACACATTACTATAATTTTATACTCATTTCCATTTGTGCATGTTATTTTCAGTTGTGATAACAGACTTACGTATAGCATTGTTCACCT
>NW_024121544.1:0-24912 GCF_016745375.1 Pimephales promelas | reverse complement strand
CTCTTTGTTCTGCATCTAGGAACTCGATAACGCCGCTCAGAGGGAAAAAGTTCAAACTCAAGTGGATGATCCTGTGAATGAATGAGCTAAAGCCCTAACTTTCCTTTGGACCTGTTTTATGTTTCACTCCCCCGCACTCAAAAAAAATACGGAAGCCCTGAACCGCAACCTAAAAAAAAAAAAATCTGTAAAAAAAAAAAATCTGTAAAAAAAAAAAAAAAAAAAAATCTGTAAAAAAAAAAAATCTAGCATTTCGAGATTAAAGTCGAAACATTTCGAGAGACAAGAGTATGAGAATACAGTCTTCTGTAGAAGCTGCGTGTGTGTGCTTGCCATTGTCTCACATTGCCGCACACACAGTCATTCATAATGGCCAATAGCGAGTTTCACACTGTGTGTGTGTGTGTTTTGTTTCATCAAAGGAAATTCAACAGGTGCCAATCTACCAGCATTACGACGTTATAAAATATACTGCGCCGGAATAGACTTTAGCCTATAGGAAAACCAACACGGAGAACACTTTTCAGACTGGATGGAGAAATCCAGCTTTATGAATGAATGAATGAATGAATGAATGAATGAATAGGGCATTTATATAGCGCTTTATATGCCTACACTCAAAGTGTTTTACAATCATATCAGAGAATCTCTCCTCAACCATAAGTGGTTATTAAATCTTATGAAATCACAGGATCCGGTCAAATGATTGGATACAGAATGATGCACTTAAAATGTATCCAGAGCGTATTTACGGTGAAGAGGGAGACCGAACAGCTACTGTTGTGTTCTCGTCGACCCAGATAGTGTTGACTAGACGAGCACGAAAACACCTCAGAAACACTGACGCTAGCACGTGTGACGTGTGTAGAATTTTGTTGAAAGCCCAGATAAAAGTAAAAAGCTACTATTTTGTGTTTATCCATGGCAGTTCGACTTCACACACACACACACACACACGCTCACACAATTAACTTAATTTATTTCAGCATTATGCAATGCTGTTATTCCAATTGAATGTATTTACATTGAGTCAACTTAATGTACTAAAGTTGATTGAACTTATTCACTATGGTTGGGCACAGCTTAATTTAATATTGTCAGTGATTTTAAAAAGGCTTCCTGATACGTTTCAGGTATTCAAATTCATAATATTCATTCATCCAATATAATAAAGTTTATTTTAATGTCACATTAATACATTTCTAGTATAAGTACTATCTATCAATAGCATTTGTTAGCTTCTTAAATGATAAGATTTACATGCGTAACCTAGATTTACATGCATTTGCTGAAAGGATTGCTAAGTTTTCAGGCTAACCAAATGCTCTATTCTTCTCCACAATTGTAACCCACTGTAATTTAAATGCTTGCAATATAATTGAACATTAAACACAATTATGCACTATAAAGTCTTCTCCTTTTCATTTTCTCAAAAACAAAAAAACAAAAAACATAAAATAACATTTAATTTAGAAATGTATTCTCTCTTATTTCAGCCATATGCAAAGAATGCTGGGAACTAACAAGCACAGCCCAGTTTCAGTTATGTAATCCAACACAAACAGATTAAGTAAACTTAAATGTTACATATTTAAGTAGATTGAACACAATCAAATTAAGTTTGGACAAAATGTATAGATTTGTGTTGCTTAAGCTCGTTTTAATTAAACAATTTCAACAAGCAGCAAAATTTTTTTTTTTTTTTTTTTGAGTGTGGTTGAGCCTGACTTTTCCTGGAAATCTTGTTCGCCACTTTGACCAAACTACCAAGTCTGTTTTTATTTGTCAGGGAGAGGCTTCCAAACCAAGCAGATATGCAGAAAGATAAGACCGATTCACTCTCTCTAGGATAGGGGAATCTACAGTATAAGCTGAAAGCTCAGCCATCATATGTTGCTTTTTTACATTTTCTCTACATTGGACGCGAGCGAAATGCGTGCTAAATTAGTGATTATGTCTACTGACACAAGGATATTTATTTCATTCTCCAAAAAATAACGAGAACATTTCATTTAATTGAAAGGAGAGTTTTTTTTTTTTCTCTCCAAAATAATTCAGTTACTAATCTGTACAGGTCTGTGAGACCATCCACAATACTCTCAGAAAGAGAAATCTGATCTAAACAACACCATCTCCTGTGTGCATATGAATGAACTATAAATATTCGAGGTCCAGAGGTTGCCGACTTAGGCCGTGTTTATGCAAGAACGCTCGCGGGTGAAAACGTACAAATATTTTATCGGATGTGCCTTTCGTTTCCATGGCAACGGCGTTTTTGAGGCTTAAAAACGCAAAAAAGTGAAACCACCATCCAGAGTAGAAATCTTAAAAATAAATGGTAAAAACACTAAAGTCTGCTTGACAGTGGAGGTTGGTGTTGTTGTGCGGTAATGCTCCACATCGCCACCTAGCCGCCTGGAGTGCATACTACATTGAATTTCACGCACTTTTGCGGCATCAAATGCACGCGGATTTCCCAACCAAAACGCTCGTATAAACGCAGAATAAAAAGTAATAACGCAACGCCACTTTTGCATTTTCTCTTCAGAATCATTTCCGTGTAAACATAGCCTGATAATGTGCTGAAGTCGCTACCTCATTATGAGAACCAGCTGGAAGATCACTGGACAGACAGTTATTAAAATTAGAAATTCAATATGTTAAACATTAATGAAAACTTGTAAATGGGTTGTACAAAATGTAATGTTCGAACGCTCTTGCTCACTGCTGAGCGTTTTGCTCCATCGCTTTTAAATTTTTTAGCGTTCTATCAATTTTATATTTTTATATTTGATCTCCTTTTATCACCTAATTTTAACTTTAACAAATCAGCACAGTGCTCAAACGATTACTACATGTAACCGGGGCAGGAATAGCCAACGCAGTCTCATCCCAAGACGTCATATAACTGACGTTTTGGGACGTCTTTTGACCATACGTCAATATTCGCCTTTTTAGGCCCCCCTTAAACGTCGGTAGATGAGGTTATGGGATCCTAACTCTACCCCAGACCTAAACCTAACTGACGTTAAAGGTAAAGCGTCAGTTGTATGACGGCCCGGGATCGCCATCTACCGACGTTTAAGGGGGCCCTAAAAACGGCGGATATTGACGTATGGTCAAAAGACGTACCAAGACGTCAGTTATATGACTTTTTGGGATGAGAATGTGTTGGAATAGCCTGATATTTGATTAAATTCTCTGGTGAATCTGCCCTATGACTCAGACAGCAACTCATGCGCGGATGAGAAAGAGCGTGTCAGACTGGAGGAGAGCGCAGTTTGAGACGGACTGGGGAGTCACACAGGGGAAGAAATAGTCGATTAAACTGTTAAAGAGAGTAAATTTCCAGTTTGATATTGACTTGGGCATTTGTGGTGATAACAGTCGTGAGTGTATCGTTGATTCGGCTGCTCATACCAGTGAGGTCTTCCGTGGGGAAGGGGAACTTCGGTGTTGGTGGAGATTGAGTTAATCTGTAAACTAAAGTCAAAAGTTGGCAGCTACAGTCCATGAATAGGATGTAAATTTGGCATTTGCTTACATAGGCTGTAACAAAATAAATTAGTCAAAAATAACGTTATGCTGTAGAGATTAATCACATTTGAGCAGCTCGCCTCTATTTGTATATGTTCAAATCTCCCAGTTTGAATTGCAGAGAAGACCGCTTACTGAAAACAAAAGAACAGATCATTGAGATTATGAGTTATACACAAAAACTTTTTAATGTTGTACGGACACATAATTGTTTTTATAATATTATATCTCCCTTCTCTATTAAAAAAAACAGTTGTTGAATATTACCAGGGAGTAGGTTATTGTTTGCTTTATACATTATTTGTGCTGTTTGAACATAAACCAGATCAGTAAATTTCAACGTCTTGGATTTTAAAAATAGTACATTTGTGTGATCTCTATAACCAGCACCTTGAATCATCCTTATGGCTCTTTTTTGTAACATAAATAAAGATAATAGTCTGCATCTGTAAGTATTACCCCAAACCTCTACACAATACTTTAAATATGGTAATATCAGCGCACAGTAAGAATGTGGAGTGATTTGTAGTTCAGAACATGTTTCGCTTTGTTCAATATTGAAATACTTCTTGAAAGTTTACATGTTTTATGTGAGATTTCCAACTTATTTTATCGTCTATTATCACCCCAAGAAACTTATTTTCATTAACCCTTTCTATGTCCACCTGTATCCGAATTTAATAACATGAAGTTAGTTTTATTAATGTTTAATGATAATTTATTTTTATCAAACCTTCTTTTTAATTTATACATTGCTGAAGTAGTAATCTCCACTAAAAAATATTTGTGTCATCCGCAAATAGCACTAGTTTCACTGTCTTTGTAAATTTACATAGATAATTTATATATAACAAAAACAATTTTGGACCCAGAACTGACCCCTGTGGGATGCCACAAGTAATGTCCAATGTAATGTAACATGAAGTTAGTTTCATTAATGTTTAATGATAATTTATTTTTATCAAACCATCTTTTTTTAATTTATACATTGCTAAAGTTAATTGAAGTTGAGTGTTTACTATTCACTAGAAGTGAAACATAGAAGTTGTAACATGCTTTCGATATCTTCTACAGTTAATTCTATAACTATACGAATTAATAATAGCTCGTCGTTCAAGACTAGTTTGCCAAAGTTTTGTGCGGTTTGGTATGTAATCAACACGGTCATTTCTCGCGATTCCCTGCAGTTTAATTTCATTAAACACAGAAACTAAAACATACAAATGCATTTTTTATTTAATTAATTGCTCCGCTTGTGAGGCAATACTCTTTAAGTTGAGTAACCTCGGAAAAGAGCCATCCACATGTTGTGATTTTTCAGCCCGTTCTCATCCTTTAACGTCATATAGAACGCTATATGCAAAAACGGCGCTATACTACGCACATGGCACCCTTTATCGTTAATATAACACGCAAACCCAAGACGTTATAAATCCTTTAGCGTGAATATGACACGCACACCCTACCCCACACCTAAACTTAGCCCTCACAGCACGTGTTATATTAACGATAACGGGTGCCATGTGCGTAGTATAGCGCCGTTTTGTCATATAGCGTTCTATATGACGTTAAAGGATGAGAATGCGTTGGATTTTTTGTTGTGCACATGTGTATTAGTGTCCTTTGTGATCGTGGGAAATTTGAACTATGGACGCATCTTCGATCCGATGATATCGGCAAAAGCCGATATTCACTTCACCACAAACTCCACAATGAATAGCTTAGTATCCGAAAACTAATATCTTCACAGTCGTTATTAACTGGCATATTTCATGGTATTGTGTCATGCAAGGTCATTGCAAAATGTAGAGAAATGTGCAAGGTGTTTTAATTTCCCTTGCTTTTATTGTATTCTAATTTGTATTCATTTCTGTGTAAAGCATTTTGAAATAGTGTCTGAAATCTGCCACATAAATGAACTTGCCTTGCCTGACAAACATCAAGTCGGCTGTCAAACTATTTACATACACAAAGGAGCATCTATTCAACATATGATTTGATTAGTAAAGTAGATCTAAAAAGCAAACTGAAAAATACTATCCTAGAGATCAAGTGACAAAAGCTCAAAAGTTTGCAATCAGTAAAACACTAAAGACTGGAGTTATAATGCTGAAACTACAGCTTTCATATCAGGAATATTACACAGAAAATAGATATTTTAAATTGTAATATTTCTGTTTTCACTATTAAAAAACAGGGGTTTTTTTTTAAGAGACTGGTCTAGAAAGCAAGAAAAGTCATGACTGGTGATGTTCTGGGTCATTTTGTTTTTTATAACAACTATGAGTTTCAATGTAAACAACAATTGATATATATTATATTTACTACTATATATTTTTAATGCCATTAGTTAATATATGGTATAACCATTATACAATCTTTTTTGGTTCTTAAAGGTTTGAATACACAGAAACAGTGAAGCAAAATTGATTTATAGCCCCCTTTGGTGAAAATGAAGCGTTTAATGTTATGTCTATGTGGCGTTTTTAATATGATTTAAGACCAACCATGTGTAAATTCACAAATCAACAGCATTGCTAGGTATTTTCTGATTGAGAATGTAAATTTAGTGAGTAAGACAGTGTTGATTTCAAGGGGATTTTCTCTTCTCACAAGGACCTGTAAATGAAAATATTTTGCTCATTACACATTACTATAATTTTATACTCATTTCCATTTGTGCATCTTATTTTCAGTTGTGATAAGAGACTTACGTATAGCATTGTTCACCTTCTGGATCACCCGTTTAGGAGTTTGAGTCCATCGCAGTGTCACACCTGTGAATCCTCTTTTAGCAAGAGCAGATCCCAACTGAAAATAACATTCATAGTGAACAGATTAGATCATGGGATGATAGACTCAAACATTCCTCACTAAAAAGCACAGCATGTCATTGTGACGTCAGGAAGACGATTCTTTGACTGTAAGCTCCAACATCAGACCAAATTGTTTACTTAATAGAGACACAATCATCATTTAGAGGTCTTTTTCACTGGTGTCATCCAGAATATATTATTTTGATACACACATATGTGAAGCTGATAATAAGTGTACTGCCATGCATTTCAGGTTTTTCATTTTCAACCAACATTTAACGTCTGCCCAATGTTAGATCTTGAGGAGCAAGAGTGGCGTTTTCATTTAAACCAGTTCTCTTTTTGTAAGTGCAAATGCTTTGCAGTAAAACTAATTTTGTCCTTAATATCTTCAGGTCATAATAATTTGATGTACAATAAATCTACACTGAAATAGGTTCCAAAAGGTGTTTTATTTCACAGCTATACCATAGAAGAACTATATTCAGAGATCCGTAAAAAGAAAAAAAAAAAGTAATGTGAAGAAGATCTCGGGTTACTTGACTGCAACCCTGTTCCCTGAAAAGCGGGAATGACATGATGAACTGAGTTCATTGGGAAAACATTTTTTATTTATTTTTTTGACCGGTTCTCAAGTACGTGTGGCTAACAAGAACTTGTCTTTAACTAACCTCTGACGATGACGTCATTAGAACTTGTGCTTATGAGAGGCTATAAAAGATGTCTGAAGAGTGTGGCAATGCGGCGCAGCATCTCGTTCCACCGTTAACATCTCGTTCCAGGGTTACAGTCAAGTAACCCGAGATGTTCCCTATCAAAAGCTACTCTTAATGCTGCGCTGACAGCGCTGTGGGAACACCGACACTGCTGCACTGGAAGTGTTTGGACCCCGCAAGCTTGTGTAGTGTGTGGCACAAACACAAGAATGGCCTTAGGTATGAGCTTGGGATGTCAAGTCAAGGGCATGTGAGCCTGGAGTAACATGGAGAGAACCAGCCTACCGCATCACATACTTTTTTTGCAAGGTAGCGCCTCTTGCCAAAGCCCTGAAGTCAGAAGCTTGTCAGGCGTTGAACCTAATGGTTCTCAACTTGCTTTTCAAGGAGGACTATGGCCAAGACCTAAAAAGGGATCTTTGCTCTAACGGAAGGGCTTAGCCGCCTCACTCCATTGACGAAGCGGAGAATCAGAGGGTGCTTCCCGACTCAATCAGGGCATGGCAAGCCGATATGACAGCCACAAATACCCTGAGAGAAGCTGGGCATGTGCCAAATGATCAACGCTCACGAGCGTTTCTTCAAACTGGGCATCAGCGTATAACCACGTGCCCTTGCACCCACCATAGTCAAATAAGTCGACGTTGAGGGCACAGAGTCATGTGAAAAATAAGGTTTCCCCCATGAATGCTTTAACTCGTCATGAAAAGGACCTTGCAGATTGGAGAGACCGTCGCTGAGACTCCCCCCCCCTTGCTGTCGGACAGAAATGTGAACTTTATCACTTGCTCTTTCTCCTGTGGCCAGTCAAGTTGTAATCTGGCCTCTTCACAAGAGACCACAGAATAACTCCTCATGCACTTCATCATCGAGGGACGAGTGCTCAGAGGCGGCGTTCTCAAAGTCCATCTCCAGATAGCTATTTCGTCATTTAACTCTTCAGAATTATTTATAGCTTTCCACGAGTGTGCATTCTAATGACATCATCAATATGTTATTTAAAGCCATGTTCTTGTTCTTGGCGTGTTCTTGACTTCAGAACAGGTCAAACAAAAATGTTTTCCCATAGCACTGTCAGCGCAGCACTGAGAGTAGCTTTTATAGCATTTTACCACTATAAAGAACATTTTGATTAATGGAAAGATTACATGAATGTTAAAGGTTCTTAAAGAAACAATTAATGCCATTTACTATAAAATGCAGCAAAAACTAAATGACTTGAGAACAATTTGGCCTAATATTCAACATCTATGCTTCTCACAGTATTCAATAAAGGTTGAATGGGTTTCTTTCTCTCACCTGTTTCAGAACATTTTCTCTCACTGAAGGGTCAGTCAAATCATTGATGGATTTTAACTGCATTTTTACTACTGACCTTTTTAAACAGGGACCTAAACAAACACAGTCATACATGTAAATACGTAAAACTTAGAATTTAACTTATTAAATATTAGAACCTAGTACCTACACATTGGCATTTATTAAATTTCCATTTCCCTGTTCCTCACTGTGTCTTGTTGACAAATTAATATGACCACGTGAAGAGATTATTATTATCTGATATTATAAACCAATATGAGTGTGTACCTTCTCCATAGACCTTCACCTCACAGAGAGTGAGTGTCTTCATGTCTCCAGGAATGATCAGATTCACATAACGTCCCTCCATCCCACCACATAAATACTTGTTGGACTCGCCTGCTGGAATATCAGGAATAACAGCACATCTACAGACAGAGAAACAGATCAAGCAGATCAGTCATATATTCAAATTTACATTTGTTCTCAAACTCTCATGCTCTTTCAACCTCAAGAGTCTCACATGGGATTGTTGCTGCCGTTGTTTTCCAAAGAGTTCCCGATGCGAATCTCCGCTCCGTTTATTTGTTCTGCGCAGCAATCTTGTCTGTTAGTGACGACTACTTTAATAACTCTGTAAATATGTCTCAGATCCAGCCTCCACCACGGGTTAGTCTGATTAAGGGTTGAGGAGCATCCCGTGTACAACTGCTGGAAACCTCGATCAACGGCCTTTTCAGCAAACCCGTCCCCAGATGTTGACGACTGTGTAGCAACTCCAGCTACTGCCAGATTTTCTAGAAAATGTATGAAAACAAGGCTTTTACATTAATGCACAAAGTTTGTAGCAGAAGGGAAGATTATTAGCGAACAATGACTTGAGTCATTTCTGAGAGGCATTGGATCAGTTGTTTACTCAGAGTGCAGATTTTCCTTTATTTAACGCAAGACAAAGACTTTACGAATCGAAAAATTAGTAAGGGTGTCTTCTAGCAAGGTTGTGAAACAGAGAACAAGCACAAATATTATTGCAGCTCTTAAAGGCTGAGTTTACACTGGCACAAAATATCTGATCTTTCACTCACATCTGCCTTTTGGCACATGTATAAACACAAAAATCTGCCTGAGATACGATTATTTCGCATCAGATCTGAGCTACTTCCAAATGTGGTTTTAAATCAGATACATATTCGATATCTGGACATCCGACCTCCGTCTAAACATGCATATCCGATTCCCCTTTGGGTTCAAGCTACCACAAGGCGAGGACATGTTTATTCCAACCCGGTCTCATCCCAAGACGTCATATAACATATAACGTTTTGGGACGTCTTTTGACCATACGTCAATATTCGCCTTTTTAGGGCCCCCTTAAACGTCGGTAGATGAGGTTATGGGATCCTAACTCTACCCCAGACCTAAACCTAACCCTAAACCTAACCCGTCACCTAACTGACGTTAAAGGTAAAGCGTCAGTTGTATGACGGCCCGGGATCGTCAGTTATATGACTTTTTGGGATGAGACTGTGTTATTTATTCACAAAGATAGCTTTTTAATGCGGTATTATGAGGCAGCCGTGCCATGCGCTCACTGACAGTTTATATCTATTTAGCTTTGTAAATAAAATAAATTCAGAAACGTTAAGGAGCTGTCCGTGACTTTTTAAATAAAATGCCTGAAAATGTTTCCTGAAGAGCGAACAAGACTTTGTGTTGGGTTGAGAGACCTGACCCTATGAGCTGGGCCCCCTCAGAGGCCAAGCCCACAGCTTCCACAGTTTGGGACGAGGGTGGAATATCAAGCCCTCTGCTTGGGACAGAAGGTCTCACCAGATGGGAAACTCCATAGGAAGCCTATTTAGGAGAAACACTAGATCTGCGAACCAAACTTGACCCGGCCACCACAGGGCTACAAGAAGCAGGTGAAGACGGTCCCTGCGAACTCTTTCCAGTACTCCCGGGAGCAAAGCAATCGGGGGAAAAAACATACAAACATAGCCTCGGCCATTACCTGCCAAATACCCGTAGACTTCAACCTCACAAAGAGTAAGAATCTTCTGATCTCCAGGAAGATGAACATTCACATAACGTCCAACCATCCCATTACACAAGTAGCTGTAGGTCTCGCCTCCTGGAAAGTAACGAATAACAGCACATCTACAGACAGAGAGAGAAACAGATCGAGATAAAGATAATATAATCTTCACATTCACATTAATCCTTCTCATTTGTGCTCAAGCTCTCATGTACTTTCAACCTCAAGAGTCTCACATGGGATTGTTGTTGCTGTTGTTCGCTAAAGAGTTCCCGATGCGAATCTCCGCTCCGTTTATTTGTTCTGGACAGCAATCTCGTCTTTTAGTGACGACCACATTACTAACTCGGTACATATCACGCAGATCCAGCCTCCACCACGGGTTAGTCTGATTAAGGGTTGAGGAGCATCCCGTGTACAACTGCTGGAAACCTCGATTACCATCAATGGCGTTTCCAGCAAACCAGTCCCCAGATGTTGACGACTGTGTAGCGGCTCCATCTAACGCCCGGTTTCCTGGGATATAAAGAATAAAGTTCTGACATGTCTTGAGACTCAAAGTTTGAACATGCACTTGTGTGAATGAGATTTGAGAATGTCACTGGTTTGGGAGGACATGAATAAAGTGCAACAATTTTCAGTTTTGTATGGCATGACATATTGAAAAGTGTTCTACAAAACAGAATTACCTGCTATATACCCATAGACTTCAACCTCACTAATAGTAAGAGTCTTTAGATCTCCAGGAATATGGACAATCACATAACGTCCCACCATACCGCCACACGAGTAGTTGGCTGTGGCTCCAGATGAAATATTGGAAATTACAGCACATCTACAGAGCGAGAGAGAGATCATCTGTTATCAGTTTCTGTTCATCTGAAGCTTTATTAATCAAAACAGTCAAAGGAGGCCTCACATGGTGGTGTTGTAAACGTCCAGAAAGTTCCCGACGCGAATCACTGCCCCGTTTATCCTGGTATCATAAGAGGGGGTCACTCTGTTAGTGACGGCTACTCTGTTGACTCTGTATACTTTCATCAGATCCACTCTCCACCACGGGTCCGTCTGCGTGTTAGTGTGGGCATAGGTTTCACGTACACCATCAACTGCATATTCGGCGTATTCGTTCATGTATATGGATGATTGGGTGGATTTTTGCCTTAATGCTACATTCTCTGAAAGAAGACCAGTAAAAATACAGTTTTATTAATTCTTGTTGAACATTTGGTCTTTAATAAAACTTTCAAATTAGAGTGAAAACAGAAAATATAAAAATACTGGTGTTTTATGTGGTTTGGGAAGAAAAGGTCAGTTCAAACGAAATGAATATAATAGAGATAAAAATATATTTGAAAGCAAATAGATGCTTACCTTCCTCTCCATTCACCATTTCTTGAATCAATGAAAGCCCTGGGTTAAAAAAAATGATTTAAATGAGTTCACATCACCAGGTTCTGCCACTCTGTGAATTAAAGTAAACTTTTTCTCCAAACAATTCACTTTAATAGTCACTAATTAATCGCACATCATCTGAATGATAAAGGCATTGTAAAACATTGATATGTGTATTAATGGCCAAGCTGGTGAAAACTTCTGACACATTAACAATAATCTGCATCTTGCAAAATACTGTCATCTGAAGTGAGTTAAGAAGACGCTCCTGTGAATCATGACTTTCTTGAGAAACCATTTGCATACACAAATGAGCACTGATTTCAAGATTTGTTTTGTAAAGCAGAACTAGAATAACAAAGTAACAAAAAACACTCCAAAGATCCAGCGATGAAGTTCATTTACAATCTATAAATTGAGAGAGGTGTTTTATGCTAACCACGATAAATGTAACATGTTTGGAAAGAAAAAAAATGCAGTAAATCCACAGAAGAGGGTGAGATGAGTGCAAACTATACTAGAAACATAGTTTAATACAGTGTTAACATTAGTGTGAATCTAGTAAAATAGCAGATAATGTATGTTGTACTTTACCTAGTAAGATCCACAGGGAACTGAAGAGCTTCTTCATGGTTGATCAAAGGCGTCCTTCTTTCGTTAGCGATGGAGAGTGTGTGTGAGTTATATACGTTTTACGGAGGATGAGCCGTTTAAATGTGTATCACATGATCAACCTTGTCTCTCCTCCTCTCTCTTTCTCTTTCCCTCATCCTCAGAATGTCTTGTTGTCTCTGTGTGCTGAGTTTCGTTAAGCTTGGACATTGCGTTCAGCAGCTTTAGGTTAACCTGTAAAAATTGGCGTTACCCGACTGATGAATTAACTTTTTTACGTTTTTCTCCAACTGTTCAGGATTTCATGGAGATCATGTGGAAAGACTCCACGTTTCGTCAGAGAAGATCTTCAGTGTAGATCAGCAAGTGAATGTATAATAATGCATGAGGTGACTTGTTTCCAAAAGTCCCTACATCTTCTCCTTTGACTATTCCCTCATCTGTAATTCAGAAATTTTATTTATTTATTTATTATTTTTTTATTTCAGGTTTATTTAACAGGGACAATGCACACTAATGATACATGATTAAATGTACAGTGTGCCAGAATTAGCCAGTAGGCTATTTTACATCTGCTGTCCCTGGACAGATCTTGATGTGAATTGAATGCAGGACACAGTGCAGTTTTTGTTAGTTAATTCCTGTAAAACGTCTAGGTTACGACTGCAACCTCTGTTCCCTGAGAACAGGGAACGAGACACTGTCTTGATGGCCTTTAGGGAACGCCTCAGGCGTGACAGGTGTCTGAAATCACAATAAAATCACGGCAATCACATTGACCTGCGACATTAGCATTGCGTAGCGTTAATGATTAACGTGTGACCTAGTAGTATAAAAGGGCGACTTGCAAACCTTATCGTCTGAAGGCACTGTTCGGTAGCAAGCCCCGAAGCATGGCGAGGAGACGCAGTGTCTCATTCCCTGTTCTCAGGGAACAGAGGTTACAGTTGTAACCTAGACGTTCCCTTTCGAAAGGGAACTCGCACTGTGTCGATGACGCTTTGGGGGACGATATCCCAATGCCACCATGCTAAGGGGAGTGTCCCACGTCCCACGAACCCACTATTTGTCCAATTACCCACTGTAGAGACCAAATGTCCCGTCGACCCCGGCTGACCACTCCCAAGCCACGCCCCCGTCCCACGAACCCACTATTTGTCTGATTACCCATTGTAGAGACCAAATGTCCCGTCGACCCCGGCTGACCACTCCCAAGCCACGCCCCCGTCCCACGAACCCACTATTTGTCTGATTACCCATTGTAGAGGCCAAATGTCCCGTTGACCCCAGCTGACCACTCCCAAGCCACGCCCCCGTCCCACGAACCCACTATTTGTCCAATTGCCCACTATAGTGGCCAAATGTCCCGTCGACCCCGGCTGACCACTCCCAAGCCACGCCCCCGTCCCTCGAACCCACTATTTGTCCAATTACCCACTATAGTGGCCAAATGTCCCGATGACCCCGGCTGACCACTCCCAAGCCACGCCCCGTCCCTCAAACCCACTATTTGTCCGATTACCCACTATAGTGGCCAAATGTCCCGATGACCCCGGCTGACCACTCCCAAGCCACGCCCCGTCCCTCAAACCCACTATTTGTCCGATTACCCACTATAGTGGCCAAATGTCCCGATGACCCCGGCTGACCTCTCCCAAGCCACGCCCCAGTCCCTCGAACCCACTATTTGTCCGATTACCCACTATAGTGGCCAAATGTCCCGTCGACCCCGGCTGACCACTCCCAAGACACGCCCCCGTCCCACTAACCCACTATTTGTCTGATTACCCACTATAGTGGCCAAATGTCCCGATGACCCCGGCTGACCTCTCCCAAGCCACGCCCCAGTCCCTCGAACCCACTATTTGTCCGATTACCCACTATAGTGGCCAAATGTCCCGTCGTCCCCGACTGACCACTTCCAAGCCACGCCCCCGTCCCACTAACCCACTATTTGTCTGATTACCCACTATAGTGGCCAAATGTCCCATCGACCCCGGCTGACCACTTCCAAGCCACACCCCCGTCCCACGAACCCACTATTTGTCCGATTACCCACTGAAGTGGCCAAACGTCCCGTTGAACCCCGCTGACCACCCAGAAGTGTCACGCTGAGGCGTTCCTCAAACTGTCTCAGGACGCAAAAGGAATCTTATTTTTAGCTCAAAACATATCTAACAATAAAATGAATTTAAAAGGAAAACAGATTATTGTCGTTGCCAAGCAAAAACACACTTCATTTTGATACATTGTTCAGAAAACAAGACTTAAAAAAGACTTTTGAAAAGAAAACAAGATTTCCCTTTTACTGGAAAACACAAAGCATTTTTTGCAGTGTAAAGAGAAATTGGAGATGTCCTTAATGTTGTGTATTTTTTATATATAACTCAACTTTTTACAAACTTTAAACTGTTACAAGCTACTGTGATCAAGGAAGCTGAAATGTGCCACAAAACTTTTTTTTTGGTCACTTTCTTCCAATAAACGTATAAACATTGAATTGCTTTTTGTTTCTGTACTTTAACAGCTAATAATCCATCAAAAAAAGCTGCGACAGAGCAAATGTTACAATAAACATATGTAGTAGAGTTAATATCGCCATCTGGACGAGCTGGTTCTGGTCATATAATGCTCAGCGATGGCATTTAAATACAGAAACAAATTCGAATGGAAATCATTGTCTGTGTGTCCAGATGGAAAAATTTTTGCATCTTTAAAACAACACAAGGTTTTGCACAAATTGGTCAACTACTGGAAACTACTGTGGAAACAAAGACACCTACATCTCGAGGATGCCCTTGAGGTGAGCTAAAACATATCAACAATGAATTTCAAAGTCTTAACTGTCTTTTTAATACTGTCGCTCTCACATACCTGTCTGTGGTCATGAAGTCGATGAAAGACTGGTGTTGGCCCTCTTGAAGGACATCACTGGACCCCGGCTAGATCCATTTCAGTTTGCTTACAGAGCAGCAGGTCTGTGGATGATGCGGTCAACATGGGACTACATTATATCCTGCAACATCTCGACAGACCTGAGGATCCTTTTTGTGGACTTCAGTTCGCCTTCAATACCATCAAAGGTGCGTTCCCTCGGCACCAAAACAAATTCCTTGTGTGTGTATAAGCACACTTGGCAATAAAGCTCTTTCTGATTCTGATTCTGAACAAGAACAGTTACAAGATTGAATATTGCACACAAAAATTGGTTTATTTTAGCATCATGTCGCCTCTTAAAGATGATTTTTCAATACCTGCCCATGCTTATAAAAGATCACACAATGTAGAGAATATGTTGTTGAGATCAGATGTACATTTATTTTGTGATTGATCATCTGGCATTGAGATTTACATCAGCTGGGAAAGCATGATTTTTGATTTTACATTACATTACACAACAGTTACATATTAAAAATGCTTGTAATTTAACAAAATCTAAACTCCAGAGTAAGTGGCTCATTTACAAGACAAATAAGAGTTTATCCAATGTCAAGAGAACCAGAAAAAACAACATGCAAACAGTTTCTAGTCAAACGTAAAATAACATCTTCCAAAAACCTTTATGACAACCAGAGTAATTTAATCACATTACAAAGAAAGTACATTTGAGCTCATTTTCGTCACTATTTTCTGACCTCGGCTGTAATGTGAGTTTCTTTGAAATCATCAGATTTACAGTAGAAAATGCCAGAATATAAACTTCTATAATTCAGAATTCACTGCTTTGAAAGACTGAACACTTTCTGCATGATTTATACATCATTAAATGCACACATTTGTAAAGATGTCAGATTAGAGGGATTCGCTTTGACTGTATTATTGATGATAAAACCACACAGATCAGTCCAATCATTTCTAAACAGATTTTAAATGAATTTGTTAATTTATTTTTAGCCATGTTTAATTTCTTCCAGAATCTTCTGAAATTGAGCTGCTATTTCTTTCATCTGAGGACTCAATTTCGAAGTTTCTGATCTGATTTCTCCTGCTTTTGACTCGTGTTGTCCGTTGACTTTGTAATTGTTAAGACTTCGCAATAGAGTATCGATTGAGCCGTTTAGTTTCTTATGCAGTTCGAGAGTTTTTTCCATTTTCTTCATCACAGATTTCACTCTATTCTGTATTTCATTATTTTGATGATTATTTGTCAGATCCTTAATCATCTTGTCCATGCTTAATTGTACTTTTCTAACAGCGCCACCAGTCTGAACTAAATCAAGTTCAGGTTTCTGTATTTCAGCAGTGAGAGTTTGATAATTTCTGTTCAGTTCATCAATGTGCCGTTGGAGTTCGTCACAAAGATCTTTGAATTCCCTGAAATATCAAAACATTTTTCATAAGTAGACAACACTAGATATATATTTTCTGTCCTTCTCTTGATAACTCAGATGTCCATCATTGCTAACGTCACAACAGTGTCACAAGCAAAAATTATGATAATAATAGAACAATCTATGTAAAAAAGTTGACTTAAAGTATCTGCAAGTATTATATTATTATCTATAAGTTAATTCATGTATATATAGTTGTGTGTGTAAAGTAAATGTGATTGTGATCATGATCCGTTGTGGTTTAAGAAGCTGTTGTTGAATACAGTAAAAGTTACACTGTCAATATAAACATGAGTAACTTTAAGCAACTGTATATGATGTACTCATTTGGATTATAATCAGTTGATTATGAAGTTAGTAAAGATAAAGTCAAAGCTTTAAACAAGAAATACTTACGGTTGAGGCATCTCTGGTCCTGTATCAGACATTAAACATTTTAAGAGATTACTCTAATAATTCATAACTTACAAAATACAGTACAAAGTGTAGTATCCTGGAGTATCCACCAGGTGTCTTGTGTGTATTACAAGTGTGTGTGTGTGTGTGTTCTGACCTGAAGACAACAATGATCCCATGTCTGTTGCTGTAACTGCTGCAAACAGAAGTAAAGGGATTACTACAGTAAATCAGTATGTAGTATAGGATGATATACACTTGTGTGGATGACAAACACTATCTCACGAAGTACGGGTGGATAATTCATACGATTGGGCGACTGATTTAGCAAACATCTTACCAGTGAGTGAGTGAGTTTGTATGAATCCCTAGAAATTATCCACTTTGTAAAATTCATACAAATTGCAGTTAGGTCAATGACATGACACTAAAGTAAATCTCATCAATGTTAGAAAATTAATTCATTTCAATTTAATTAATCCATGATGCAAAGATAAAAAATATAGCTCATATATTGCTAAATGAAAGACTCACGCTGGACTGAAGGATGAAGTCAAAACACTGATCAGAGACACTGCTGGATAAGGTCGTCCGTGTGTGTGTGTGTGTGTGTTCAGATCTGTCAAACACACTGAGAAAAATCACCATGAGAAAAACATCTACAATTCATAAGTTATCAATCTTTATTTCACTCGCTGAATTAAAACATTCAACAATCAAATCATTCATCAGTTTTCTGTCCAAATCATTTACTGTTTTTGAAAAGATCCTATTAGTTTATCTTTTGGAATTAAAACAGTTTATTTGAACTAATCAATTTTCTAAATTCATGCACACATCACACATCAAGTCACATAATTTCTAAAAACTACACTGAAATAAACGGTAACACTTTACAATAAGGTTCATTAGTTAACATTAGTTACCTACATTAGTTAGCATGAACTAATAATGAACAGCACTTATACAGCATTTATTAATCTTTGTAAACGTTAATTTCAATATTTACTAATACTTTATTAAAATCTTGTTAGCGCTGTGAACTAACATGAACAAACAATAAACAGCTTTATTGTCATTAACTAACATCAACGAAGATTAACAAATACTGTAGCAAATGTATTGCTCATGGTTAGTGCATGTTAGTTTATACATTAACTAATGTTAACTAATGAACCTTATTGTAAAGTGTTACCAAATAAACAGCTAAACTGTATAATAATGTGTGTGTAATAGGAATCATAATTTGCTATAAATGAAGAAGTATGAATATTGTTTCCCACCTGGAGAGAGTGAAGAGCGTCTGAAGAGGGATTCGCTCCGACTGAAACACTGATCAGATATGTGAAATTTTGCCAGGGCACTGCAAACATCCCATTGGCTGAGGTGGAGGTGTCTGAAAGAGGTGCTCTGTTGGGAGGCGATGGTTACCCGTTATGCAAATCTATTCTTTCACTTGTCTGGGCGATATCTGGAAAAGGTTATTTTCATGTGACATCACTGTATGCCAAGTTTCCCAAGAAACAAAAGACCAACGTATGGTCCACACAGCTAAACAAACACAACTGTCAACTGATGAAAGAGGAAGACACAGTTTGAGAGCTTCATCGAACCAAAGGTCCCCTTTAGATTTAACTTGTTTCTAACAAGGAATTAACCATACATTTTGGTTATGTTTTAATCAATGCTGACAATCAATATATATATATGGTCCCACTATATATTAAGTGGCTTTAAGTACTATGTACTTACATTGAAACGAATAATTTGATACAATGGACTTATTGTGTACATACATGTTTTTACATTGTACTTATATTTAAAAAATAACCAGCATGTAATTACAGCTGTAACTAATTTATGTAATTACATCTATAATTACACAGCTGACCCATCCCTTATACTTAAACCTACCCTTAAACCTACCCATACCACCACCAGTGTTGTGCAAGTTACTTCCAAACTGTAATACATTAGGTATTACTTGTTACTGTTATTTAAAAGTAATTCATTACCTTACAATATTACTGTCTCAGAATTGTAATGCGTTACATTACTCATGTATTACTTTTGAGTTACTTTCACCAAAATAACTAAGTAGAACTTAACTTTTGGGCTGTAACGATATGCAATATGAAACCGAAATCGCGATTCGCCACATCCACGAACCTACAGAATCGCGACACGTCTCTTCCAACTCCAGCGTTATTCTCCTTACCGTCCAGATCCAATGCTGCCTTATCTTTAAATTAGGCTATTAGTATTATTTGAAGTTAACATTATAAAATACGTAGACCTACACCACAAAACTAGCTGAGGATAAATTATTTAAAATTGGGGAAGTCCAGCATTATGGACATGACATTTGCAGTCAAAACTTGAAATAAAAATTCTCAGAAAATTCATGTATTGAAACGTATATAGGCTACTTCCTTAAAGGACTCCAGACATTAGACAAATATCAGTCTATGTTTTATTTTTAATATTAGGGAAAAGACACACATTCATGCGTGACAAAAAAATAGGAGGCAAAATCGATTTTTTGTAATTCTGTTAATTACACTGCGCAAATCGGATGAGGAAGGGTTGGCTCTCCAGTCTCCATAGAACTTAAAATATTCATTTTATTTTAGTTTTCGTGTTTGCATTTATGAGGAAAAAACAATGTTACAGACGTGACCGCTCTGAACCGGCACTAAAAGACTGCTTTAAAACTTTCACATAGTCTGTTGCCTTTAAGAAGTAAAAGCAAACAATACACTGTAATACAAGCCTCACTGAACATGTAACGAGTAAAATATTACTGAAAATTGATTAGTAATGCCTTACACTACTGCGTTACAGCAAAAAGTAATATGTTACTGTAATGTATTACTTTTGTAATGCATTACTCCCAACACTGACCACCACACCTGTCCCTAACCTTACCCACATCACACCTCAATAGCAGCAAAAGTGTTTTACAATTCAACATGAGCACACTAAGTACATTGTACTTCTTTTTCAATGCAAGTACATAGTACTTAAAGCCACTTAATATAAAGTGGGACCAAAGTGGGTCAATATACTTTTATATTGTAATAATTTCACTGATTTAATTTCACTGATTTAATCATCAGAATCATCATTTAATCATATGTTATCTGAACCACATAAATTATAGTTGATTTATAATTAATGAAGTTGATTTGGCAAAAGAAAAAATGTTGTGATTACAAAAATATACAGTATATATATATATATATATATATATATATATATATATATAGGAAATATACAGACATTGAATAAAGTTATCAAACACTTCACAGTCTTCACTGCATAAATTATAAATTAAATATAGATTAATATGCTTATTAAAGCTAAGTTAAGTCGAGTGCAGAATGATTTTCTTTGTCTTTTGTTCTTTGATTAAAATGAATGACAGACAGCAGGTTTATTAGGTCTGAAGCACTGACCTAATAAACCTGCATCTCACACACATAAAATTGTATTTAACTCATTTAATACTTGATTTAACTGATTTAAGACTTTAACTCATTTAATACTTGATTTAACTGATTTAATACTTGATTTAACTCATTTAAGACTTTGCTTAAGAGGACTCTGCAAAGCAGACATGTTGGCAAATATTTGCATGTTTTTTGTCTGTTGAAGTGCTGTCTCCTCTTTAATCCATCCAGGTATGGTTTATATCTTTCTTCCAATGTATTCATTTTGCATTCATTTGTTTCTCAAATTCATGATTGATTTAAAATTAGCTGCAAGAGATTATATTGTATGCTATGATAAATAGTTGTGACGCGTGTTGTCATGCATTGCATTTTGATATGTTATTCCCGTTGTGATGTTGTTGAGACTGCTTTGAGTGCGCTGTGGAGAGGTGATCAAATCACAGAAAACTTCTCTCATTGCTGTATTCTCTTCAATCCATCCAGTGCCATCTACATGCTCATGATAATATAACACAGTCTCATCCCAAAAAGTCATATAACTGACGTCTTGGGACGTCTTTTGACCATACGCCAATATCCGCCTTTTTAGGGCCCCCTTAAACGTCGGTAGATGGCGATCCCGGGCCGTCATACAACTGACGCTTTACCTTTAACGTCAGTTAGGTTTAGGTCTGGGGTAGAGTTAGGATCCCATAACCTCATCTACCGACGTTTAAGGGGGCCCTAAAAAGGCAAATATTGTCTTGGGATGAGACCGGGTTGGATAATAAACCCTCCGTCAGCAGCAGCAGTTCCAGTGTCCCGTGTCGTCTCTCAATTAAACACAACGCAGTTCGTAACAGTGGTAACAGTGGTCAGAACTGGGCCGGTTACACTAACAAATGTTTAACGTGATCTGGGGCCGCTTTCAAAAAGCTATTTTAGACCGGTGCGAGCACTCGCTGCTGCTTTGGTGAGATGTGGCGTAGGATCCTGGGCAACGAGAGATTGGTCATCAGACGCGAACAATTCAACCTCGGACATCGAAACAATTGGGAGGGACAAAATGCTGAAATGACGAGATGACGGAGAATGGGGGTTTCGCATAGAAAGTCAATCCTCTTCGAGTATTAAAAAACGAGCCAATGGCATGAAAATGCCTTGGGGCTGCGGAATTTGCATAGCGTATCTCCGTCCCACCTGGTGGGTATAAAAGAAGGAAGCGGACGCAACCGCAGTATGTCTTCGCTGAGGAGCCGAGACTGAACTCAGGCGTCTACCCAGCGGTACAGCGGAAGTGGCAGGGAGACGTAACGTCTCTGTGCCCTACTCAGGGAACGAGGGTTACATACGTAACCGAGACGTTCCCTTTCGTAGTCACTCCGAGTTACGTCGGAATGACGGAGAATGGGGGTCCCCCGTGTAATCACGCCACCTTCACAGCTGTCTTCCAGTGCCCTGCGCAAGTCTGACCCCTGACGCACTAACTTACTGACGAGGAGTTCTACTTGACACAGGAATACCAAGGTACACTGGGGAGCATATCCCAAAGGAAATATGCCGCAGTACGCCTACCCGTGAGGAGGACTTAGGAACAGTGTTACCCCTTTCGTTTTTTTTTTTTTAGTGCAGAAAAAAAGTTTCTCCAATCTTCTTGAAACTCTGGATTTTGATAGAGGGCCATGAGACTTAGACCTGAGTGCAAAAATGGAGATTCTAGACCCTTCCTGAGCTGAGATATTGAGATATTTATAATGCATAAATGCTACGTGGGATCTCAATACCTCAGCTCTGGAAGGGTCTAGAGCCTCCATTTTTGCACTCAGGTCAAAGTCTCACAGCCCTCTATCATAATCCAGAGTTTTGAGAAGATTGGAGAAACTTAATTTTTCGCCCGAAAATGAAAAAAAAACGCAAGGGGTAACACTGTAGTTTTATTTTCGGGTCGAAATTTTGAATTTTGATATCTCAGCTCTGGAAGGGTCTAGAGCCTCCATTTTTGCACTCAGGTCAAAGTCTCACAGCCCTCTATCATAATCCAGAGTTTTGAGAAGATTGGAGAAACTTAATTTTTCGCCCGAAAATGAAAAAAAAAACGAAAGGGGTAACACTGTCGTTTTTTTTTTTCGGGTCGAAATTTTGAATTTTTATATCTCAGCTCTGGAAGGGTCTAGAGCCTCCATTTTTGCACTCAGGTCAAAGTCTCACAGCCCTCTATCATAATCCAGAGTTTTGAGAAGATTGGAGAAACTTAATTTTTCGCCCGAAAATGAAAAAAAACGAAAGGGGTAACACTGTCGTTTTTTTTTTTCGGGTCGAAATTTTGAATTTCGATATCTCAGCTCTGGAAGGGTCAAGAGCCTCCATTTCTGCACTCAGGTCAAAGTCTCACAGCCCTCTATCATAATCCAGTGTTTTGAGAAGATTGGAGAAACTTAATTTTTCGGCCGAAAACGAAAAAAAAAACGAAAGGGGTAACACTGTCGTTTTTTTTTCGGGTCGAAATTTAGAATTTTGATATCTCAGCTCTGGAAGGGTCTAGAGCCTCCATTTTTGCACTCAGCTCAAAGTCTCACAGCCCTCTATCATAATCCAGAGTTTTGAGAAGATTGGAGAAACTTAATTTTTCGCCCGAAAATGAAAAAAAAAAACGAAAGGGGTAACACTGTCGTTTTTTTTTTCGGGTCGAATTTTTGAATTTCGATATCTCAGCTCTGGAAGGGTCTAGAGCCTCCATTTCTGCACTCAGGTCAAAGTCTCACAGCCCTCTATCATAATCCAGAGTTTTGAGAAGATTGGAGAAACTTAATTTTTTGCCCGGAAATGAAAAAAAAACGAAAGGGGTAACACTGTCGTTTTTTTTTCGGGTCGAAATTTTGAATTTTGATATCTCAGCTCTGGAAGGGTCTAGAGCCTCCATTTTTGCACTCAGGTCAAAGTCTCACAGCCCTCTATCATAATCCAGAGTTTTGAGAAGATTGGAGAAACTTAATTTTTTGCCCGAAAATGAAAAAAAACGTAAGGGTTAACACTGTCGTTTTTTTTTTCGGGTCGAAATTTTGAATGTTGATATCTCAGCTCTGGAAGAGTCTAGAGCCTCCATTTTTGCACTCAGGTCAAAGTCTCACAGCCCTCTATCATAATCCAGAGTTTTGAGAAGATTGGAGAAACTTAATTTTTTGCCCGAAAATGAAAAAAAACGTAAGGGGTAACACTGTCGTTTTTTTTTCGGGTCGAAATTTTGAATTTTGATATCTCAGCTCTGGAAGGGTCTAGAGCCTCCATTTTTGCACTCAGGTCAAAGTCTCACAGCCCTCTATCATAATCCAGAGTTTTGAGAAGATTGGAGAAACTTAATTTTTTGCCCAAAAATGAAAAAAAAAACGTAAGGGGTAACACTGTCGTTTTTTTTTTCGGGTCGAAATTTTGAGTTTCGATATCTCAGCTCTGGAAGGGTCTAGAGCCTCCATTTTTGCACTCAGGTCAAAGTCTCACAGCCCTCTATCATAATCCAGAGTTTTGAGAAGATTGGAGAAACTTAATTTTTCGCCCGAAAATGAAAAAAAACCGAAAGGGGTAACACTGTCGGGTTTTTTTTCGGGTCGAAATTTTGTATTTTTATATCTCAGCTCTGGAAGGGTCTAGAGCCTCCATTTTTGCACTCAGGTCAAAGTCTCACAGCTCTCTATCATAATCCAGAGTTTTGAGAGGATTGGAGAAACTTAATTTTTCGTCCGAAAACGAAAAAAAACGAAAGGGGTAACACTGTCGTTTTTTTTTCGGGTCGAAATTTTGAATTTCGATATCTCAGCTCTGGAAGGGTCTAGAGCCTCCATTTCTGCACTCAGGTCAAAGTCTCACAGCCCTCTATCATAATCCAGAGTTTTGAGAAGATTGGAGAAACTTAATTTTTCGCCCGAAAATGAAAAAAAAAACGTAAGGGGTAACACTGTCGTTTTTTTTTCCGGGTCGAAATTTTGAGTTTCGATATCTCAGCTCTGGAAGGGTCTAGAGCAGTAATTCTCAAAGTGTGGTCCGCGGACCACTAGTGGTCCGCCATCGCCCCCTAGTGGTCCGCGAAAAGATGACCTAAACTAGGCAAGTGTTTACAAAATCGTTACTTTTTCGCACGTACCAGTGTGATCAGTCTTCTTGGCTGATCCCTGGAGCGTACGATCACACCGGTGTGATTAGAACGTTCAGTGCTTCACGTCAGCAACTGTTAAATTCAAACTTTATCTCGCGCGCTGGCTGGCGCTAAGCCAGAGACGGACGCACTCAGAGCTGTCATATAACACAACTATTGAGTGTTTTCAATGTTTATTTTAGGTTTTCAGACAT
>NW_024121543.1:23129155-23251655 GCF_016745375.1 Pimephales promelas | reverse complement strand
TAACTCCACCCCTAACTCCACCCCTAACTCCACCCCTAGCCCTTCCTGGGCGGAGCTATAAGGTCACTTCCGGGTATTTTTGGAGTGCCAATAACTCCCGACTGGAACATCGTAGAGACATCAGAGTAGACTCATTCGAAAGGTCTTCGAAAACCCTTTCCAATGACGCCCTATTTATATCACTGACAACTTCCGGGGCGGAGCTATGGCACAATATATATTCGCGTATCAAAAAAATATCTCGGCCTAGGAAGGTCGCAGCGACACAAACGAGGTGTCGTTGGAAAGCACTCGCCGAGACCTTTCCAATGACACCAATCACGAGTCGTTTCGACTTTCCTACACCGAGATAATTTTTGGATACATGATTACGTTTGGTCCCCTAGCTCCTCCCCCAAAGCTCAGAATGACACAAGTCTGGTATCATCTTAAAGCACTCATTCAGACCTCACGGTTGACCCATCCCATGGTTCGATACGACCTTCCCTTTAGGAGATATGACCACTTCCGTTTTACACTTTGGGTGGCTATATGTCATGAACTATACGTCACACAGACATGGGGCGGGGCTCATTTGAAAGGTGGGAACAAGCCCTTTCGAATGATACCAATTATATGTCGCTGGCACCTACCTGGGCGGAGCTATAAGGTCTCTTGGCCTGGTGTGGTGTCATCCCACCTACAAAAAACACAAGTCCCACCTCCAAAAAAAAAAAAAAAAAAAAAACACAAGTCCCACCCCCCAAAAAACACAAGTCCCACCCACAAAAACACAAGTCCCACCTCCAAAAAACACAAGTCCCACCTCCAAAAAACACAAGTCCCACCTCAAAAAAAAAAAAAAAAAACACAAGTCCCACCCCCCAAAAAACACAAGTCCCACCCACAAAAAACACAAGTCCCACCTCCAAAAAACACAAGTCCCAACCCCAAAAAACACAAGTCCCACCTCCAAAAAAAAAAAAAAAAAAAAAAACACAAGTCCCACCCCCAAAAAACACAAGTCCCACCTCCAAAAAAAAACAAAAAACACAAGTCCAACCCAAAAAAAAACACAAGTCCCACCTCCAAAAAAAAAAAAAAAAAAAAAAAAAAACACAAGTCCCACCCAAAAAAAAAAAAAACACAAGTCCCGACCCCAAAAAAACACAAGTCCCAACCCCAAAAACACAAGTCCCACCTCCAAAAACACAAGTCCCACCTCCAAAAAACACAAGTCCAACCTCCAAAAAAAAAAAAAAACACAAGTCCCACCTCCAAAAAAAAAAAAAACACAAGTCCAACCCCAAAAAAAAACTTAAAAAAACACAAGTCCAACCCAAAAAAAAAAAAAAAAAAAAAAAAAAAAAAACACAAGTCCCACCCCAAAAAAAGACAAGTCCCAACCCCAAAAACACAAGTCCCACCCACAAAAAAACACAAGTCCAACCATAGGACCAAAAATAAGGGGGGAGACAGGGGGTGACAATACCATATCTCGGCCCCTGGTGGCGCTAGAGATCCCAAACCACTTGCAATCGACTCCCCGCCCACTAATTAGTATATGGGCGGAGTTTCAGCTCTCTAGGACCAATAATAAGGGGGGTGACAATACCAAATCTAGACACCTGGTGGCGCTAGAGATCCCAAACCACTTGCAATCGACTCCCCGCCCCCTAATTAGTATATGGGCGGAGTTTCAGCTCTATAGGACCTATAGAACTCGAGATATGGGGGGGGGTGACAAAACTAGGGGGTGACAACTTCGCATTTATCCCTATACCTAACCCTAACCCTAACCCTAACCCTAACCCTAACCCTAACCCTAACCTAACCCTAACCTAACCCTAACCCTAACCCTAACCCTAACCCTAACCCTAACCCTAACCCTAACCCTAACCCTAACCCTAACCCTAACCCTAACCCTAACCCTAACCCTAACCCTAACCCTAACCCTAACCCCCTCTTACCCCTCTTACCCCTCTTACCCCTCTTGCCCCTCTTGCCCCTCTTGCCCCTCTTGCCCCTCTTGCCCCTCTTGCCCCTCTTGCCCCTCTTGCCCCTCTTGCCCCTCTTGCCCCTCTTGCCCCTCTTACCCCTCTTACCCCTCTTACCCCTCTTACCCCTCTTACCCCTCTTACCCCTCTTACCCCTCTTACCCCTCTTACCCCTCTTACCCCTCTTACCCCTCTTACCCCTCTTACCCCTCTTACCCCTCTTACCCCTCTTACCCCTCTTAAAAAAATAAAAAAAAATTTTTTTAAATAAATTTATTTTATTATTTTTCTGAATACAAATTATTCAACTTTACAATAAAACATAAATGCATTAAAATCAATCAACAGTAAATAAAAGTAAAAACAAAATAAAAAGACCAATAAAACAAAAAAATAAAATACATTAAAAGTCAATCAACAACAAAAATAAGACATTGAAATAAAATTACAATTAAAAAATAAAATTAAAAAAAATCACATTAAAAGTCAATCAGCATTAATACAAATAAGACAAAAATAAAAAAACAATTAAAAAAAATAATAATAAAAAATTTAAAAATAAATAAAAAATAAAATAAAAAAACACATTAAGTCAACCAACAGCATAAATAAAAATAAGAAATTTAAAAAAAAATCAAATTAAAAAAATACATTAAGTCAAATCAACAGCATAAATAAAATAAAAATTTACAATAAAACAGAAACACATGGTCAATCAACAGCATAAATACAACACATTCACATCTAATTCACATCTCTACATAAGGGTAAAAAATAAAATGAACATTAAATAAAATGAGCATCAAGTTACAAGTAAACTTACAAAGGAAATAGAAATATACAAAGGAAATAGAGCTATACAACAGTACTAGAAGAAATCAAAAAAAAAATTGAAAACCATAATAAAAAGAGGCAGCGGATGATTGGCAGCTTAATGATGTGGAGCTGGAGAGAGCTGTGACCAAGGCAGGTGCTGACAGAGGGAATCATCACAGTGGAGATAATGGACGGAATAGTGAGGCAGAACATGGCAGGAAGCCCCAACAAGGTCACAAGGATGTAGGGCCATAGCACAGTTGATAAAAAGATAGGTGGACCTTTGGTAAATGGGCCAGGCAGAACCCAGGGGACAACAAAAAGAGATGAGGATCTAGGCAGAGCTAACCCAAGGCAAGACCACTGCACTGCAGGACAGAGGCAGAACCAGAGGGGTTGACGGAATAAGGCAAGACCCCCAATACAGCTTGAGAGATAACTGCCCATGGTGGAACGGATAGGTCGACAGAGTGAACGTTAAGTCCGGGGCAGAGGATCAACACCTAGGCGGAGCTGGTAATCTGGAATACAAAGGTGGACCCAAGGTGCAATGAAGGATGAGCCAAAAGGCTGCAAGGAGCCAGCGGACACAGGCCCCATTAACTAGATGGCATGGGTAGAGGAGGTGGGAGGAGCATCAATGAGAGGCTTCATGCTGAGTAAGAAGGACATCAGACTGGACTGTTTCAACAGCTGGCGGGACCGGCCAACACAGGATAATGGGTTATAAAAAAAGATTATAACCTGACAAGTACTTCACAGTAATTTTGAAAATGTTTAATAACTAAAATGAAAAACAAAACAAAGTGCAACAAAATACAAGACAAGTTTACAACTTGCATACAAAGCTTTACAATATAAGAAGGGGCAAACAATGGGATAAAAGGTAACAGATAATGTAAGAAACAAGTTAAAAACGCATTCATTAACAATAAAAACAATGCTTTAAAAATAAAGAACACAATTCAATCCAGAACAAAATTCAAATAGGCTGAATGAAATAGCAGCATTGGGTACAAATAAAAATGAGCACAAGAACATAACCCTAACCCTAACCCTAACCCTAACCCTAACAGCCACTAATGCTAACATACAGAAGACAGTCAGAATATAAACAGGTACATACATTTACAAAATACAGAAGGCAGTCAGAATATAAACTGCTACATAAATTTAAAAAATACACAAACAGTAAAGGCAAACCATTTATAAAGTACATTTAAATAAAAAAACACAACTGTTTCAGAAAAATAGGAATGGGTATAATACAGCACAATGGCTTACAAGGCAAGGAGCATAAATTAAAGATATGGAAAACATTCAATCATAAGAGCCAATAAAACTAAAGTAGGCTTAGGGAAAATGCAAAGACAAGACCAGTGATAAATACAAATGCAAAGGCAAGAGATCAAAATACAAATATGGGAAAGAATGCACAGATACAAAAAGGGCCACTGAGACCACGATAAGAACATAAGTGCAAAGAAAACTAAATTTGTAATACCCTTTATGCCTTAATGCTATTTTAATCAAACGCCACAAGGAATACATATGTTAAAATCATCACTACAACAGTGCACAGAAAAGGGACTTAACTGGCAGAGGCCTAAAAAGCAAACAGCAGAAATACAAACACTAAAGGGGAATAGGAATGCAAAAGGAAGAATAATCTGAGACATGCAGCTTTTATGCTTGAACTTTATTTTGTTCCGTCTTGGAATAGGTTAGACAAGACCATAAAGGGCACCGAAAAAAAAGTTTAAATAGAGGTTAGTAAAAAAAAAAATACTGTACAAAAGGGAAAAAAAAAGACAAAGACCAATTGAAATATAGAGGACATAAAAAATCCTTTAAAAAAAATCATAAAATTTGCTGAAATACAAAAAACAAGGTTAAATAATACAAAGTAGCAAAAATAAGTCAAGTGGATAAAACTTCTTTAAGAAAAAAAAATAATAATAATAAAAAGCATTAAAGCGGTTAAGCATGGCAAAGCAAAAAATTGTCAATATAATTTCATGTGTGACATTAATACGAGTCAATCAACAGCATAAATACAAAATCATGCTCCTTGACACTTTTGTATAGATGTTAATGATGTTAAAAGTAAACTTAAACAAGAATACAAAACTGTACAAAGTGAAACCACAAAAAAAGTTGAAAGTATTATGAACAAAAAGGCAAAGGAGGATGTAGAGCCAAAACAAAATCGATAAAAGGATAGGGGGACCTTTGGTGAATGAGCCAGTTACAACTCGGTGGACAACCAACTCAGATGGAGCCATTAGAGATGGGGACCTGGGCAGAGACAAGACCACTGCAGGGCAATAACTGCCCATGGAGGACCTAATAGGTCGACAGAGTGAAAGTTTGGTTGATGCTCTGTCTTTGTGCCAAGCCCCAGACTTATGGCGGAGCTGGTAATCTGAGGCCAAAGGTGGACTCAAGGTGCAAAGGGTAAAATGAAGGATGAACCAAAGGGAGTAGCCAACAAACACAGGCCACATTAACTAGATGACATGGGTAGAGGAGGGGGGGAGGAGGAGCAGCATCAACAAGAAACAGCTGGAGGGACTGGCCAACACAGGATAGACAATCCAGTCTGATGTCCTTCACACTCAGCCTAAGTTTTTGTGAGGTTTATAATCTGTTTGTTTATTTTGTGTTCCCATTAAAGTGTTCCCATTAAAGTAATTTTGAAAATGCAAAAAAAAAGGTTTGGATTCACAAATGGGGTGTTTCAAATTACACAAAGTGGTATATGGGCAAAAGTAAAGTCATAAAAGAGTAGAAACACAGATAATGGTCCATATTTGTTTCCATGTTCTGTTTTTTAAAGCCTTTTGTTAACCTAAGTAAAAAAAAACAAAGAAATTAAAATGAAACAAACAAAATCAAGTGTAACAAAATACAAAAAAGTAAGTTTACAACTTCTATACAAAGCTTTACAATATAAGAAAGGCAAACAATAGCATAAAAAGCAGACAGAAAATGTTAGAAACCAGTAAAAGATATATAATTTAAAAAATGGCTTAAAAACATTTAAAAAAAAAATAAAAACCTTAATATACCATAAATGCAAAGACAGACAAAGGGGTCATAAAATAGAAAGAGATAATACAAAAGGACAAACTTGATCTTAAATGGAACAAGAGGCGAAACCATAAATACAAAAATTACATATAGTACAATATAAATAAAAACAAAAAAAATTAAAAAAAGAAATTGTCTTTGTGAGTGGAATACACCACTATATATTTTAGCTCAAGTAACTTTGATTTGCACCTGCAGTTGATAGGGTTGATTTCAACCTTTCACCTCATCAGTCTAACACAAGTCAAGATCCACAAGTCAAGATCCACAAGTCCTTTGACAAGTCCCTTGTCTTTACAAGTCCCACCCACCCAATTCCAACGGTTGAACACTTTAACAGAAGTTAATGAAAATGAAATTTCTTTTTATGTGGAGAACTAAGTACCCCATGAACCCGATAGCCATACCATCAGGGGAAGAACAAAATTCAAACAGGCTGAATGAAATCGCAGCATAAAATACAAAGGACCACAACAGAGATGAATCAAAGCAGAAAATGGGCATGATAAGACAGCCACTAATGCTAACATACAAAAGACAGTCAGAGAATAAAAACAAGTGCATAATTATGCAAAAAGTACATACAAACCATTTGATGCAGTTCCTTTCAATACAAAACAGAACAGAGTAAAGCCTTTTTTATGCCCATTCCCATTTTTCTAAAAGCGTTCTATGTCCCTGTCCCATTGACTAAGACAAGGAGCATTAATAAAAGATGGAAGACATTAAATCATAAACAAAAAATAGGCTTAGGAAAAAAAGGCAAAGACAAGAGAAAGGAATAAAAAATACAAAAGATGGGAAAATGCACAAATACAAAAAGGGCCATTGTGACAATTAAAAAAAATCTTAAATACATGAGGTGAAGGCATAAATACAACAGCAGCAGTTTCAGGACTATGGTGTTGTACCAAGCAAATTACTTATTGTTTTATAAAGTATAAATAATAAAAGGCATTAATGTAGTGAAGATTTGCAGTGACTGTACGTACAAGAACGCCATGTTCCTTCTCAGTAAGCACGCACTCTCTCTCTGAACAGTAACATTTAAGAAGTTGGAGATATTTAATTTCAGACCATAAAAATGCATCTTTTTTTGTTCGTTTCAAACATTTATGTATAGAAGAAAATGATTGAATGTATTACATTGACAAATGTAAGGGAATAAAACAGGCAATCAACAGCATAAATACAAAACATTAACATTTATACAAAAGGGAAAAAGGAGCATGAAGCAAGGGGCACAAAAAATAGGGACTTTTTAAAAAAAATTATTTTGGCACTTTTGTAAAGACAATATAAAAAAAGAAATAATGAACAAAGGCCATCATTTGACAATCAAACTTAAATGAGGGATTCGAATAGGATACTAGGACAAATCAATATAAATGATGAAAAGGAACACAAAGGCTAAAATTAAGTGGCATAAAGACACTTTTAAACTATTCTGAGAAGCACTATACAACTACAATTGACTAAAACAAATAGGACAAAGGCATATTTACAAGTAATTTAAAGAGAAAGGTAACAGAGGTATGGAAGTATTAAAAGATTAAATTAATGCAAAGAATAGCAAACAAGCACAATATCATCAGTGCAAATAGACCAGACCAAAAAAAGTCATAACACAAAATGAGCATTAAGAAGGGGGAAAGGGGCTTAAAAATGGTACAAGTGGCCTAGCCATAAACACAAAAGCAAATGTTGTCAAATCAATTTCATGACATTAATAAATTCTCTTTTTCAAAAAGTGCTCCTGTGCTACAGAGACAATAGAAGGCATTATCCACAAAAGTCAAGACCCACACAAGTCACACAAGTCAAGACCCACACAAGCCAAACACAAGTCAAGACCCACACAGGTCAAACACAAGTCAAAACCAACACAAGCCAAACACAAGTCAAGACCCACACAGGTCAAACACAAGTCAAGACCCACACAAGGCAAACAAGTCAAGATTCACAAGTCAAGATCCACACAAGTCAAGACCCACAGAAGTCAAACACAAGTCAAGACCCACACAAGTCAAGATCAACACAAGTCAAGACCCACACAAGTCAAACAAGTCAAGATCCACACAAGTCAAGACCCACAGAAGTCAAACACAAGTCAAGACCCACTCAAGTCAAACACAAGTCAAGACTCACACAAGTCAAGATCCACAAGTCAAGATCCACACAAGTCAAACACAAGTCAATATCAACACAAGTCAAGACCCTCACAAGTCAAACACAAGTCAAGACTCACACAAGTCAAAATCCACAAGTCAAGATCCACACAAGTCAAGATCAACACAAGTCAAACACAAGTCAAAACTCACACAAGTCAAACAAGTCAAGACCCACACAAGTCACGACCCACACAAGTCAAACAAATCAAGACCCACACAAGTCAAACCCAAGTCAAGACCCACACAAGTGAAACAAGTCAAGACCCACTCAAGTCAAACAAGTCAAAACCCACACAAGTCAAACACAAGTCAAGACCCACACAGTTCAAACACAAGTCAAGACCCACACAAGTCAAGATCCACAAGTCAAGACCCACACAAGGCAAACAAGTCAAGATTCACAAGTCAAGATCCACACAAGTCAAGACCCACACAAGTCAAGATCAACACAAGTCAAGACCCACACAAGTCAAACAAGTCAAGATCCACACAAGTCAAGACCCACAGAAGTCAAACACAAGTCAAGACCCACTCAAGTCAAACACAAGTCAAGACTCACACAAGTCAAACACAAGTCAAGACTCACACAAGTCAAGATCCACACAAGTCAAGATCCACAGAAGTCAAACACAAGTCAAGACCCACACAAGTCAATATCAACACAAGTCAAGACCCTCACAAGTCAAACACAAGTCAAGACTCACACAAGTCAAAATCCACAAGTCAAGATCCACACAAGTCAAGATCCACACAAGTCAAGCACAAGTCAAAACTCACACAAGTCAAACAAGTCAAGACCCACACAAGTCAAACAAATCAAGACCCACACAAGTCAAACCCAAGTCAAGACCCACACAAGTGAAAAAAGTCAAGATGCACACAAATCAAACCCCATCGGCATAAAATAGTCAATTGGACAGGAACATAGAACAGCATAATTACTAACAATTAAAATAGCATAAATGAGAGATGGATGGAAGACATTAAATCATAAACAAAACAATGGGAAAAAAATGCAAAGACAATAAAAAATAAAATAAATAAATCCAAACGATGGGAATATGCACAAATATAAAATTGTAAATTTTGTAAAAGTACATGTCACGGGGTGACAAAATCCAACTTGGTCCCTAACAAAGCGGAACTAATGTTCGCCGTGATTGCCTCCCGCTGGACCCAAAAAAAGGAACACTGGGCTAGTTCCAGGGTAGCGCAAAAGTCCACGAAAATGGGGTGATCAGCCGAACATTGTTGGCAGCTGTGCATGGGGGAGTAAAGCTTTGCGATTGGGACATGTTGCGATTAGAGGAGTATAAAAGGAGGAAGTACAGACCAAACGGGGCATTGTTTTGAGAGCGGCGCTCTCAGAGAAAGTGTGAGCCGTGGTGAAGAGGAAGTGGAGCTGGCGAACGGGCACGGTGCTGTGAGTTGGGAGAAAGAGCAGGCTGATTCAATGAGAAGGAGGTAACCATGGGACAGAAGATGATTTGTGAGAGATCATGAGTAGTCCAAATCAATTTCCATCCTCCTGTGGGACCTCTTGATGTGAATGCCAGTTCAGAAGATGGGCAACAGCCATATATATGTGCATTTCCCACTGAGCGCTGAATTGTTGAGATGAAGTGATGCACTGTTTGCTGTGTGAAGTGTGAACCTAAACCCCTGGATGTCCACTTTTTACCCGAGTTTATCACATTCTGACTGCATAAGAAGAGGCTAACTTTGTTGTACTCCACAGACAGTTGAGTGTATTTATCTGGCAGCCCACTGTGAAGAGACACGTAGTGAACGCTCAACTGACTGCTTTGCAGTGAAACCTCCAGCCATAAGTTCTCTGTCTGTCACATAAAGAAGAAGATTACGTACCTGTATGCTCACCTGTCTGCTTTGCAGTGAAGCTCCCCCACTGTAAGCTCTATGTCTGTTGACCCTGCAAGTGAATTCAATTCAATTTAAGTTTATTTCTATAGTGCTTTTCACAATACTTGTTTCAAAGCAGCTTTACAGAAAGTGAATTACAGAAAAGTACATTTAGTTAATCATGTAATATTAAGGGCATAACATATCACCAGCATTGAGTAGTCTCTCCACAGGCGTCGAGTCGTCTCTTCACAGGCATTTAGTCTTCTCATCGCAGGTGTTGGGGCATCCGAAGTCTCCATGAGAGGCTGGATACAAACTGGAGCTGACGAACGCCATTTCTCTCGGGACAAGCGTCCCGAGATAACAGCAGAAAACAGATGGGAAATAATTAGCATAGCTGATGTTCATAATGATTTCCATTACACAGGAGTAGATGTTAAAAACACAATCTCACAAACTCTCCACAACCCAACCATAAGCACCAACCCGTTTGACCAAGGCCGTCAAGCCCCACTGTCGCGGTAACGCGTTTCATTGGCAACGATTCCGTATGGCATACCACCTACCGCAAAAACACAACATCTGCCCAACCACCCATCATTCACGCAATACACACAGGAAAGTAATGACTGTAAATACTATGCAACCTATACAAGTAACCTACAGACTCTCCAAGTTTTATAGTATTAAATGCATTCAATCTGATTCAGAGGAATAAAAGGTAAGCAGTATGTGAATGCTTGGCTAAAGAGATGCGTCTTTAGTCTAGTTTTAAACCATGACAGCGAGTCAGAGCTTCGAACCATATCGGGAAGGCTATTCCAGAGTTTGAGCGTAAAGAATTTAAGTTTGAGCCTAACTTTTATTTCTGGAATATTTACATTACTTGTAATTAGCATTGGTTATTAATTAATTGTCTAACAGTGTTGTTAATAAACCTTAAGCAAGAACTGACCACAGAGAATTCATCTGAACAAATTGTAAGTACCATTCGAATGCTTATGATTTAAGGCAGATTTGCTTGCTCGACCTAACCTGAGGATAATAAATAATAAGGTTAAAGGTGTTGAAATTAAAGCACACACCGTAAAACATGGCGCCCAACGTGAGGCTTTAACTGTTCAATTCTGGCCAGTAATTGAACAGTTAAGCGCCTGCTAAATAGCGTGTGTGTGGATATGCTTAAGGATTAGAAATTTATTTTCTTTTTTTAAGAAAAGAAAAAAAAGATAAATCAATTAGAAGACGACTAGTGAAACTTAGTCAAAACAAATAATCTAGAAAATATTATTTAAAGAACACCCAGAAAGGGTTAGATGTGCACATAACAAATAAGTTAGAGAGTAAAGGAAAGACTAAGTCTATACAAAAGAGGCTAAGCTATGGCAGCAAAAGCCCAGGAGAAAAAAAAAGCAAGACTTTTATACAAGCATTTACATGGGGTGATTCTCATGTATTAGGATGGCAAAAGATAGCCTTACAGGCAGAGACATCAGTCCAAGAGAAACACTCCTTTCAAAGGAGTGACTTTGACTTCCTAGTCATCTGGTATGTAACGTCTTGGAGATGTCCGACAGAACAGCCGCTCCGGTTCTGCTGGGGTGAAGGCCATCAGCACGATACAGCCTAGGTCTCTCCCAGAAGAGATTCCAATTATTTACAAAGAGCAGTTTGTCCATTACACAATAACATTAACCATTCATTTAGTGCAGATGGTCTACTAAACCTTTCCTGTCCTTTTCGGCACGTGGGAAGTGGTCCAGACACGATGATCGTTGCTTCAAGCGATGTGCTGCGTACCGTCTCGATCAGGCTCCTGTAGTCCTTCAAAACCTCTGTCTGCCGCAGCCTGATGTCGTTCGCTCCTGCATGCAGTACAACAGCTCCGACAAACTGGAGTTGACTAACGCCATTTCTCGGGACATGCATCCCGAGATAACAGCAGAAAACAGATGGGAAATAATTAGCATAGCTGATGTCCATAATGATTTCCCTTACACAGGAGTAGATTCCAGAGTTTGAGCATAAAGAATTTAAGTTTGAGCCAATCTTTTATTTCTGGAATATTTACATTAACAAATAACTAATGCTAATTACAAGTAATTGTCCGGCAGTGTTGTTAATAAACCTTAAGCAAGACCTGACCACAGAGAAGTCATCTGAACAATTGCAAGTACCATTCAAATGCTTATGATTTACGGCAGATTCGACTTACTCGACCTTACCTGAGGATAATAAATAATAAGGTTAAAAGGTGTTAAGATTAAACGCACACACCGTAAAACATGGCGCCCAACGTGGGGCTTTAACTGTTCAATTCTGGCCAGTAATTGAACAGTTAAGCGCCTGCTATATAGTGTGTGTGGATATGCTTAAGGATTAGAAATTTATTTTCTTTTTTAAAAGAAAAAAGATAAAATCAATTAGAAGATGACTAGTGAAACTTAGTCAGAAAAAAAATCTAGAAAAGATTATTTAAAGAAGACCTAGAAAGGGTTAGATGTGCACATAAATAACTTGAAGAGTGAAGGAAAGACTAATAAGTCTATACAAAAGAGGCTAAGCTATGGCAGCAAAGGCCCAGGAAAAATCAAGCAAGACTTTTATACAAGCATATACATGGGGTGATTCTTGTGTATTAGAATGGCAAAAGATAGCCTTACAGGCAGAGACATCAGTCCAAGAGAAACACTCCTTTCAAAGGAGCGACTTTGACTTACTAGTAATATGGTATGTTACATCTTGGAGATGTCCGACAGAACAGCCGCTCCGATTCTGCTGGGGTGAAGGCCATCAGCACGACACAGTACAGGTCTCTCCTAGAACAGATTCCAATTATTTGTAAAGAGCAGTTTCTCTTCATTACACAATGACATTAACCATTCATTTAGTGAAAATAATCTACTGAACATTTCCTGTCCTTGTCGGTATGAGGGAAGCGGTCCAGACACGATGATCGATGCTTCAGGCGATGTGTTGCATACCGTCTCGATCAGGCTCCTGTAGTCCTTCAGAAACTTGGCCTGATATCGTTCGCTCCCACGTTCAGCACAACAGCTCCGACGCACTCATCACCGTTCAGGATCTCAGGAACCTGTGTAGCGACATCAAGAACATGAGCACCAGGAAAGCAGTGAGTGCACACCTTACCCTTACCTGAGGTAGCACGGACATGACGGACCATGGACGTGCCGATGATCACGGCGTCGTCGCGTTCCGACTCGCGAAGATGGGAGAAGCGGTTCCGGGTCGAGATCTCGAAGACCAGTAGGGGCGGCGGAGAGGTTCTAGCTCTGGTCCTGGCTCGTGTCTTCCGCTGTGTGATCCATGATGTTGTGTCCGTGCCGAAGTGAATGAAGCCAGAGATGATCGCGTCCTCCTGGCCAGAGAAACGCATGGAGTAAGCGAAGTCAGAATCAAGAAATAACTAACCACTGACTTGTGAGCATCGACGTGTGATGTTTCAAGCGCTGACGCCCGATCCAGCAGCTCACAGGCAGAATCGTCTCTCCACAGCCGTCACTAAATGAGGAACAGACACAGTTTCAATATAATGTTCCACACTAAGCATATCAACTAAGTTTGGACAACAAAAACTGTTATTTGGACTTTGACTTACTAATCATTAGGTGTATAACGTCTAGGACAGTGTTTCCCAACCCTGTTCCTGGCGGCACACCAACACTGCTTGTTTTCTTTGTCTCCCTAATCAATCACAGCTGATTCAACTCATCAGCTCATTAACCCATCTGATTATGAGCTGATGAGTTGAATCAGGTGTGTTTGATTAGGGAGACAAAGAAAACACGCAGTGTTGGTGTGCCGCCAGGAACAGGGTTGGGAAACACTGGTCTAGGAGATGTTGTCCGACAGAACAGCCACTCCGATTCAGCTGGGGTGAAGGCCATCAGCACGATACAGCCTAAGTCTCTCCTAAAACAGATTCCAATTATTTACAAAGAGCAGTTTCTGTTCATTACACAATGACAACCATTCATTTAGTGCAAATGATCTACTGAACCTTTCCAGTCCTTGTCTGTACGTGGGAAGCGCTCCAGACACGATGAGCGTTGCTTGAGGCGATGTGTTGCGTATCTTCTCGATCAGGCTCCTGTAGTCCTTCAGAACCTCAGCCTGATGTCATTCGCTCCCGCGTGCAGTACAACAGCTCCGACAAACTCCATTTTTCTCGGGAGAAGCGTCCCGAGATAACAGAAAAAAACAGATGGGAAATAATTAGCATCGCTGATGTTCATAAAGATTTCCATTACACAGGAGTAGATGTTAAAAACCACAATCTCAAACTCTCCACAACCGAACGATACGCACCAACCGGTTTGACTAAGGCTGTCAAGCCCCACTGTCGCGGTAATGTGTTTCATTGGCAACGGTTCCGTATGGCATACCACCTACCGCAAAAACACAATATCTGCCCAACCACCCATCATTCACACAATGCACACAGGAAGGTAATGACTGTAAATACTATGCAACCTATACAAGTAACCTACAGACTCCAAGTTTTATACCATTAACTGCATTCAATCCAATTCAAAAGAGGAATAAAAGGTAAGCAGTTTGTGAATGCTTGGCTAAAGAGATGCGTCTTTAGTCTAGTTTTAAACTGTGACCACAAAACAGAGCTTCGAACCATATCGGGAAGGCTATTCCAGAGTTTGAGCGTAAAGAATTTAAGGTTTAGCCTAACTTTTATTTCTGGAATATTTACATTAATAAGTAACTAATGCTGATTACAAGTAATTGTCTAACAGTGTTAATAAACCTTAAGCAAGAACTGACCACAGAGAAGTCATCTGAACAAATTGTAAGTACCATTTGAATGCTTATGATTAAGGGCAGATTTGACTTACTCAACCTAACCTGATGATAATAAATAAGGTTAAAGGTGTTTAAGATTAAAGCACACACACACCGTAAAACATGGAGCCCAACGTGGGGCTTTAACTGTTCAATTCTGGCCAGTAATTGAACAGTTAAGTGCCTGCTAAATAGCGTGTGCGTGGACATGCTTAAGGACTAGAATTTTTTTTAAAAAAGAGATAAAATCAAATAGAATGCGACTAGTGAAACTTAGACAAAAAAAAAATCTAGAAAAGATTTAAAGACCCAGAAAGGGTTAGATGTGCACATAAGAAATAATTTAAATAGTGAAGGAAAGACTAATAAGTCTATACCAAAGAGACTAAGCTATGGCAGCAAAAGCCCAGGAAAATTCCAGCAAGACTTTCATACAAGCATATACATGGGGTGATTCTCGTGTATCAGGATGGTAAAAGATAGCCTTAGAAGAAGAGACATCAGTCCAAGAGATGGAACCAGGAGAAACTCCTTTCAAAGGAGCGACTTTGACTTACTAGTCATCTGGTGTGTAACGTCTTGGAGATGTTGTCCGACAGAACAGCCGCTCCGATTCTGCTGGGGTGAAGACCATCAGCACGATACAGCCTAGATCTCTCCTAGAACAGATTCCAATTATTTACAAAGACCAGTTTCTGTCCATTACACAATAACATTAACCATTCATTTAGTGCAGATAGTCTACTGAACCTTTCCGGTCCTTGTCTGTACGTGGGAAGTGGTCCATACACGATGATTGTTGCTTCAGGCATTGTGGTGCGTACCATCTCGATCAGGCTCCTGTAGTCCTTCTTCAGAACCTCCATCTGCCGCAGCCTGATGTCGTTCGCTCCCGCGTGCAGTACAACAGCGCTGACGCGCTCGTCAACGTTCAGGATCTCAGGAACCTGTGCAGCGATATCAAGAACACAAGCGCCAAGAAAGCAGTGAGTGCGCACCTTACCTTCACCTGAGGTAGCACGGACATGACGGACCATGGACGTGCCGATGATCACGGCGTCGTCGCGTTCCGCCCCGCGAAGAGGGGAAAAGCGGTTCTGGGTCAAAATCTCGAAGACCGGTAGGGGCGGCGGAGAGGTTCTAGCTCTGGTCCTGGCTGTGGTCCGCTGTGTGATGTGGTCCGCTGTGTGATCCATGATGTTGTGTCCGTGCCGGAGGGAATGAAGCCAGAGATGATCGAGTCCTCCTGGGCAGAGAAACGCATGGAGTAGACGAAGTCAGAATCAAGGAGTAACTAACCACTGACTTGTGACCATCGGTGTGTGATGTTTGAAGCGCTGACCCCCGATCCAGCAGCTCACAGGCAGAATCGTCTCTCCACAGGAGTCACTAAACGAGAAACAGTTTCAATATAATGTTCCACACCAAGCATATCAATTAAGTATGGACAACAAAAACTGATTTGGACTTTGACTTAGTCATTAGGTGTGTAACGTCTTGGAAATGTTGTCAGACAGAACAGCCGCTCCGATTCTGCTGGGGTGAAGGCCATCAGCACGATACAGCTTAAGTCTCTCCTAGAACAGATTCCAATTATTTACAAAGAGCAGTTTCTCTTCATTACACAATGACATTAACCATTCATTTAGTGCAAATAATCTACTGAACCTTTCCTGTCCTTGTCTGTACGTGGGAAGTGGTCCAGACACGATGATCGATGCTTCAGGCGATGCGTTACATACCGTCTCGATCAGGCTCCTGTAGTCCTTCAGAACCTCAGCCTTATGTCGTTCGCTCCCACGTTCAGCACAACAGCTCCGACGCGCTCATCACCGTTCAGGATCTCAGGAACCTGTGCAGCGACATCAAGAACATGAGCACCAGGAAAGCAGTGAGTGCGCACTTACGATTACCTGAGGTAGCACGGACATGACGGACCATGGACGTGCCGATGATCACGGCGTCGTCGCGTTCCGACTCCAAGACGGGAGAAGCGGTTCCGGGTCGAGATCTCGAAGACCGGGAGGGGCGGCGGAGAGGTTCTAGCTCTGGTCCTGGCACGCGTCTTCCGCTGTGTGATCCATGGTGTTGTGTCGGTGCCGGAGTGAATAAAGCTAGAGATGATGGCATCCTCCTGGGCAGAGAAACGCATGGAGTAGATGAAATTGGAGTCAAAGAGTAACTAACCACTGACTTGTGAGCATCGGCGTGTGATGTTTCAAGCGCTGACCGCCGATCCAGCAGCTCACAGGCAGAGTCGTGTCTCCACAGGCGTCACTAAACGAGGAACAGACACAGTTTCAATATAATGCTCCACACTAAGCATATCAATTAAGTTTGGACGACAAAAACTGTGATTTGGACTTTGACTTACTAGTCTTTAGGCGTGTAACGTCTTGGAGATGTCCGACAGAACAGCCACTCCGATTCTGCTGGGGTGAAGGCCATCAGCACGATACAGCTTAGGTCTGTCCCAGAACAGATTCCAGTTATTTACAAAGAGCAGTTTCTGTTCACAATGACATTAACTATTCATTTAGTGCAAATAATCTACTGAACCTTTCCTGTCCTTGTCTGTATGTGGGAAGCGGTCCAGACACAATGATCGTTGCTTCAGGCGATGTGTTGCGTACTGTCTCGATCAGGCTCCTGTAGTCCTTCTTCAAAACCTCTGTCTGCCGCAGCCTGATGTCATACGCTCCCACGTGCAGCACGACAGCTCCAACAAACTGTAGTTGACGAACGCCATTTTTCTCGGGACGAGCGTCCCAAGATAACAGCAGAAAACAGATGGGAAATAATTAGCATAGCTGATGTCCATAATGATTTCCCTTACACGGGAGTAGATTCCAGAGTTTTGGAGAGTAAAGAATTTAAGTTTGAGCTTAACTTTTATTTATGGAATATTTACATTAATAAATAACTAATGCTAATTAAAAGTAATTGTCTATCAGAGTTGTTAATAAACCTTAATCAAGAACTGACCACAGAGACGTCATCTGAACAATTGTAAGTACCATTCAAATGCTTATGATTTAGGGCAGATTTGACTTACTCGACCTAACCTGAGGATAATAAATAATAATGTTAAAGGTGTTAAGATTAAAGCACACATTGTAAAACATGGCACCCAACGTGGGGCTTTACCTGTTCAATTCTGGCCAGTAATTGAACAGTTAAGTGCCTGCTAAATAGCGTGTGCGTGGCTATGCTTAAGGAATAGAAATATTAAAAAAAAAAGAAAAAAAAAGACAAGATTTAAAGAAGACTCAGAAAAGGTTAGATGTGCACATAACAAATAAGTTAAAGAGTGAAGGAAAGACTAAAATGTCTATACAAAAGAGGCTAAGCTATGGCAGCAAAAGCACAGGGAAAAAACAACAAAAAAAAGCAAGCCTTTTATACAAGCATATCTATGGGGTGATTCTCGTGTATTAGGATGGCAAAAGATAGCCTTAAAGGCACAGACATCAGTCCAAGAGATGGAACCAGGACAAACACTCCTTTCAAAGGAGTGACTTTGACCTACTAGTCATTAGGTGTGTAACGTCTTGGAGATGTCCGACAGAACAGCCGCTCCGATTCTGCTGGGGAAGGCCATCAGCACGATACAGCCTAGCTCTCTCCTGAAACAGATTCCAATTATTTACAAAGAGCAGTTTCTGTTCATTACACAATGACATTAATCATTCATTTAGTGCAAATAATCTATTGACCCTTTCGTCTCCTTGTCTGTACGTGGGAAGCGGTCCAGACACGATGATCGATGCTTCAGGCGATGCGTTGCGTACCGTCTCGATCACACTCCTGTAGTCCTTCAGAACCTCAGCCTGATGTCGTTCGCTTCCACGTTCAGGACAACAGCTCCGACGCGCTCATCACCGTTCAGGATCTCAGGAACCTGTGCAGCGACATCAAGAACACGAGTACCAGGAAAGCAGTGAGTGCGCACCTAACCCTTACCTGAGGTAGCACGGATATGACAGACCATGGACTTGCCGATGATCATGGCGTCGTCGCGTTCCGACTCGCGAAGACGGGAGAAGCGGTTCCGGGTCGAGATCTCGAAGACCAGTAGGGGCGGCGGAGAGGTTCTAGCTCTGGTCCTGGCTCGTGTCTTCCACTGTGTGATCCATGGTGTTGTGTCGGTGCCGGAGTGAATGAAGCCAGAGATGATCGCGTCCTCCTGGCCAGAGAAACGCATGGAGTAGACGAAGTCAGAGTCAAAGAGTAACTAACCACTGACTTGTGAGCATCGGCACGTGATGTTTCAAGTGCTGACGGCTGATCCAGCAGCTCACAGGCAGAGTCGTCTCTCCACAGGCGTCACTAAACGAGGAATAGACAGTTTCAATATAATGTTCCACACTAAGCATATAAATTAAGTTTGGACAACAAAGACTGTGATTTGGACCTTGACTTACTAGTCACTAGGAGTGTAACGTCTTGGAGATGTTGTCCAACAGAACAGCCGCTCCGATTCTGCTGGGGTGAAGGCCATCAGCACGACACAGTACAGGTCTCTCCTAGAACAGATTCCAATTATTTGTAAAGAGCAGTTTCTCTTCATTACACAATGACATTAACCATTCATTTAGTGCAAATAATCTACTGAACCTTTCCTGTCCTTGTCTGTACATGGGAAGCAGTCCAGACACGATGATCGATGCTTCAGGCGGTGTGTTGCGTACCGTCTCGATCAGGCTCCTGTAGTCCTTCAAAACCTCAGCCTGATGTCGTTCGCTCCCGTGTGCAGCACAACAGCGTCGACAAACGCCATTTTTTTCGGGACAAGCATCCCAAGATAAGAGCAGAAAACAGATGGGAAATAATTAGCATAGCTGATGTCCATAATGATTTCCCTTACACAGGAGTAGATTCCAGAGTTTGAGTGTAAATAATTTAAGTTTGAGCCTAACTTTTATTTCTGGAATATTTACATTAATAAATAACTAATGCTAATTACAAGTAGGGTTAGGTCGTGACTGGGTTAAGGTTAGGGTTAGTGTCTGTTCCGTGACTTACCTCTGGCTGTGAGGAGAAGAACGACGGTGCAACTTCCTTACAAGTGTCTGTTCTGTGACTTACCTCTGGCTGTGAGAAGAACGACGGTGCAACTTCCTTACAAGTGTCTGTTCCGTGACTTACCTCTGGCTGTGAGAAGAACAGTGCAACTTCCTTACAAGTGTCTGTTCGTGACTTACCTCTGGCTGTGAGGAGAAGAACGACGGTGCAACTTCCTTACAAGTGTCTGTTCTGTGACTTACCTCTGGCTGTGAGAAGAACAGTGCAACTTCCTTACAAGTGTCTGTTCGTGACTTACCTCTGGCTGTGAGGAGAAGAACGACGGTGCAACTTTATTACAAGTGTCTGTTCCGTGACTTACCTCTGGCTGTGAGAAGAACGACGGTGCGACTTCCTTACAAGTGTCTGTTCTGTGACTTACCTCTGGCTGTGAGAAGAACGACAGTGCGACTTCCTTACAAGTGTCTGTTCCGTGACTTACCTCTGGCTGTGAGGAGAAGAACGACGGTGCAACTTTATTACAAGTGTCTGTTCCGTGACTTACCTCCGGCTGTGAGAAGAACGACGGTGCGACTTCCTTACAAGTGTCTGTTCCGTGACTTACCTCTGGCTGTGAGGAGAAGAACGACGGTGCAACTTTATTACAAGTGTCTGTTCCGTGACTTACCTCTGGCTGTGAGGAGAACGACGGTGTGACTTCCTTACAAGTGTCTGTTCCGTGACTTACCTCCGGCTGTGAGAAGAACGACGGTGCGACTTCCTTACAAGTGTCTTTTCCGTAACTTACCTCTGGCTGTGAGAAGAACGACGGTGCGACTTCCTTACAAGTGTCTGTTCCGTGACTTACCTCTGGCTGTGAGAAGAACAGTGCAACTTCCTTACAAGTGTCTGTTCCATGACTTACCTCTGGCTGTGAGAAGAACGACGGTGCGACTTCCTTACAAGTGTCTGTTCCGTGACTTACCTCCGGCTGTGAGAAGAACAGTGCAACTTCCTTACAAGTGTCTGTTCCGTGACTTACCTCCGGCTGTGAGAAGAACGACGGTGCGACTTCCTTACAAGTGTCTGTTCCGTGACTTACCTCCGGCTGTGAGAAGAAAAGTGCAACTTCCTTACAAGTGTCAGTTCGTGACTTACCTCTGGCTGTGAGAAGAAAAGTGCAACTTCCTTACAAGTGTCAGTTCGTGACTTACCTCTGGCTGTGAGAAGAACGACGGTGCGACTTCCTTAAAAGTGTCTGTTCCGTGACTTACCTCTGGCTGTGAGAAGAACAGTGCGACTTCCTTACAAGTGTCTGTTCGTGACTTACCTCTGGCTGTGAGGAGAAGAACGGAGCGACTTCCTTACAAGTGTCTGTTCCGTTACTTACCTCCGGCTGTGAGAAGAACAGTGCAACTTCTTTACAAGTGTCTGTTCGTGACTTACCTCTGGCTGCCCGAAAAGGCCCCGCTGTGTGTATCCATTGCTAGTGCCCGCACCCCTGGAAGGGGAATCACCAAGTTTTAGTTTAGGAGATGGTTTAATTTAAATTCAATAAAATACTTTTTATACTTAATACCTTGTCTGGTCTTGTGGTGTCTCTGGGTAACTCCTCGAGGTCGTACGCTCATAGGGGTGGTCTGCGCCAGGGGGGGGCCCATCCCGACCTGTGACGATGTTTATATAAATTCATGCATGCATTTATACATGTCTCAGTAAATCCAGTTTTCCAGCACTAGCTGTGCTCTGTTAGTCAGCTTTAGGACTCTGAAACAACGAGACGGCTGAAACAGCGTGAGGTGCAAAAATGACAGGTTTAAGAGAACATTAAGTGCAGAGAAGGGCATTAAAAAAGTCTCGCTTCTCCACACAAGGAGAGCTTCAAAAGCCATGCAGATGATCCCACATCACTGATAATACTCCATTCAAGAGCATGTGGCGGTCCTGAGAAACACTTATAACCAGTGGCGTACGTTTGATTTTGATGTCCCAGTCCCCACCAATTTCAATTTTATAAATATATCTCAACAAATTGACATTAACAAGCGCTCATCGGTGAACATAACATGGAGTTCATTAGGGTTAGCATTGATAAATGGATCTGACCTGCACTTCACCGGTCACTAGATGTGGGGTGACCCTCTGTCTCTGAAATCTGACTCACTCAGATGCCTTTATATCCCTAAACAGCTCCTGCAAAAACACAAATCAGACAGATCACACACACAGTACTCATTCCAATCAAGATTGTGTGAAGACCTCACTGGAATAAAAATCAAACAAAGTAAATTCATTAACGCAACATAGGGCATATTTGGAAAACTGGTTAACATTTTACAGGACATGTAAATGGATCGTTGGACAAAAGCACCACACAAACGATCCGATCTCAGTGATCGAGTTCACATCAGTCCCATTTACATCTCAGATCTACAGAGGAAACCAAACAGTTAACATGACACCAAATTAAAGAAATAAAAATAATAATAATAATAATTCCAAAAATCTGTGTGAGAGTGGATAAAATGAAATATAAAAAACTCTTAAAGACTGGTAAAACACTGGCATAGGCCGGCTGCTAAAAGAGACTTTAAAACACGCATCAAATTAAAATCTGCATAATCTATTTGGGATGTTTATAAGAACAGTACACAAAAGGAGTTTAATATAAACAGAATAAAACAAAGAATCACAATACATACATCACATTACTATGTACTTGCAAAACATTTACTAACTTGTTTATCGATTTCAGTTCACATCATTCCAGGACAGCATTGGCCACGATCCCCAACAGAGTTTGATAAACCACACAGATTTAAAACATCAAACTGAAATTAAATTTATGACAGTCAATAAAAGATGTGCTCATAAATGCTGGTTACAAAATGGCAGCTGTAGAAGCGCCCGCTGATGGAGGGATCCTGCGGTCACATGGTGAGAGCACGACAAAAGACAGTGTTGTGCAGTGCCCTTGTTCAGGGTTTGTGATGACAGGTTAAACACTCCCTGATAACATCTCACACACACACACACGCGTTTCACCTCAGCTCCAAGCCGGTTCAGAATGGGTCCAGCCTTTGCCCAAGTGCCAAGCAGTGGTTTCATATCTTCTGAATAAATGATGCCTCTTCAACACCTTGACATCAGCCTGGTTTAGGATGAACTACAGTACCTGTGACACACACACACACACCAGAGAGGGAGGACGGGGCGATCTGCAGATTCATAGTAAAGCGTTAGGATGAACTACAGTACCTGTGACCGACATACAAGAGAGGGAGGACAGGACAAGTAAAGGCCACGGACAGAAAGCAGGAGAAGATTGTCATTCCAACTCTACGGCAATAGTTTACAGCAGAACAAAGTTGTGTTTCCCAGCTTAAATCTGCAAAAGTACAAGTATTCATAAGAAAAACGCGTACGCGAATATATAAATAAATGTGACTTGACTTGAAAAACAGAAATAGGAGTAGTGCAAGCTGGACAAACAACATGCACTATAAACACACCAAATAACGAATCGACATCGAAGACAAACTAAATGTAAACTGAAATGTATACATAGCTTTTAATGCAAGTGAGGTGTTCTAGCCTGTGGGAGAAGTTCGTTTGTCCTCCGAAGAGCTCCAGGACAGAAAGCCACTCGCCGTCACCGTGGAAACAAACTGGTTGGCTGCATTTCCCAAAAACCTGTTACACATACATTTGCTGCACTTTTACAATTTTACAACACTTTTACTTTTACTGACTACTTAGAAACACTATTGCTAAATAGACATTTGAACATTGTAGCCTGTTTCACGGGATCTTAACTGAATTGTTTTGCAGAAAAGTGAATGTAATTTAACTTCTGTTTTTTAAGACACAGGACGGGCAGTGATACTGACTAAAATATTACGTTTAGGGACACTAAAAACAACGCAAATATTATCATGTTTATCAGAGCAGGGAATGTGAAAGAGGGTTAGGGTTAGGTTAGGTATTTTGTTTCATTTTAAACGAAAACAAAGCACAGCATTCAAACAGCAAAGTTACACCAGATCAATACATGATCAAATGTTTTCTTGCAAAGTGCCCAAAACCAGCGACTTTAGACAACAAACAATGAGCAGTCTAAGAATAATGCTTCAGTTCTTGGGTTTGTGGGTGCAGATAGAGGGGATGACCTCAAATGGAAAGTATTTCCAGAAACACACATACCTTTTGGTTGCCATGAGAGTAAATGAATAATCAATGTCTTTACCTCCAACATTCCCTTGAAAAACAGAGAGTGATGTAGAACACAGGATCTTGGAGAAATCTCAGAAATTAGATCACTCAGGTAAGTACAAAAGTTAACAATCCACAGTCAAAGACCAGTCTTAGACCAGACAAAGTGTGTGACTGAGCCTGAGGTGTGCTTAAATACTGTAGAGATTAGTGTGTTAATAAGGTGCAGGTGAGGATGATGGCTGAGTGAGTGCAGGTGATGAGCAGGAGGAATTCTGGGAATTGTAGTTTTGAATGAAATGGCTGGACCATGGCTACGTTTGAAACTACATACTTACTGATTAGGTTCTTAATTTCAATAACGATCGCTAAAAGAGTAGGTTTTATATAGCCTGATGACGTTAAGTATGAATGTGATCTAGACATTCACCATGTTGACGTTATCGTGACCTATGACATTATTATAAGCACAACAACTTAATATGAGATTTATTTCATCTATCTGTAAATATCTTGACATTGATGAAATTTGTTCATTTTTTGGTCTTGAAGAATCAAATGTCACTTTATTTTGTGATTGTTGTATAACCAATACACTTAGAGTTGATTTAAGTTTAAGTATAGGCTATATATATTGAGATTGAGGTTGTTGCAGATGTGTTAATTCACATTTTATCCAAAATAAATGTTCCTCAATTTATCAACAGTACTAATATTTACCTACCTATATTTAACTTTTTGATTTTCTTGCATATTTAAAATAGAATTAAATTTTCTCTGTGATTACGATTTTTGAAGACCAGGCCAAAAAACATTGTTGTCTTTATGTAGACTTCACAGCCATGGATCTATAAAAATGTGCTTTGAGAAAATAAATGTCACAGTGCAAGATCTACTTGTTGCAGATTTTATTTAAACCATCTCTAATACTTACAAATTGGATCAAAAGAAACATGAACAGAACAAGCCTAACCCTAAACATCTAACAACGCACAAACAATAACCGACCGTTAAGACAGAACAGAGAGGAACTTAAATACACAGATGACCAGTGAGGACAGGGTGATAACACGGAGAGTGATGATGATAATCGCTGGCAGGTGCGGATAATGGTGGAGTAAGTGCAGGTGTGAGCCGGAGAGGATGATGGGAAATGTAGTGAGGAGATGGAGATTAGGTGGTGACTGTGACAATAAATGTGTATATTATTATATAATAATCCAAATCTCACCCAATGAGAATTAATTTCTCTTGAAAGGAGCATTTGGAACCAGAATTCAGAGAATGAAATTGGACATCTGTCCCTCATTCCCCTGGTCATTTTTTATTATTCAAATATTTTATTAAATACGTTTTTTATTAAATATATTTGTTCTTGTTTTTTCTTAAACACATTTTATTACAACAAATTAAATGGCATTTCTTGAAAAAAGTGATAATTCCAACTAATTATATATTATTTAACAAAACTTAGTCACACACCTTAACTTTAAATACGTTCATTCAAACCATCAGGAACTCAGGTATTAAGTTTTTTTTTTAAACAAATTTGTTCTTTATACATTCTTTGCTCTGTATTCCACCTTGAATTGTGTTCCAATCCCTGTATTTGCAAACACTCAACTCCATGTCTTCGGAAAAGTTCCACCAAGGACCGCCTTGACCTGTCCGATGGCCGCTTGGAACGGATCACGTACCGATGCTGGTACAGCCGTGTCCTGAACTGAACTTTTTGTTTGGCCAAAGTATTGCCTGCCACACTTGGAGCATCTGATCATGTAGATACAATTCACTGCATTTAATGGGATGTTTGGCAGAAAGAATGCCTCCTGTCGACCCTAGGCCCTGACCACACAAGGTTTTCTGGTCAACTGTAACTGTTCTCTGGCCCTGGGGAGACGGCTATGGACCAAAAGGTCCCATAAGTTGCTGTGTTTTTTTATATATATATATATATATAGGCGGCCAAGATTGGCACATTTCCGTCTACCGGGGTGTCTGCCAGTGTTTGGGTGAAAATGTTCCTGATTGCTTTACTGAGGCCAACCAAAGCTGATGGAAAAGAAAAGATGGCCGGGATCAAGAGCGCTTCAACCTGGATGGAGTTACTGGACTCGTCACCGCATGGCAATGTTCTTTAAATATAGCCCGTGGTCGTGACCTCGAATACACCCTGGTATGAAGTGTTTTAAACAAAACCTGTTTGGCCTCTTTAAAAATACGACTAATTGCTCCTAAATCGCAATAATTGCACTAGGATAATCCTCCGAAATGTGTAACGGGGGGTTTAACGCTGATGGTGCAGCAGTGCATGTCTGTTTCTTTGAGGAATACTTTGAAATCTAATCGTCCCATGGTGGGGAAATCCGGCCCCTTATATATTGCACCACATAAAAAAAATTATACAAAAAATATAAAATTGAAAGAAAAAATTCATAACGTTTGAGATTAATTTATAATATGCTTAATATGCACAATATGCTTTTTAACTAAAGTCGTACTGCTTCTAACAATGTTTTCTGTCAGTGTCTGTGGAAAATATATTTGTCTTAGTACGTCAAAACAGTTCTTGAATAAAGACCATTTTCTACAGTCTCAAATCTGTATGCCCTCAAATCTTATGAATTATGATTTAAGACGGAGCATTTACTTGTGAAATACTGACTACATGTATACAGCAGATGGCAGTGCTGCTCTAAAACAACACAGTACATCCATAAATATTTGTTTAATCTTTACAGGGAAAATATGTTGTTAAAAGAATGTTAAAAACACTGTCATGAGTATTCAGTGTCTGTCTTAATCTTTCATTTCAAATAGGTACACAACAGCATTAATAGGGACTATTTATAATGAATGTGTCCAGTGACAGAAAAAAAAACTCGTTGATCAACATCAATCATTAATGTCCTAATGTGCTGCATAACCCAGAACAAGGCTAACTGGCTGTGTGAATTTATTTTGCTTCTGTGTGCTTATGAGTTTAGTAACATACGAAACAGACAAGAAGTAGATACACAATCATACAGCTGAAATATGAAAAGAACAAAAACCCTGGAAAGCTGAGGCAGAAAAAAAAAGCCAATCACACTGATTACCTATAGTTTCTCGAATCTGTCAAGTCTAATATATAAATCTATAAGTAATCATATATAGTATAACTGAAGCTGCAAGTATCTGATGAGGGCCGCTGTGGAGGTTAATGCAATACAGTCAAGTGGAAATGAAGGTCAAAGAAACAAAATGTTCTTTGATAAGTTACATGTGCTCAAACCAAGAAAAAGGCATCATCAGCGAACTTTTAAAAGGTCTTTATCCAAAGCAACTTACAAATGATACTAACAGTAGGACAACAAACGTAAGTGCTATAACCCCTCTCAGTTTAATTTTAGTGCAGTTTTTTTTTTCTTTTTAGTAAAGAACTAAGTATTTTTAGTAAAGATCATCACACCCAGATATGGAAATGTAAACAGCTTTAATGAAGGAAAAACAGCTGAGAGCAAAACATCAGCGTATGACGTATGCTCGCTCCCGCAGAGAATCACAACAAATGAAATCTCTGTCACACTAACCCCTGGGCAGATTATATACAGCACAGACACATTTGTTAGGGACCGTTCGGTATTTATGGAAAGGTCCACCGGAGGAAAATAGGGGAGGGTCATGTCTTTTTATTGTTTGATGAGGGGAGGGTCATCCAACTTTTTTTAGTCTATAGGGGAGGGTCACCCAACTTTTGTATTCATCAAAACAGGTAAATTTCAACCCGGCAACCCGGTTTACCCGGCAAAGCTTTAAAGAATGAGCAAATAATGAACTTTTGTTATTGTGAATAAGTGCATTGTCCTGTGTGTGTAACTCTACCGCTGCATTAACATGTGATGTGAATACACATCGAGTGTATTGGGACTGAGGCGCCTGAACTGCAGCTGATATAATGTGCGCTGTAGCATGATATGACCATATTTTAGTTTCCATTCTTATTGCGTTTCCAGAACAGTTAGTGAGTAAATCTGAGCTGTAGGCTTGAATTCGTGAGGTGTGTGCGCTGTGCGGTTGAATGAGCCGGTTTGTCGATCTATCTGAATTTTGATCAATCAGGAGCTGATGAAATCCACAGAAAAAAGACGAAAATGGCCTTGAATTTGGACTATTGAAAGGGAAGCATACTACTTTATTATGATTTTATTATCATAATGATTATTAAATGCATGCACAACAATTATCAGTGAACTTGATAAATGTTGCAGATATGTTTTACTATGCACAAAATGCCTTTCAACATGTTACATAAACACGTAACATCATCAGCACCGAAAACATGATTTTTTTTTCTTTTTTAAATTCAAATCAAAACTCGTGATACGAACCGAATTGTAGGTTTGGTCTATCGTTACAGCCCTAGTAAGATGAGAAAGCAGGAGTTTAGTCGTTTGTCATGGCTATCTGAACATCTTTGCCAAGCGCAAATCAGTACAGAAGTAATCAATAAATTATCGGGGAGGGTCATGCCTTTTTTCACAATCATTTTGGAGGGTCATAGAAAAAAATATTGCTGGCGAAGGGACGGTCAAGTCTTTTTTGACTACAGATCTCAAATCTCCTCTGGTGGCCCCTTAAATAAATAACGAACAGTCCCTTATCATATCTAGTACAATTATTATATTAGGTATTCTTAGGTATAATTACACCTAATTACCCTGTAATTAGGATCTCAGTCAAAATTCAGAGGAGAATGAGAGAATAAGTTACAGAACATAACGTGTGTTTTTCCAGACACAGTCTCATCTGTCTGTCCAGCTTCTGAAGAATGGCTGGGCTACTGATAATCTACTGCATTGTGCATTACATGTAAACTACCTTTTGAGGAAATGGAAAAATGGCAACAAAAAAACTGATATTAACATGTAAACATCTGACTATCATTTTAATTGTGTGTGTCGTCTTAGAGACAGCCGCACCAGTTGCTCTAAGATCGCTGTAAAACACTGCATCACACCAACAACACCCCGTTATACGCTCGTCTCTGGCCTTCACTTACCCTTGTTTTGATAAACTGTAGCTGGAACCCTTCTGAAATAAAGACTTTTATCTTCTTCTGACAAACACTGAAAAGGGCTGACACGGCGCGGCTATTTCCAAACAAGCGATTCACGATCAGGATCAGACAGAAAAGTAGATTGCTGTGAATTAATTTATGGGGTGTCATTTGAGATTACCCTGCTATATCCATAGCTAAATATGTGGTAGCTGTGTAAAGTTAATGCCTCCCTCACTGGTGTTCATCATATCTGAGCCTGGGATCTGAACTCAATTACTGCGGTTGGCAATGAGATCACCTCTAAGGACCCAATCACTTTTAAGCAAAGTCACACATCAGATGACTAATTATCAGAACTCATCCAGGAGAGCTTGCGGACAAGATCAGCACACAGGCCTCGGATTTGGTTAAACAGGCATAATTCCTATGCTAAGAGCAAGAAAAGACTCAACTGATCTCAGCTGATCAACATGTGCTTGTTGGATACAGATGCGAAAGCGCAGTGTAGCATTTCATTTACAAAGAAAAAAATCTGAACGCACAGACTTGAACAATATTCTGTATTGCTGCAATGATTTCCTGAAATCCAGTCCTGTCCTGTCCATGCTGTTGATCAGTCAACGTGTAGATTGTGTGATCAGATCAAACGTTGCATCACTGTCATTTTTTCAAGTATAATGATCTTGTCTCAAATCACCATTCAAGCCAAGGTAAGGTCAAGGGTACTTTGACCATTTCTAGGGGAAAAAATCCAAAAATTGGACATAGGTTAGGCACTTCTCATCTTGGAATACACAAACAAATGACTTAATAAAGACAGGAGTCGTAGTTAGCAAATCATTCCAAGACAAGGTGTCAGCAGAGATTGTGTCTAATAGCCTCTCCCCTCCTCATCGACACGACACCAGTGGACCAGTGGACACGACACCAGTGGACCAGTGGACACGACACCAGTGGACACGACACCAGTGGACCAGTGGACACCAGTGGACCAGTGGACACGACACCAGTGGACACGACACCAGTGGACACGACACCAGTGGACCAGTGGACACGACACCAGTGGACACGACACCAGTGGACCAGTGGACACGACACCAGTGGACCAGTGGACACGACACCAGTGGACCAGTGGACACGACACCAGTGGACACGACACCAGTGGACCAGTGGATACCAGTGGACCAGTGGACACGACACCAGTGGACACGACACCAGTGGACACGACACCAGTGGACCAGTGGACACCAGTGGACCAGTGGACACGACACCAGAGGACACGACACCAGTGGACACGACACCAGTGGACCAGTGGACACGACACCAGTGGACCAGTGGACACGACACCAGTGGACACGACACCAGTGGACCAGTGGACACCAGTGGACCAGTGGACACGACACCAGTGGACACGACACCAGTGGACCAGTGGACACGACACCAGAGGACACGACACCAGTGGACCAGTGGACACGACACCAGAGGACACGACACCAGAGGACACGACACCAGTGGACCAGTGGACACGACACCAGTGGACACGACACCAGAGGACACGACACCAGTGGACCAGTGGACACGACACCAGTGGACCAGTGGACACGACACCAGTGGACACCAGTGGACACCAGTGGACCAGTGGACACGACACCAGTGGACACGACACCAGTGGACACGACACCAGTGGACCAGTGGACACGACACCAGTGGACACGACACCAGTGGACACGACACCAGTGGACACGACACCAGTGGACACGACACCAGTGGACCAGAGGACACGACACCAGTGGACACGACACCAGTGGACACGACACCAGTGGACCAGTGGACACGACACCAGTGGCACAGATCCTCAACAGATCCTCAACAAACCTGTCTCCATACCGGTGGGGATCTAATCTCCAACCAGATGGAACTGTATAAATACTCTGAATGTTCAATGTTGAATATTATGAAGGTTTATATTTCTTTCAAATTATAAAGGAACAAAAAGGGACTAATTCTATAATTGCTTTTTATAAAAGGATTTATCTTCTAATGGAAACACACACCAAGAAGCGGAATGTCTTAGTTAATGTTCCTCTCAAAGACAGCCTGTTGTATACTGACACAAATTGATGTCAATGAAATACCAATAAAAGTTTTCTCTCCATGTTTCAACATAGTTCAAACTAGAGAGACCCAATATTTCTCAGTTTTTTCAGTCAAAGACGTTTAAAGAGACCCATATTTGTAACACACAGACTCACCGTAAACTCCTTGACAAATGCTTTTGATAATTGACCTCTGGATAGACACATTTTACAGTATACGCTTAGAAATGATTTAAAGTACAGCACTTAAATGGTAGATGTTTCACCATCTTCACTAATCCCTTTGATGTATTGAACACAGGAGACATACTGACCACAGCACTTGCTAACAGGATTTAACTAATCAGTTTACTTGGTATTTTTATTAACATAAATTGAGTTAGTAAATCACAGTAATCAACACACGCATTGTCACATGTGTGGCCGTAAAAGAGTTCCAGCCGTACTGCATAAAAACCTGATGAGGGACAAAAAGACCCGCCATCAAATCTTCCTGTAAGCCTTTTAGAACTTCAACCAGATTTATAAAGTGCCGAGTCTTCATAAACACAGCTCGTCTCTGCCAGGCCAGTAGGAAGCTCAGATCACGTGTTCTCCAGTCGATTAGATGAGAAACTCTGATTGGCTTGTGGCCTTTGAATCCTCAGGGCCAGAAAAAAAAGATCTGGATGGGAAAACAAAACAAATAACATCAACAAATAAACATACACAGATAAATAATCTATCTTTATATAAAGCCTGCAGAGCAAAATGAGGACTGTACAAACTAATGTTGACAGGCTGGACTGGGTGTAGGAACATGGAACATGGCGAGCTGCAGCACGAGGCTCGACTCGTCTGGGTTTGAAAACCCTTGATTGAAACCTGGGATTTAAAACTCTTATGTTATAGAAGAAGATCAATTCCTTCATTTTCTTGCTGCGATGGTGCGATGGTGTCGGCGTGTGGAAAGTTCTGCGACCAACAGATGGAGATAGTGGAGTGACGTCGTCTTCAAACTCTCCAAAGTGGAGTCGCGTGGAGAAAAGTGCTTGTCGTCAAGATAAAGGACGCTGCTACTAAAGTACGTTCGCCTGCTGTCACTCCCAGGCAGAAAAAGAGTATCGAGAATCGAGTATCGATTGGACTCGGGACTAACTTTTCGTTTTTCCCGGAATCGTTCAAAAGTTAAAATTTCGATTCCTAGTTTCAATATTCACAGTCCGCCGAGCGGAAGAAGAAACCGCTGAACAACACCAACGAAGAAGCGTCTACCGGAAGTGTTGGCATAACCGCGCGAGTCGAACATGAGTACCTTACGTCGGCGGTCCAAAGTGTGGCTTCACTTTTCTAAAAATAACGAAATCTCAGCAAAATGCAAAATTTGTGACTAAAGGAGTATTTGTGACAGAAAGAGTATTTCCATCAGAAAGGATTATTTCCTTCCGAAAGACCGTTGGTTAGCAAGGTTAGCTAAACTTTTTTGACCCTGCCTCTTAAAAGAATCGGAATCGAGAATCGTTAGGAACCGGAATCGAAACAAGGAATCGGAATTGGAATCAGAATCGTTCAAATTTAAATGATACCCAACCCTACTCCCAATATGTAAATCGTTATTTTTTTGATGAGCAGATGTACGGAAAGCACAGCTGTATTATGGGCATATAATTATATGCACATATATGCTTATATACATGTAGGTGTGCCTGTGCCTGTTTTTACATATAGATATATTATCTCTGTTGTACATCTGATTGAAGTGTAATGTTTATCTGAGAAAAAGTAAATAAAAAAAGGACAGTGTGTGAATACCAAATGTAGTTGCATTGTTTGGGATAAAATGGAAGAAAAGAATAAAATCCATGATGAAACACAACGGCAACATCACCTAAGCATAATTGTGATATAGACCATTATTCAAAATGTATATAGGTTGTCAAATTGCCCACCATAAACAAGCTGTTGTAATACATTTGGTCACGTTCACACTGCACTCCTCATTCTGTTGAGTTATTGAGAGGGGACACCTAACCCTACTCATCACACACTGAATCACTGTAATGTGAACACAACCCAACAGAAAGTGGAAGTGGACATCTTTTGGACATTGACAGCTCATCTGAAGTGTAAATGAACAAACCACGAACAGACGTATGTGTCTTGACAAACGTTGATGACATTAGTTGACATTTGCATTAGTTTCAGCCCTGCGGCCGAGGAAACCCATACGGTACAGTACCGGTCCAGAGAGAGCAGCGGATTAAAAGCTCCTCCGTCAATGCCAGTTTAATTATAACTGCCTAATGAGAATACATGACTGCAGGGCCGGCTTTGCCGACAGGCGACACAGGCGGCCGCCTGGGGCGCCATCTGCTGCTTGTGGCGCAAATTGCAGAATTGGAAAAAAAAAGTTAATTAAATGTATCGAATCAAATTAAATAAATCGTGTTATGAAAGCTGCGCACACGCTGTAAACTTTTACTATGCATTGTCCACATACTGCTTGTATTTGTCCATTTATTTTACAAGATTAGCCTATACAATCCTAAAAAAATGACTGAGTGATTCCGACAGGTGCAGCTGTCAAACTCGCGCGCGTTGCTCAGCAACTGGGAGTGGCGCGAAAATATCTGACAGCTGGTTTTAGCGCTTTAGTTTCCTCGGTGTGATGTGTGATACGCATGGTTCCGTGCCTTTGGCTCAAAATAGTCCTCGTCGGTTTTGTTTCGCCCGATTCGACATGTTGACAAGGGGCTGCCCGCGTATATTCGAAATGGTTAGCATGCTGCTTTGTTTACGTTATGTGTATCTGCAGCCGGCGACAGCGTCAGATTCCTTTTTGATTGACGAATAATATATCTGCAGAAACAGACAGTTGGCTCATTGCACGCAGAACGCACATTAATAGCTGATAATCGCCTGTAGTTCTCTCGGTGTGTTCAAGTCATGGTTCAAGTGCAGATTTTTACCCCGACGAGAGGCGACAACACTGTCGGCTTTGATCAGCGCTAGTTCGTCGGCGTTATATTCACCTTCAAATGGTCTTTGTTTCCTGTTTACACTTCTGGGCTTCGGGGTCTATACGACCCCAACAATTGATTGAGTAATTGTACAAAGAATATAAATTTTTAATCATGCAAATATTAGATATTTTTGTTTACTTCTCATCTATCCATTAATGCTGTGTTTTTGGAGATATAAAGTACTTTTGTATCCATACCACACGATTCCCCAACTACATTAGCTTGCATATGAAATATTATTTTTTTATGATACATTGCATTTATGCTCTAGTACTAGGCCTTCATTTCTGTGTTTTCTTGTGGATTTTTTTTTTTTTTTTTTTTTTTTGACACATGAAGGAAATATTTTTAGGTTTTTTTTTTCAATTTCCAATTCATTTCAATGTGGGGACATATTGACCCCGAAGACCATAAGTGTAAACTTTTTTTTTTTCCAGGGGGGGATTTGAGGGCACTCTCGCCTTGGGCACCAAATAACCTAGAGCCGGCCCTGCATGACTGTTCACTATCATTTTACTCTGATCAGAAAACACCAAGAGGTTAAACTGGGGCCATCCATCTCAAACATCAACATTTTAATGCAGTTGTTATTTGAAGACTGCAGCGTGAACGGCTTTGAGATTTGCTGTGGAGGATATAGTGCTTAATCTTAGAAGCTGCTTTACAGAAAGATCTGTCTGTACATAAATACATTTTTTTTTAAAAAGTGAACGATACAACTCATCGTGTCTGAGACTGAGATCTGCCTCTTTACATTCAGAACAGATCATTCTGGGCTTCATTTTCTTCAAACTCCTTTCAAACTAAAAGACTGCTGGGGTATAAAATATACAACAACATCACAAATAAACCCTCAAAGGAAACTGAATCTGGGTCATCTTCTGGAGTTTAGAATAGAAACAAATAATATCTGCACTACGTGGACAACGTTATAGCAACAATCCAAAGAGCTGAAATTTGAATGATCTTTAGGAGAAATTCTGTCTCGGCATCCTACTGGAAAAGTGCAACAGAAACCCATTTAAAGTCAGACGTCCTACTTGGAAACTGGTGTGGAAATCAGGTGATTCACTTCAACATGTTGATTCAGACAGGTGTGTGAAACAGCGAGGGATCTTTTCTATTGTTGACAATTGTACACCAGCAAAACTAATGGTGGCGTTGTCATTTTGTTTCTGTGTATGCCAGACTCAAATTTCTAACGCCATTGCCGGGCAATGGAGACACACAGACGTATGAGCAACGCGAGTGTATGAGCGGGTCAAACGGTGTGTGTCACGCCGCACTAGCGCATGTGTGGACCCAAATAGACGTGATGTTAATAAGCAAGAATGCATGGTGAAATAACAGAGAAACAGTCATATTGATGTATTTGAATTAAGCTTGTTTCTAAATTTATTGATAATTAACTTTTATTTCCTTGTAAGTTATTTGTTTTTTTGTGGGTTTCATCACAGTACATATATGGGGATATGACAAATCTTTGTAAAGCAATGGAACAATATGTATTGTAAAAAAAAACTGCATATAAGAACATTGTATTGTGTTCAGCAATGTGACATCGGCCTGCTGGTAAATGTCAGTGTTTTCAGCGGATTCACATGAGTTCAAACATCAGTGTTTCCTGAGGGACACTCGAGCACATGACCTTCAGCGGGAGCGTTAGCCATGCGACCAGCCTCCGCTAATGCGCCAGGACAGAGATCTCATTTACCACCTGACATTTATTCAGATCCCAGCAGGCCTGCACTGGCCACAAATACATCATTGGGAAAAACCTGCTTTATGTTTCTCAACAGTCACATTCATATGAGAAACATTACAGAGCTAATATGAGCCTGGCCCGGTGGCTCTGACCAGGAAAATGGTCCAGAGCGCAAACATATCAGGCAATTAGATCACAATTAGCCACAACTCTCAACATATGGAGATGAAGTGCGTGCACTTATGTTCAATAAGGTAACAAACAACAACACTTGATGTGTTATTTAAACATGAGCTTCTGTGAAACATTCCTCGCCGTGATATTTAACCCTGCTGTTTTGATGAATGACTTTTAAACCCAATTGAGCCCTGTTGAAACAAATCACGAATGTAAATTACAGTTTTACTGAATTGCTAAAACACATTTCTCTAAATCTTTCTCAAAAACACAAAACCAAATCTTCAAAAACTACATTCAGAGGAGATCTGACTCTTCTGATAAAATCAACCAATCGCCTCGAAAGCATTTAATCTGAGCTCAAAATCAAACAATGCTTTCAGATCATACACACATCAGGCAATATTATAAACACTACAGATCATTCATGAGGCACTTGAGTTGCCCGACTGAGTCTGGGTTCTCCCGAGGGTTTCTTCGTCCGGAGTTTGGGTTCCTTCACTGTCGCCTTGGCTTTTGGCTTGTTTAATTGGGGACATTTACTATTCAAATATATTATTGATCTATCTTACTTCAGGTGCACGATGACGCAATTTTATTCTAAAAACAAACTTGTATAATTTCCATGTTATCACTGTAAAGCTACTTTGATATAATCTGTGTTGTAAAAAGAGCTGTATAAATCAGGGGGACTTGACTTGACACTACATTGAAAAATGGAGAACAGCATCCAGAGCTTGAGGTCACAGAAAAAAAGTATATTGTAACAAAGTAAACTAATTTTGCAATTACGTAAAAAGTATAGTAATCCCAATTTAGTGTAATGCAAGTATAGTATTGCATTAAATATTGTATAATATTGAGTCGATTCACAGCCTGAGGACCCAGCGCTGATCGCCTATGGCCAAACCTGCCAAACCATACGTTCTTAAATATTTTTTAAATTGTAAAGAAATTAAAAATCTATCTTTGACTGTCGAAAGAATTCCAGGTGCAATTCACTCTTTCATGGAGCATTATCATCGGCCAGCCGGAGTCTCTTCTCCTTAACACACACACACACACACACACACCAGGAATACGGATGTGATGCTGCGTCTGAGAAGAACTGTTTGTTCTGAGCATCACTTCCCTCAAGGTCATGAGATCAAAGACTCATTTCCTCTCATCCTGACAACTGATCGCTTCTGAAAGTGAGACACTGAGGTCAGATTAACATTCCCGTTTGTTTTCATCCTAGATAAATTATCGTAAATGTTTTGCTCACATGCAACATGACATCAAACAAACTGTTGGCAGACATAAATGACAAGACACTTAAACTAAATTATATTTGTCACAGAACATCTAGCTCACGGTTAAAGAGCCATTAAATGATTAATAGGTTTGTTTTCCCTGCTGAGCAATTCAGTGCAATTGAGATGTTATTATAGGCAATGAGTTGATTAGCCAGACAAGTTTTCTGTGTTAGTCTTACATGTATGAGATGCTAAGCATTAGAGGACGAAGACTGGCAGAAGACAAATCTAATCTCTTCAGAGACTCAAACGGGTCAGCAGAAGCGTGCCAAGATATTCAGAAGCTCTCGCACAAACGTAACGTGGCGGCTGCCATGATGATGTAAGCCAATGGTTTTATGTCCCTCAAAACAATGTAATGGCTAAAAGTCCAAGCTTATAGTATTATTCAAGCTTTTAATGTGTCATTATATAACAACCATCTTACCGAAATCAAGCGTAGTTACAAGGTTTCAGACCAGCGAATGTCGGACATCTCTGTGTTTTGTCCGTCATTAGAGCAGTATTATATCAAATTTTAACTGCATGTGCTTCTTTAAACAAATGCTAGCTCTGATTTAAGCATCAAAATGCATTTTAAAACATTTAGTAAATGAGGGAGCCACAAACTCTTTCTGTCATTTTACAGTATATTCCCCCACAACAAATTCGTTTCAAAGAAACCACATTCATCCTGAAACACCATTAGAAACAGCACAGCAAAGAAACGAAAATGCACATGACATACACATCTGTGAGGTTAAATTCCAGCAACATATCAATCGGACTATAGTGTGTATCCTCTTGTGAATCAGAGCCCGAGAGTCACAGAATCTCAGTCTTATCTGTTATTATGAAGTCCAGAGCTGCAATGACAATGATATCCCATGAAAAAGCAGTCCGTGAACAACCTCATAGTCCTTTCTGATGTCGCTGTAATCCACAAATGAGTTCCTCAAAATGAATCTTTAGTCCATAGCAGTAATCAAACCATCAGCTCTTTACATCGGTCAGATGTGGTCAAATCCCCACCAGGTCCACAACGCTGATATAAACATGAATTAAGCAGTTAGAGAATAAGAAAAGTCCTTTTATAAACACACAAATTAACTACTGTTCATTATGTGCATTAAATCAAAGACATACATAAAGCAAAAGAAATTATAGCTCAGCCTCAATATACATGTGCAACCAAACTAAAATAACAGTTAACCAAACATTTCCCAACAAGGACTTTTCCAAAACACAGCCAGCAAGGCATGACGCATGATACCTTACAGTGCTGCGTTCCAGTCCCAGTTCCCTACGCACTTCCCCTGCCGCCAGTGTGAAGAGCGTTCCACTTCGTGAAGTGGACGAGGGAAGGGTATATGGACATATATATGGATATATATATATTGAGTAAAGAAAATCCAGTAAATTTTCAAACAACCAATTCTTTGTTTAACCTTGCATTGCAAACAACAAAAAGCAGCAAAAAAAAAAAAAGCAGAGCCAGTCTAAATGTTAGGTTTAGTCACAAGCTCTTTTTTCAATTTGACATTCTTTTTAATACATGCACTCTAAAAAATGCTGGGTTGTTTTAACCCAATTTTGGGTCAAATATGGACAAACCCGAAATGTTGGGTTAAAAATGTAATGTAAAAATTTAACCCAACGGCTGGGTTAGTCCATATTTGACCCAAAGTTGGGTTAAAACAACCCAGCATTTTTTAGAGTGTGCGTAAAGAACTGTTAATCAGTGCATTTTAAATTCTAACTTTGGCCACCTCAGAAATAGACCAAACCATAGACATTACCTGAAGTAAATCGGCAGGAAATCAGCCCTCATTCGTGGACATGCATTGATTGCATGGATGGAGAAAGAACATAATGAAGGATATGTCTGAAATGGATGTGCACCGTTCAGTTGAATTATAAAGTTTACCCCAGTTTATCTGTCGATCAGATGTGTGTGAAAGTTGCAATCATTTAGTAGAGGAGCCACCCGCAATTGCAGATGTTACAGGATTTCTATTTCAATAATATCTGTTTTCAATAATAATTACTATAATGACTAACAATGAATATTGCAGCAATCAAACTGGGGATCTTTCAGGGAAATCAACCTGATGTCATTTGTCTATAGAGACTCATTACACTGGGATTGAAGGAAGTATTTTCACTCAGTAATGTGATCCCTTAGATCACAGGGAGCGAAAACAATGCTGTCTGAAGAGGATTCGACCAATGGGAGTGGGCAAGGACAGGAGGTTCAGATTTAGAATCACAGCCGTTGTTATTGGCCAGGTTAACTTGCTCTTACATAGAATCTGACTGTATTTGACGAAGCTGGACAGGCATTGAATAAGAAATAATGGAAAGAAGAAGGGGACATGGTCATCAAATACTGTCCATGGCAAAAAAATAAAACATTTAGTGTTGTAAGGAAGAAAATATGAATTCTGTCAAGGCACATTGATATACAGCAGTCTCATGATTAGGTTTCCAGGTCTCGCACGTCAGCACTGGAAATGACTGCTAGGAATGATCACTATCCTCTTTAATACCATCAGTGACATTTACAGAGTTCCAGCAGTGGCTGAGCCGCTTCATGGAGAGCGCTAATATACATTATACAGTGCACACACAGGGAAAGGCACAGAGAGTCACAGCTTGCACAGCCGAGATGGTAAAAAGAACATGGCAAAGCAGTCTTAAAGGAATAATTGGCCCAGCAATGACAATGCTGTCATCATATTTTGAATAATGAAATATTCTGATTAATGTTTTTGTTTGTTTTTTGCCAATATAGCAAATGTCAAAGGGGTCCACATTTTTCTAACCTGAATGTTCATTAAAGGAGCTTTAAACATGCTTTTGAATAATGAATGATTAAATATTTAGAATAATATTTTAGATTGTTTGTTATTTACCTAAACAATGAATGTCAATGGGGTCCAAAGTTTTTATAACCTTAATGTTCTTTAATCCTTTAGTTTTTTTCCTAAAACATTTGATTTTTCCTAAAACGTCCTTCTTAATTTCAAAAGGCTATATCTTAAAAGGGATAAAAGATAGAGACTTTCCGTAAATTAGAGAAATATTAAGGATAACCCACAGTTTAGGGATTACATTTTCCCATCTAATTTGCATATTATGACATCATATGGTGGCAGCAATCTTGGATTATAGAATTTTCATGAAAATTCACATGTTTAAATGATAAAATGCAGCACTTCTTGCTTTTCTTCTTCTTCTTTGCTTTTCTTTATTATTTGGAAATATTACTGAGGACCCCCATGAAAACGAGATGTTTCATCTCATGGGGCTGATCCTCTAATAAATGTTTATAAATAAATAAATAAATCCCGGCTCGTTCCGCACAACACTAACACACCTGCGATGAACACTCCGACCCCGAACAACACTTTACACTTTTTCTCTGGGATATTTCAGGAGTGTCTGAGACGACTGTTAAATACACTCTCATGAAAGTCATTGGCCCAAGTCCTTTTTTATTATTCTGTCTTATGAAGTATGAAGCTGAAGTTTTGAATATGTAAGAACAGAATTCAGAATGGCACTGTGAGCAGGCTTTCAGAAATGGTGTCATGTACAACGTTTGATGATTAACCCAGTGTGTGATTGACAGGGTTTCCTGACGTAGATCACACCAGTGTCAGGAAAAGCTGTCAGACACTCAAAAAAGAAAATATGGTATGCTTACTTTCTTTGGAGCCGATTTCTCATGGCACTGATGCTGTGGAGGAAAGACCAAACAAATCAATGTCTGCATCTCTGGAACTGAAACACTTTTATCAAACCCGGCTGGATGTTACATGACCTAGTTCAGCTCGGCAATCTCCTTAAAGGTTACAGCAGTCGCTCCAATCTCATCTCATTTCATACTTGAAACCTCAGCCGGCGATCTGTAAACCAGATGCATTTTATTCTCTGAAATAACATCTTACTGGGTGAGATGTGTGTGAGTGAAAATGAAGAAGTGGTGTGTCCCAGTAAACTGAAGACCAAAATAAAAGCGAAAATTGTCCATATTTAAGTTTTAAATTTAAACTTCTAAATTCTTCTAAAACCAATGGAGTCAACTCAAAGGTCCACATGATTTTATACAATCTTACAATATCATGTGACAATATCTATTCCAGTCCTGCATATTAAATCTATTTAATTACAGTGTTTTTTTTTATATAATTATTTTATTGCTAACAATATTTTTTTTAACAATATATTTTATTGTTAATCGGCCATGAAACTTGCCGGAGAAAGCAGGCGAAGGCGAGGATCTAAATGCAGGATTTTTAATAAAGTAACAGAACTCAATGAACAAAACCACGAGGATCACAGAAACAGAAGCAACCATTACATGTACAACTACTGACAAAGTCACAAGGGAAACACAAGGGCTATAGATACACAGGGGCAAACAAGCTAAACAACAGGGCAAGCGGCGCTCCGCACACGCACATCAAGCACTGCGCATAGGGGTGGCACCAAGTGCTTGGGGGGGCACCAAAAAATCTGGGTTGTGAAAAATCATCACAACAGGCTATTAGTATAAATAACTAAAATAAAATATGTCTAAAGCATATTAATATACATAAGCAATAGAAAAGTAATATAGGCCTAGACCAAATTAGTTGAGACTGTTGAGTTGAGTTGGTTTAAGTCAAATTAGTTGAGTTGGTTCGATTATGCCTCAATCAATGTCAAATTTGGCAGACACCGACCTCAGACCTGGCCTCGAAAAGGCACCAGGAGTCGGAAAAAATGTAAAAGTAGAGAGAGCTGGATGATACTCGCGCGTCGCTTAAAAGTGTTAGTTTTGTAGGCGCCCTTGCGTCGTGTATGCATGTCCAGGGGGGCGTCGCTAGTAGTGCAAATGATCCGGCATGTAGAATCTTTTATTTTAATGGGGGTCTGGTGATTTCTTCCCTGGGAAATTTTGAAACTTGGGCTGTTTGAAATGCAGTTAGTTTATTTGAGAAGAAAAGGAAGACCGCTCAGATACGTTTTTTCGTTGTTGATCTATGCGGATAATGCAATCATTTTCAAGAGGTTCATATAGGCCAAGGCCCAAAGGCGACATCTGTTGGAGAAACTGCAATTAGAAAAGAAAAAAAAATGTATGTATATTTTCATATTCACAGAGTTGTCAAATTATTAGGGCTGGGAAAAGATTAATCGCAACCAAAATAAAAGTTTGTGTCTACATGATATATGTGTGTGTGCTGTGTATAATTATTTTGTATATATAAATACACACACATATGCACGTATATATTTAAGAACTATTTGAATGTATATACTGTATATATTTATATATGATTTATATTACCAAGCATTTGTGCTTAGGGCACCCAAATGGCTAGCGCTGGCCCTGCTTAACAAGGTAATGAGGAAACAAGATACACAGGGAGAAACTAAATCAACATGAAAAACTACAAGACAGAAAACATCTTGACCTCTCTGAAGACAAGATGGCGCCGAGCATGGCTGCTGCGTTACAAAATTGTAGTTTTTTGTTTGTTTGTTTATGGCTCTTATGTTTTTGTCTTGGATGTTGTCTGCCTTATTATGTATGACTAATCATTAACCTTATTATGTAACGATTACACTTTTGGGCATTGGTTCGGTAATCGCACACCGAAAACCGAACTTTCAATTCGTCAAAGTCGACCCGCTGTTTACAAACCTCAAATCGATCCCCGCTTCCCAGTATTCTACAGGCAAATGTTCAGTTTCTAGAGAACAAGCTCTGCGAGCTGAGAGGGAACTGGCAGTCATCATCACAGCTGTGTACATTCCCCACAAGCCGACACAGACCGGGCACTACAGGACTGTATAAGGGAATAAGCCAGCAGGAAACTGTGTAGCCTGAGGCTGCGATCATTGTGTCTGGGAACTTCAACAAAGCCAACTTCAAGAAAATAGCACCAATATAGCACCAACACATAAACTTCAACGCACGAGGAGATCGGATTTTGGATATTGCAGTTAAATCTACTTTCTTGTTTTGCATCATTCAAAGATGATAATATTCCTAAAAAATCTAAGATTAATGCAATCCTCCAGACTGAGGTGAAAACGGCCGTAAGAAGTCTCAGGTAGTCTAGTATAATTGGTCAGGTGCTGGCCAAAAAGATGTCTTTAGAGATTTTTTGAAAATGGATTAAGAATCAGCAGCACAAAATGAGATTGTGAGGTTATTCCTCCAGCTGGGAACGGTCCAGGAGAAGGTCTGTGAGAGTGATTTTGTGGCTCTTGAAGATGGAAATGGTAAGTTTCTGCCTCCAAGAGTGGAGAGAGGGAGGAGAGAGAGTGTCTATTAGTTATTTGTTAGTCGGTTTGTGGAGAGGAGGGATGCTTTGGGATGCTTCTTTGGAAAGGAGTTGCTTATTGAAAGCAAGGCAGTTCACTCGGCTTTGGAGCAGAGTGATGTTCTTCAGCCCGTTACAGAACGGATGGAAATGGTTTCACTCATTCAGAGCACGTGGGTCGACAACGACCGCTGTGCAGTATATCTGGAGACTGTCCTACGACACGCAGACATGAACTCCAGTGATGATAAAGCATTTTAGCTGCACTGAGGGAGGACCGCCTTCCCTCTGAAGCTCCCACAAACTATTAGCTGGTGAAAAGTGTGTCAGCTTGGGGGGGCTCGTCTCTTAGCGTTTGATTTATCGCTGTTTAATTATGACTGTGTGTCGGCGCTCCAGGCAGAGGCTAATGTTTTTCTGTGGGAATAGTGAAATCCTTCCTGCATTGTTCTCTATAAATCAAAACTCAGTGGGTTGTTTTAAAAAACAAGACAGAACACAGCAAGAAGTGTGTGAATTAAAAATACATCAGCAACTGATAAGCACACTGTACATGAATCAGTGTCCAGAGACACTCACGTGCCAGAATGATATTCTCAGCTGGATCCTCCTTCCTTCTTTCAGATTCCAGACCGGCCGCATCTGATGTTCCCTCTCCTTCTCGTCTCGGGGGGGTCCTGGCCTCGTATATCCCGCGCAGAGGCTCCTGATGTGGATGTTTAGGCACCAGAGGCTTTAATGTCCCCATTCATTGTGCCGTGAGGTAATCGATGGCACTCAGGGCCGCAGCTAATGTGATTTATGAGCCTATTTTTGCTGTTATGCTCCATGTACAAATTGTCTTTGGTGATGTAAATTTGCCATCTTCCTGCATTCTTGCTGACTCCAGGGCCGATTCACAAAACGGATGTAATTTATTTATGTTTTTTTCCCCTCTGGGCTCCAGACACCTGCAAATCACATCAAAGACGGTTCACTTTATCTTCATTGCTTTGTGTTTCCCTCATCCATACTGTCATTAACAGTCACACATCACTCATATTACTGGCTGGGTTGAATGATAGAGCTATTAGGCTTGACATAAATAAACATGCAACACAAAAACCCCACTGTTCTTGTTAGTCTACAGCAAACATGACAGCTGTAAATAATCTAATGTATACAGAGAGAAATGTTAATCACAATTAAAAAAGCTCTGTGTTAAAGCAACACTGAAATACGCGGAGAACATCAGCATCTCTGTCGGGGGTTGTGCTGTTTTTAGGTTTCGTTTGCACTTTATTAACTTGCATTAGATCAAAGTACGCATCTTGAAGATGAAGTGAGCATTAAGTAATTAATAAATTGTTAATTAAGCTTACAGGTTTTCTGAATTGCTAAAACATTAAATCCCATTTTTGAACCAAATTCTCAATAGCCTAAACCAATTTGTTGAATAAATCACTTTTTCATTAAAAAATTAAACAAGTTCAGGCAGTTAGACACCGTTTACAAATCCCATGCACTCTTTTTGCAAAACTCAAAAATCAACTGAGGTGTCAGTTTTAGCAGGTCACGTTAGTCAAGCTCTCCTCAGTGATCCACGACTCCAATCACAGTCAAGTCAAGTCACCTTCATTTATAAAGCGCTTTTAACAGTATAGAGTTTCACAGCAGCTTTACAGTGATAACAGGAGATTACAGTGACAGAGACTGTTTAGGCTTTACAGCTGTAACGGAACGGACCAGAGGAGAGACGTGCAGATCCAGTCGCAAGGCTTTATTCCAAAAACGTAGTCTTGGTACAGGCAAGGTCAATGAACAGCAGACAGGTATGGCAGAGGCATAGCACAGAGAAGCACAGTCCTAAGAGCAAGCATGGGTCGACGAGGTGCAAACAGAATCCGAAGGGCTAGGCTGAGGGAGAATCCAAGAAACACAGGCAGGGATCAAAACACGAAGGGCAAGGCAAGACTAGGGTTCAATGGAAGGCTCACTAAGTAGCTAACACTAGAGGAGTGTTCAACGCTGACAACACAGTCCATACAAACAATATCCGGCAACAGAGAGAGGACGTCCAAAGCTTATAAAGGGTGTGAGAGGGTGTGTGATGGTTCTCAAGTGTGAGCGTGATTAGTGGAATCAGCTGTGTGAATCGCCAGTGCAATGAATGATGGGGATTGTAGTGAAGTGCAAGAGTCCATGCCGTGAGTGGGAGACCTCTGGTGGTGAATGTCCAGATACGCGACAACAGCAGATCTAGAATAAAGTTATTGTCCAGTTAAAGTTAGTTTTGATTGATTCACTTCCGTTGTGAAGATCATTAGTGATTACTTAACTTAGGGGTCGCTAACACGACACCGCTCGAACAGAAACTCTGAACGCACTCATCCACACAGAACAGTGGCCGTGTCTCGAGAACACACTTCCTGAAATAGGGTCGAAGGTGCAAACGATTATCTGTTATCTCTGCGCAAACCTCAAAACCCACGAAACCGCAGACAGCGTGCACATGCGCATCACAAGCATCCCCAGTACTTGAGCGAGCTCTTGACGCATTGTAGTCCTTCACGTCTGTTGCGATCTCAAAATTCAGCATTTCCCATCTGAGTAAAGTTCAGTATGTCTTCCTCAGTCCGAGGCTTAAAAGTGTAAAGCTCCGATGTTTTCCTTTATCCCTGCTATATAAACAAGGCCCTAGTGAAATGGATGTCTTATCCATTTAGTGTAGACCAGTGGGTTTGTCTAAAGCCTATAGAAACCTGGGGAGTGGATCTGTTTGGCTTCTTCTGCCCTGGTTCTTCAGCGAGTCTTTAATGACCTGCGATGATACAGTGCCTGTCTGAAACCCAAAGGGAAGCTGCTGCACTCTGAGCTAAACCTTTAACCTTCGCTGCACACAGAGATAACTCTCTCACCTCCCAACAGACTGACGATCAATGAACGGCCTGACCAACGACAGGCCTTAAACCCCGAGTCCTGCATCGGCAGACTAAATGTCACACGGTCCCGTCTTGCTGCTTATTCTGACAGAGAAGACAGGAGGAGACCCTTAAAGCGGTCTGACACATCGATGTTGTTTTACATGACATTTAGGTTGTTCTAAAACAGAAAATAAATAAATGTAAATACGAACACAGAAAAATAGCTAAAAGTGTGTACAGTCAGAACTGATAAAAAAAAAAAAGCTGATTATTTCCGGATAACCAGAGACTTGTTTGTTTTCACAACTTTGTTTTCATGGACTGATAAAAACACTGTTTTTGAGCATTACTCATGGAAGTTACATAAAGCCAAAAAAATCAGATGAGAATTTACTACATTACAGATCATAAAAAAGATTGAATGTAAATCTCCTGCATTATAAAAGCGTTCAGCTAAGATTTGGCTGAGAATAGGCTGACCGGTTTGTACATGCTAACAATAACCCCGAGTCCTCTAAGAGACGGACGAGCATCAGCGGGCGACGCACGGCACCGGGAGGAGGAACGGTTCAACACTGCACCCAAATATCACACACTCAGGAAATAATGGTGAACTTTAATCTTTCTTTAACTGAGGCGGAAGAACAACTCTCCTGAGCGGTTTACCAGAGAAAGCGTATCAATAATACTTCAACAATCAAGAGTATAATGAATAAAACGTGATGCTCTTATTAAAAGAGATTCTCAGCACATCATCTGAGAGTGAGCTAAATGCAATGCTCCAGCTAACCAGTCTTTTTAAAGCTCATCTTGGAAATATATGAATACCATGAAAGACATGCAAATGAGTTGATGAATTATGAATACAGTATTATGTGGGTGGACTGTGTGACTAGAGTAACTAAAACACTTCATTCTTTGACAGAATTACATCCCTTCTGTCTCGATTAAGAGATGCTGGGAAACATCACGGACATCATCTTCACTTCAGTCTGTTGTGTAACGGACGGCAGGAAAGATGAACGTATCCGAACACTTACTGTTAGTGTCGTCAAAAATGTTGATTTTTCTACACATATAGATACTGGAATATCTGAAACGGTTTCAATACTCATTTCCCGCAGTATCGATACACCGATACCAGCAGCACTTCCTGATTCTCTCTGACCGCGAGTTAACACACACGCACACAAACGCACGCCCACACACAAACACAAAACACAAGCACACACACAAACACACAAACACAAAACACAAGCACACACACATGCACACAAATTGATCACAGATCACACGTTGATGCCGGCGCGCAGCAGTGCAGGAAATCCCATCAGATCGTTCAGACTGAGACCAAGAAATTCATGTTTGAACCACATATGAATGAAGCTTGAAACAGATTGTAAAGATCAGATTCCATGTGATTTAACCATTCACAAATCTAAAATCCACATCTTAGATTCCAATCAGACTTTCATAAAAATCAGATTTAGACTGACAGTCTGAAAGAGGCTTTAGTACAATAAGATCGAAGACTGACAGGACCAGGGCCTGAAGTTAATTTTTTCGGCCACCGGCCACTGTGGCAGGTGGATTTAAAAATTCACCTGCCAAAGAGACTTTTTACCAGCCATTTTTTTTTTTGCCTCATAAACGTAAAAAAAAAAAAAACAGGAATTTCACAATATTGTTCTTTAACTTGTAAGAATACACATTTAAGTGCTGTCAAGTAATAATAACTCTAATAACATACATTTAAAAAAAAAAATCTTTTTATTCCTTGATTTTGACAGACACACACACACACACACAACATATATAGTATAGGCTATATATACTCAACAGATAGACCTACCGCAGCTCGTAAACAAATCACACGCGGCTGTGTTGATGGCGGATTTAGTCACGTAGGTCTTACTCTTAACAGCTTTTAGTTACAGCGTTCAGGAACGGTTAAATATGAACTAAATTGATACTGTTATTACTGATAAAATTACCGGGTACCGGACATTTTCTCACCGGTTCCCAACTCCCAACATGCACAGTTGCACACGCACACACATCTGTGCAACTGTCATTGTACTTTAACCTACAACAGCGACGCGTTACATTATCTCATCCCATCTCACCAACAGTTTAATACTCGCACACGTAGTCAGAAAAAGAGCCTCATCTTCTTTCTGATCGCATGAACGTTACGAAACAACAGTCGCTGTCATAAATCAGCCGCTCACGAACCTTGCCATTGCCGCCGATTGTTCACTTTGTATTAAAATGTCTTCTTTACTTTTCTTTTTCTCATCCTCATCTTTTTGTTGGCTGTTTTGTTTCAGCTGGCCTCTTTACCCCAGTAATGTGCCGCCACATTTTAGCTAAAGTCAAACGCAATAGCGGACTTCGTTGAAATGTAAAAATCCTATGAATCACTCACAATTCTCATTGGCTACCTGCCAATGTGGCAGGTAGATTGACAGTGTTACCCGCCAATAGCAAAATTCACCCGCATTTGGCAGGTGGTCGGGTGTTAATTTCAGGCCCTGGACAGGACACACACACACACACACACACAGTGAGTGTGTGTGTGTGTGTGTGTGTGTCCTGTCAGAGAAACAACATAACTCAGACAGAGCTTTTCTTACACAAAATACACAGATTATCGAGAAATGTTGTCCAGAAAAACTGCTCTAAATCAAATACCCAAAAATGACAAAAGTTGGTTTGCTCAAGATTGTCATCGTTTTCTTAATGTTGTCGAATCAGAAACACAGAGATCCAAAAACACAATAAAACACAAACACACACTCAGAACCAAAATCTCCAGACACTAGTTCAACACAACACAAGCGTTAATCAAAGATAATCAAAACCCATTCGACTTCATTATTACCGCAAAGCATGATGGGATGTTAAATGAAATGATATAACAAACGAGCACAAGATTCCAGTCGGCCATAATGAGATGATTCGGTGTGGTTGTGAGATCTGGTCTCGTCTCTGGCCTTCATCTTTAAAAATGGAGATAAATTTGACCACAGTGATTACAGATGTGAAAGTTATTCTGCAGTATAATAAACTCCTGGACTTCATCGTGAGATGATCACATCAACATACTTTAACTGAAAAACATACTCCCCAAATTACAGGCAAAATGTCTGCATGTTTAATGAACTCTATTGGATTCAGACTGGCACAAAGTATTATTTTACAAACCTATAGAAGGTGGTTTAGGAAACTACCTCATTAAATCAATACACACTGAAAGTAAATGACAATGGAATTAAAACTAGCAAAAAAAAAAAGTAAAACATGCTTTTCCAGGAGCATAGAGACACAACACTGACATTTTTCAACATTTCTACATCAACGATCCGGCATTGAGACTGGAACGATCTGGTCTAACTCAAATCAAATGTCTGCTCTATATATATGAATAAATCATGCAAGGCAGAATCAGTCAAATGTTTAGAAATAAATGAATGGGCAGCATTCTGGAAGCATTTATAAGTCATTGACACCCCTATAGTATTCAAGCTGTGAGCAGAGGATCACTAACATCTCCTGACCCCATCACACCATTCTCTTCATTGGTGCCTTCATTTTATTGTGTGTATTTGTGTGTTACAATGCTTTAGCAATGCTTTTCATCCTTTTTTTGCCAAGCCAAATAACGCTATTTGAATCTGAATCAGAGAGAGAGAGAGAGAGTTGAAGGAGCCACATTGTGTCAGTGTCTGAGGAGAGCAGGCAGAGGGAGAAGCAAGCGCACACACACACCTCATTAACACACATGGAGACATAGAGAGAGAGAGAGAGAGAGAGAGAGGATTCCTTGCTCATACCGCCAGCACTCCTGGTTTTCCCGATGCAGCACGTCGAGGCTCAGATCCGCAGAAGAGTGTGTGTGCGCCAGAGAAGAGTAGATCCACAGCTGACGGATCAGAGGACGAGCGGTCTGGACACACTCAATCCCTCGGCATCTGCATTCACAGGACAAAGAACCACACACACACACACACACACAAAGCATGGAGGCGATCACCAGCACACACACCAGCGGTTTCAGGCTACAGTAAGTGGATTTACATCTAGAATAATTTACCTGCTCTAGCTGCAAGTTTTTAGTCTGAAGCCAAAAAGTGATTTTAGCTTTAGTCAGCTTTCCCCCCCGAGACGACCACAGAGCCTTTTCTGCACTCCAAACTTCAGTGGATTACATCCGAGGCATTTGGGATTTTTTTAGGGGCTGTAATTTGCAAAGACATGCTGGACCGCAGGATACAACACGACCAGGGAAGAACTGTGCGTGTTTGCTGTCACTTTTCATATGGATTACAGCACTAATCTGTTCACATCGAGCACACACACACACACACGAGGACGGTCCACAGCTCGTCGTTATCATGAACTTCACACAGAGGAGAAAGTAAAGTAGGTGTCCAGTCGGTTTCTTTGAAATGCCTCCTCTGAGAGTACATTAAATGCGTCTGTGTCTGGCTGATGGCCACAAAAAAAGATCTTTTTAATGCAGTTCTGAAGATTCTGAAACAGTGGCCAAAACACCGTCAGACTAGAGATTTCTGAAGATTGTACCTGAACATGATGGTTTGTGCATGTTGGTGATTGAACTGGATTTGTTTGTGTCCAGCAGTGGAGCCTGGACCTCGGCCATGGGAGTAAGAAGAGTCTGAGCGCTCCCAGTCTCCCCAGTGCTCTCGAGGAGTCTCCCAGAACCGGCTCACGATGGTGCCGCCTCCTCCCACCAACAAGCCCCACGTCTGCTTGTCCACCATCATCATCATGAGCAGCATGGCTCTGATGGACGCCTACCTCGTGGAGCAGAACCAGGGCCCGCGCAAGATCGGCATCTGCATCATGGTGACGGTGGGCGAGCTGTGCTTCCTCATCGTGCTGAGATACGTGGCGGTGTGGGTGGGCGCTGAGGTGAGGACGGCAAAACGGGGGTACGCCATGATACTTTGGTTCCTTTACATTTTCGTCTTGGAGATTAAGGTGTATTTTGTCTACCAGAACTACAAGGCTGACCGGAAAAGCCTGGATGCCTTGGCCCGGAAAGCCCTGACGCTCCTGCTGTCCGTCTGCGTTCCCGTGCTGTTCGTGATTCTGGTCGCGATCGACCACATGGATTACGTGAAGGCTTTCAAGAAGAAGGAGGAGATCAGAAACCGCTTGTTCTGGGTGGTGGTGGATCTGTTGGATGTTTTGGACATCCAGGCCAACCTGTGGGAGCCGCAAAAGAAAGGGCTTCCTCTGTGGGTGGAAGGACTGATGTTCTTCTACTGTTATATTCTTCTGTTAGTGCTGCCCTGCGTGTCTCTGAGCGAGATCAGCATGCAAGGCATCAACATAAGTCCTCACAAGATGATGCTCTACCCCATTCTGAGTTTGGTCACCATTAACGTTGTCACTCTCTTCATCCGTGGAGGGAATATGCTCCTCTATAAGGACAACAGAGTGTCTGGGATACTTATGGCCAAGAACATCCTAGCCCTGGTTCTGAAGACGTGCAGCTTTGTACAGTACCGGAAACAGTTGCAGAGCGCCCCCCCGGGGTTTGGAGTGGAATTACAGAAGAACTCTGTGCCGTCCGCTCGATCTGTGCAGGCGGCTCCTCAGGGAGTGTTACAGGAGCAAACGGCGCTACCGGAGGTCACCACGTGTGAGCATACGTGACCTGCGATCTGGGGACTGCAGCTGCGAGGACACAACCTCTCTGATGAAACAATGTGGATGTATGCGACTGTGTACCGTCATCTCAATGAGAAATACAATTGGAGCATCATGGAATAAAGGCAGTCTATAATTGCATAATTCAAAACTTTCTTTCTTATGTATATTTGAAAGCATACTATTCCACCTTTCTTAATACGCCAATGTTCAAACTCCAGCCTTTCTTCATGGCAGTGATCTGGGGTCGGGTTGGGCTGGTTTGGTCCAGTTGGCCTCTTCTGGTAGATGTCATGAGGGTCTGCGGGCAAGCAACACATAAATCACAAATATTTCATTGTACTACAGTAGAAGTTTCACAAGTGACTGGTTGTTTTTGGAGACTCCTGACTTGAATTGGTCCTGTCTGCAGTCTTTGCCGTCGCAGCTCAAGATCACCAATGAAGGGTTTGGGACTGCTCTGAACGTAGGGGAAAATGATTGGGCATACTACAGTAGTTACTTAATAAAATGATTGGGCATTTTGCTGTACTGCTATAGCACAGCCGAATACGATAGGAAACCATTTCAAACGTAGTCTGATCATATTTTGTGTAGTAAGTCTAAAAGTCACTTTGAATTACTGTTAGTTTGAGAGGATCAATGTGTCTGTCCCATAAAATCAAAGTTTCCTCATTGAATCAAACACATTACAAGATTTATAGAGATCTATTTTTAGAGGTTTGTGATAAGACAAAAGAAACGATTGTGATTCATTTGGGATTGTGAAAAATCAAAAACTTCAAAAAGCCAATAGGCATGTTTAAAACAGCAACATAAAAAGACGCATAAGAACAAAACCCCATTAATGCAACAAACAGCCTTTCAGTAGAAAAGGGGGGAAGATTGTTATCTGTGATGCTTTGATTAAGAATTGTGTGTATTTGAGTGGTTGGGTGTGTTTGTCAAAGCTTGTTTCACTCAGGTCTAACACTAAAGTTACTGATTAGACTGCAGATCGAGAATGTCTCGCATCCTAACTCTCATGAGGGCTTTTAATTAAACCGCATTACAAAGAGAAAATGACCAATGATTTTCCTCTCTTCATTTTAATCTCCAATTAGTGGCCATCTAATTGCAAATGTAGTTCCTCTTTGCCAAAACCATTTATCTGAAAATGCTCTGGAACAGCTTGTCGCTGCGGTAGTTAGTCAGGTGATCAATGGATGAAGACAAAACTCTAGTTGTATGCAAGATGATATTTTAATTTGATCATGTTTGATGTTGGTTCTGAATTAACAGTGAATGTACTGCTGTGAGAAACTTCAACAGGCTGGTCGTGTGATGAAGAAACAAACCTGTTACTTCCTGCATTTGCTTACCGGACACACGAAATGAAAGAAACGGACAGAGATTCACTTCCTGGGAAAACTGAAGCATCTCAGAATGCTGTGATAAAGATGCACTGTTTTATTTGTGTTTAACATTATTAAGTAAATGGGGTCAATTTTGACTGCATATTGAATTTAAACATTGGATTTTATTCATAAAGGTTTGGCGTTGACTTCTTGTTTTTAGCTAGTGTTTGTATTCTGCAGCATTGGTGTGTTTGTGTGTCCTCTTCATCATTCCCAGGAAAGCAGGTGGTAATATTCTCAGGTTATATTTGTAACCATTAAAACGAACGATGACTGAGACGTCTCATTGATGTTGTGGAACTGCATGGCTTGAACACAAATAGTCAAAACTTTTCTATACCATTTGTTGTGTTATTTTTAATGTTCAATTTTAAATGCAGTAATATTGTGAAATATTATTAAAAATGAAAAGAACTGTCTTCTTTGTGAATATATTGTAAAATGCAATTTATTCCTCTGAACAAAGCTGAATATTTCACAATATTACAGTTTTTGCTGTATTTTTAATCAAATCAATGCAGCCTCAGTGAGCAGAAGAGACTTTCAAAAACATTAAATTATAATGTTTCCAAAGGTAACTAACCAGACGAGGCCGCCACCTTTTCTGAACTGATGTAATGTAAACAAGTTTGGACAATATTATTTTTAATATTTACATTAGGGCTTTGAAAGTAGCGCAGGGGTCCCATGGTGCACGAGATGAGATCAGATATGAAGTTCCTCTGCTCAGATCAAAATTCATTTTCAGTAAGAATGACACGTCTGTGTCGGATATGATGGCGCTCTGAACACTATTCACTGGACACTTCAGGGCGAGGGGTCCCCGGGTGAACGCGTTACACACTTCAGGGCGAGGGGTCCCCGGGTGAACGCGGTACACACAGCGTTTTACATGAGGAAGTCGTGTGTGTTGGGCGTTAAAGCAGTCGTGTGACGGGGCCTTAAAGGAGATGGCAACGATTAAATGAAGAATCTTGACTGAGTGAATAAATCGTGCGTTTTACGATAAAATGAAAAAAAGATCCAATTGGCATCAAAATTATGAATTTAGAACAAATTTATGGCTAGAAACTGAATTGGAACAATAACAAAAGTATCATGTCCTGATCAAATGGTGTTAACGGGAAATGAGCGTTTGCTAGTTTGGTGTAAATCAGGTTTCCACCGTGCTCTCATGAAGCAATCAGCTGTAAAGTAGACTTCGACAACTATGATTGTGTTCTGGAACAACAGACGGAGATCAGGACCGACGGACAGAACTCAATTCCTCCTGTCAGCGTATAATCTTCCTTTAATACCGAGGCTCCTTCAGGAAAGCCTCTTACACATGACAGCTGCATTCAATGCATGTTAGCATGTGCAAAAGCAATCAATTGGATGACAAACTACTACTTCACTTTATGAATCAGCCAAACTCTCATCGAATCAGACGCCTCCCTCATTAACTTTGCATTTTCACCAGAAACAAGAACCTGTCAGCAGAGCCAAGCAATTGAATAATGCAGGTTTTCTTTGCGCTATTGATCGAAGCTCCAGGTAAATTATCTCCCCGCCCAGGGTGTTAGCAAACAACTTGTGCCTGTAAATTCTCCAGTACACTATAAATATAAAAGAGAGACACATGTTTAACGGAGGATGAACAAAAGCCAGAGTGATTTACTCTTGGAAAAATAAGACAAACTGTTTAAGAAACATTCTTGGTGCATAAAGGCATGCTTTAAATCTGCAAAAGTGCTTTAGACGGTACCAGCGAGGACTGCAGGAAGACGTGGATATTTTGGGAGAGACTAAGCCCTCTCTGTGTGACTTATTATTACTGGGGATTTTGTACAAATGCAATGAGATGCACTCCAAGAGCTACTAAAACCCATGAAGCCTTCTAGAGAGGCTTGAGGAAGCAGCAAAGCACTTATATTATACTAAACAGGAAATTAAAAGATGAAACCAGAGGGGTTTGGGAGACAGTGAGGTTCCCATGCAGTGAGGAAACGAGGGCTGTTGGGAATCTGAAAACACACTGCAGTTCCTTCTTTAAGGACGACACAAAGTCAAAGCTTTTATACAGCAAACTAGAGCGGTCAGGCTGTTTGGATCATCATAAGAGTGAAATGGATAAAGCACTGCAGAATGAGATTGTTTATCAAGTATGTGAATGTGTTCTCTGTCGTCTCCCTGAACAGCTTCCACACACTCGCTGTGTAGGGTCTGCTAGTCCAACAGAAAACATTGCACTATTAAAGACTAATGAATTAACATCTTTCATGAGTCACAGTTAATATGTGATATACATGTCATATAGACGAATCCGACGAGCGTTCTTGTGTAGGCTGCCATCTTGTGGTGACGCCATTACTGAGCTGTTACACCGGCATAGACATATGCACCAGTATGTAAACAAACCTCGGAGATAAGGTGATAACGCACCCTTGATGACAGCTACAGCCAGGCAGACTTGTTGGGTTGATGATGTTAGACATTGGCCTCCAGTCACAGATGAAGGTACAAACGATCTTACAGATTATTTATGAAAATAGCTTGGCAAGCAAGCTAGGCTAACGTTTGCTACCGAGGAAACTAAAAAAAGATCTGTCCATTTGGCAACAATAAATAAATAAATAAATGAAATCAAATAAACAATTTCATGTTTTTCATTTGTGTCCATTATTATCTCATTTTTACATTGCAACGGGCATGGGTAAGGTAACGTTACAGCTAGAAAGTATACATAATATCGACCAACTACTGTTTTTAAACCATGGAAAGAAGTCAATATAACAGCAGGAGAACAATTATGTCACATAACGTTACATTCAGCTCAGGAAAGCCATTTAATGACCATAGCATGTAAATTGAATAGAAAAAATAACAAGAGAGGAGATTTTGCTGATCACTATATCACACATTTATTATATATTTTTTACTTGTTATGTCATTAAATAATTGTTATTATACGCGAATGTCCGCGTCTTGTACTCGCCCAGGAAATCTGTGTAAACCGTACGGCACCAGACAGGGGCAGTCGACCCGGGGTATTCACAATGTTTTCTCTTCAAAATTGAAATTTTACTGCCACCATTAAAACAATTTATAACGGAAACTGTTTACCCACTCGACATTATACAAGGGCTAACGTTGTAACGTTAGTGACAGTCGTAAATCGCGAGCTGTTTATTCCAGTGGACGCAAGTTGCAACTAAAACAATAGAAGGCAATGGCGCAACGCTACCCAGCAACAGCTCAGTAATGGCGCCCGCTTACTTCCGGTAGTTTCGCCGGATTCGTCTATACTGATCATGGTCAAACCTGACCAGTACTTGTATTATACGATCGATTAGTCGTGAGCTGAAGAGCTAACATTTTTAAAACCAAATGTTGGAGCAGATTGAAAACAATACAAACTAATACAAATGTTAAGGTTAAAATACATCAATAAAGTCACTATGAAGTGTAGCTCTTGAAATGCAAACTGTAGAGAAGAAAATCAGAATCAATGTACAGAATTCTCTGTAATGAAGATAATCAGAAAGCTTCAAAGAGACTGGCATCGTGAGAGTCGCATTTTCCCCTTCAAATGTATTCTGGCAGCGGTTCGGCACCGGTCGGTCTAGCTCCAGCGGCGCGGTTACACTTCCACGGATCATTACCAGAGCAGCTCTCTTCCTGCGAAACCTAAATGTGCCACGGTTTCCCATGAGTCAACTGTTCATTACCTGACTCTTGGTCAACTTCAGCCAAACAAATGAGTTTCTCTCCTCTGAAATCTTCTTGGTCATGTCTCTATGGGAATAGATCAACATCAGCCAAACATTATCATTCTGTCATCATCAACAATCTTAAAAATATAAAGTAATGTTTGGAACGACAAGAATGGTCTTTTTTGGTTGAGGTTTCCCTTTAATGAGCAACTGCTGATATATAGAGGGGTCCAAACAAGTGAAAATGACTGTTTTGCATTATTTTCTTATACACGCTAATTTCACACTAATAACACATTTTCAGAATTGCATCATGTTGCATAACTTTCTAAAACATTAACCATGAAATAAACATATTTTATCATACTTTAGAGCCCAATTTATTTCAGAGAAACATGAAACATAAACATACAATTTTATTATTATAGTGCAGAGAGATTACCTGATTTATCAATACAGCCAAATGAATCAGATTAACTAGCATGGTTAAAGGTCCTAGCTCACACCCAGGCTGCGGCAAATCAACTTGATCATCAATAGATGGAGTGAAGTTGAGAACAGAGAGGTAAACCACATGGTAAATCCTGCTTTTATCCCACTACCTGATGTCAATAAAAAATATCTGGGCTCTCAAACTAAACGTCACAAATCAATCTTCTCTCTGCTGAAGCTCCTTACATTCAATGTGTTTTCGGTGCATTCAAGATCGAAATCAATTACTTTTGAATCATGTTTCATTACAGCTTTACTCCAGTGCTCTCTGGATGGCCCAGGCGCATCAGCTGCGTGTTGTTAAATGGATCTGAGGCCCGTCAGATTGTGTGGTGATGGACTGGTTCTGAAAGAGCTTCTCCCCAGCGAGTGATGAATCTCGGGTCCCAGTGGCTGATTTAACCCTGCGTGTAAATCACAGAACGAAGCGCCCCAGCGACCAGTGTCATTTTGATCCCGTCACAAATCACAGCGCTGGGTCGGCAAGGGGACGTCAGTCATAAAGCCGTGTTCCTCCTCCAGCGCTCCAGAATAATCACACACACACACCGACTCCGGGGGCCGGGAGAGGACGGCGTGAGGCCGGTGGAGTGATTACTATGCCGAGTAGGACGAGGGCCGAGAGAAGACGACGTGAGGCCGGTGGAGTGATTACTGTGGCGAGCAGGACGAGGCCGAGGGCCGTGAGAGGACGGCGTGAGGCCGGTGGAGTGATTACTGAGGCGAGCAGGACGAGGCCGAGGGCCGTGAGAGGACGGCGTGAGGCCGGTGGAGTGATTACTGGGGCGAGCAGGACGAGGCCGAGGGCCGTGAGAGGACGGCGTGAGGCCGGTGGAGTGATTACTGTGGCGAGCAGGACGACGAGGGCCGTGAGAGGACGGCGTGAGGCCGGTGGAGTGATTACTGTGGCGAGCAGGACGAGGGCCGTGAGAGGACGACGTGAGGCCGGTGGAGTGATTACTGTGGCGAGCAGGACGAGGCCGAGGGCCGTGAGAGGACGACGTGAGGCCGGTGGAGTGATTACTGGGGCGAGCAGGACGAGGCCGAGGGCCGTGAGAGGACGACGTGAGGCCGGTGGAGTGATTACTGTGGCGAGCAGGACGAGGGCCGTGAGAGGACGACGTGAGGCCGGTGGAGTGATTACTGTGGCGAGCAGGACGAGGCCGAGGGCCGTGAGAGGACGGCGTGAGGCCGGTGGAGTGATTACTGTGGCGAGCAGGACGAGGGCCGTGAGAGGACGACGTGAGGCCGGTGGAGTGATTACTGGGGCGAGCAGGACGAGGCCGAGGGCCGTGAGAGGACGACGTGAGGCCGGTGGAGTGATTACTGTGGCGAGCAGGACGAGGGCCGTGAGAGGACGACGTGAGGCCGGTGGAGTGATTACTGTGGCGAGCAGGACGAGGCCGAGGGCCGTGAGAGGACGACGTGAGGCCGGTGGAGTGATTACTGGGGCGAGCAGGACGAGGCCGAGGGCCGTGAGAGGACGACGTGAGGCCGGTGGAGTGATTACTGTGGCGAGCAGGACGAGGGCCGTGAGAGGACGGCGTGAGGCCGGTGGAGTGATTACTGGGGCGAGCAGGACGAGGCCGAGGGCCGTGAGAGGACGACGTGAGGCCGGTGGAGTGATTACTGGGGCGAGCAGGACGAGGCCGAGGGCCGTGAGAGGACGACGTGAGGCCGGTGGAGTGATTACTGGGGCGAGCAGGACGAGGGCCGAGGGCCGTGAGAGGACGGCGTGACGCCGGTGGAGTGATTACTGGGGCGAGCAGGACGAGGGCCGTGAGAGGACGGCGTGAGGCCGGTGGAGTGATTACTGGGGCGAGCAGGACGAGGCCGAGGGCCGTGAGAGGACGGCGTGAGGCCGGTGGAGTGATTACTGGGGCGAGCAGGACGAGGGCCGTGAGAGGACGGCGTGAGGCCGGTGGAGTGATTACTGGGGCGAGCAGGACGAGGCCGAGGGCCGTGAGAGGACGGCGTGACGCCGGTGGAGTGATTACTGGGGCGAGCAGGACGAGGGCCGTGAGAGGACGGCGTGAGGCCGGTGGAGTGATTAGTGTGGCGAGCAGGACGAGGCCGAGGGCCGTGAGAGGACGGCGTGAGGCCGGTGGAGTTATTACTGGGGCGAGCAGGACGAGGCCGAGGGCCGTGAGAGGACAGCGTGAGGCCGGTGGAATAATTACTGGGCCGAGCAGGACGAGGCCGAGGGCCGTGAGAGGACAGCGTGAGGCCGGTGGAGTGATTACTGGGTCGAGCAGGACGAGGCCGAAAACAGTGGAGAGAGAGAGAGGCCAGGCCTGGATTTATGTTACTGTTTTATTATGTGACAACAGTCATCCGTGAGGGGCTGCTGTCTTTTACTTTTGTTTTGTAGTTGCTTTGTTTTGTTATTTAATTCTTTAAATGTTTGCCGGTTCCCGCCTCCTCCTTCCCATAACAACTGAACTGCGTTATACACCTGCAGTCTAGAGCACTGCTACCACCCCCTAGATAGCATTACGCTTCGGTGTGTAGATGTCACGAGCAGGAAGACTTTCAGCCACATCAATTTTGCTCTGACACGATGTAGACATGACAATCACTTCTTGAACAGATGCATAAATATGGAGAAAATTTGACTGTTTATCCATGTAAAGCTGACATGAAAATCTATTTTGAATAAAGTGCTATTTAAACAAAACTGACTATTATAAATGTAAATCCACATTAGTTTTATAACATGTACTAGACTCTTTTATTACTACAAAGAAACACATACTCACACCTCACATTTCACCTAAACATGCCAAATGTTTTCCTGAATCCCTCTCCTCTGCAGTTAATGCTGTCTGCTACATGAGCTGTCAGTGTTTAACTACCATCAAGAAGTCAAAGACCAGAAGGAGAGATTGTGAAAGAATACAACTTCCCCTGTGTCTCCCCTTTGACGCATACATTGCCCAGGATGGTTACATAAGACAGCACTTGATATATTAAACATGCATTTGCATTCAGCTGAAAGACATCACTGTATACCCAGGGGAATGACAACCTGCCTCATTCTCATCTGCATTCTTTTGAAAAGTGTAACATCCATTGGCATTGATGTATTCAGCGACCCGTTCACTGTTAAACAGATCAGCCCTGCCTCTGAGACATTGCAAAGATGTTCACATTCGTAAGGACATTTTGTGTCTCTGCGTGTCAGGACTTTAACTCAGACAATGGCAGAGACGCTCTACATGACTCCAGCCTGAGGCGTCCTCATGGTGAGCGGACCTGTACAGTTACTGGAATGGGTTTCATCCATCGTTTCATCCATACTGTATGTCATCCAATAAAAGAAATACTCAAAAAAGTTGCCAGAGCAAAGAAAGGGTTAGTGCATGTTGCGAGATCTTAAAGAACTTGAGCAAAGTGTATTTAATACCGTTATGCACAACAGAGTACAGCGTGTCTGTTTCATATCAAACATCTGAAAAATATTTCTTAAAGGGCACCTATTATGCCCCTTTTTACAAGATGTAATATTGGTCTCGGTTGTCCCCAGAATGTATTTGTGAAGTTTCAGCTCAAAATACCCCACAGTTAATTTATTATAACCCTTTGAAAATGTCATTTTGGGGCCTGTTTGAAAATGAGCTGTTTTTCAGGCCTGCCACTTTAATGCAAATGAGCTGCATATTCCCGCCCTGCCTTTGGATGAGGGCGTAACTTGAAACCTATGGCCGTCGGTAAGCAGAAGGGGAGAGTGAGAGACGCGCTGTTTTGTCTGTCATTCAGCGTACGTTTGAATCGGAATATATAAATAGCACAAAGAGACTCCGGCAGAATAAACACAAATGAGAATGGACCAGTACGTCTCGGTATGGTTATTTGATACATTTATGTACTTACAGAGTTGTAATCGCGTCCTCTTTGCAAGTATGGAGGAGCAACACACACACACAGACACACAAACACTAACGCTGGCGCATTTTTTTAAAACTGACGCTACATACACATTCTGTGATAAAGTTTGCTACGTAACTTACAAGCGAAATTACATTTATGCCAGGGAGCTGTGGCGTCATGTTTACTTGTCATACAAGTGCTTCTGTGGCAAATGTGAGAAGATAGCTAACATACAGAACAAGAACATATATGCGGTTTTTAATACAATATCTTTAAAAATATATATTTATAAACGTGTGGTTACACACTATACAAACAAGGTTTAAATTATATACACTGACATTCTAAGACGACAACAATTTTAGACGCTTTTGTTGTTGAATTGGCTGACATTGACTGAAAACTATTTGCTCAAAAATCATAAAATACACTTACTGTTACTGGAGGTGACGGTGGATCGCAAACAGTAGATGACGATCCACACTTGAGGATTAACTTTTAAGCCACAACAACAGGATTAACCCACGAGTCGATAAATTATGTTTCCAAGAGACATTACAGGCTGTCGTTGAAACAATGGAAGATGGTGTGTACAGATCACCGAGGGCGGGGTCTAGGCCACAGCCACACTGTCAATCAAACCCCTGTCTCCCGTTCTACGTCACAAAGACCTGAATCTCAGAACAGCTCGTTCTGAGGCAGTGCAGATGATTTATTGAGATTGTAAAAAAACCACTGGGTGGATTTTTATCATTCCAGGGTGGTTTTGCTTACACACTGCCAACACACATTTATGTTCAAACACCATGTAAAAGTGAATTTTCCATAATAGGTGCCCTTTAAGTCAGATGCAGAACAGATGAATGTGTCTGTGTGAACCGAAAGCTGAGGAACAGAAAGCAGTCCTGTGTGGCTCTAGGAGTCAGAGCCGTTGTAATTATCCTGTGAATTCATGCCGTTTACCCAGACAGAGGTTTAGACAGGGCGAAAGTGCCTGGAGAGGTAATTCAAAGCCCCTGGACGAGAGCCAGAATCATTTTTCATTGTGTAACAGAGGTGACAAGGCCACCAAACACCCTACCGGGTAACAAACTACAGGTTCTGGTTCCTACACAGTACCTTTACAAGAGAAGCACATGATGACATGCACAGCAAAACTGGAGCGATAATGAGAGTAATTAAGCAGAGTAAAAACTCAGAGGAATTCCCTTTTCCCTTGATCAAGCAGCAAATGAGCACATATCATAGAAGCTGTTTTGGCTAAAACAGGGACAATCTTTTTATGATATTCTTATTTGTTGTACATAAAATGATAATGTCAGAGAGTTGTACGTCTAAAAGGATTACCAACAGCTAGATGACCAAATAAATGTACAAACTCAAGAGTAGAAATGTGAAATAGCCATTTGAGACTTTGAGCTGTTCATCATGTCAGAAACGAGTTGGTCTCACTGTGGAACATGAAATCCATGGGGAGGAGTCGAATCCAGATCCAACTCCTCCCACCTTACATACAGCTAAACCTACCCAACTCCACCCCCTGATCCCTAAACCCAACCCTAATCCTACCCATCTCCACCCCTTGGATCGTGATCCGACTCCTCCCCGTGGATCTCATGTACTGCATTGAGGTGCTACTGTCAGAAACACTCCACACGGTGTGCAGTTTGATTGGTGTCTAAATTTGCATAAATACATATTTAACCAATTCAAAAAGTGGATGAACTAACCTTCCCAACCTTGTCAAGAGGACTAGATTAACCTCATTAAACAGAGCGGCACCCTCGGGTCTCGCTCAGCGAACGGCATCAGTTCAGATTCACTTAGAGCTTCAGTTCCCACACGAGCCCCTTCCTTTTCAAGTTTATGAAAATACATTAGGATGGATTTGGGTCGTTCATGAGGCTAGTTTTATCACGTCACTTCACAGAGATAAACAGGAAAATAATTATTCAGTGATGCAAACAGAGTTTATTTGGGCTGTAAAGCATCTCTAAATAGACAATAGTGACATTATTCCACTGAAGTCAGTTCAGTGTGGATTCAGTTCTGTTGTAAATATCATCAATATTTAAATTAGTTATCTTCATCCATAAAGCAGTTCTGCGTAAAATGATGTCATCGTCCAGCTCAGTTCTACAGCAGCGTCAGTACAGGCAGATCAATAATACTGTTGAATATTGGTCCTCTGGCTTCTCAGACTTCTAGAGGAGTGTACAGCAGAGCAGACCGTCAGGTACTGAGGGGCCAATTTGTTGAGGGCTTTATAAACAAATTATAATAATATAATACAATTGTAAAATCAATTCTAAATGTGACAGGTCGCCAATGCCGTGTGGGTGAGATAGGGGCGAGTCACATTTGCGGGTCCCAGAGAGGCATCCAGCGGCTGAGTTTGGCACTAACCCTACATGGGCGAGGCGAGACTGAGACAACAATATAAAGGGAATTACAATAGTCTACACTACTATAGTAATATAATATAATTATACAGAAATGTGGGGGTCGCAACAGAGGGGGGGGGGTCGCAACAGAGTGGGTCAGTGTGTATGCACTATAGTGCTGGTAAGGATTGCATACAACTTCATGTCTTAAATGGCCGAACTAACCCTTTAACTTGTCACGCTCCAGTTTCAAAGTAGTTATCCACACTACAAGTTACTATCAAAAATAAGCTAGCTACATTTGTAACAATGTCATTGTAACAAATAACGTTAAAAAGCATAATTGTCAAGTAGAATATTTGGGGTTTAAAACAACATGATGCAATGCTTATGATTTCAAAGAGTATGGTTATTTCAGGTTGATTGGGACACTTTTCCCCAGTCGTTTCACTGAGAAAAACTAACCAAAATCTTTTGATTTCATAAACTCTCCGATACACACAATACTCAAATATAGCCTATATCTCAAAATGGCTGTCAAAGTGCAAAACTGCTGAAACATCAGCGCAAAAACAAGATGTATGTAACTTAAATGAAATACACAACACATGCAGTGATGTAGCGCACAGCATTTACTGTGAACAGAAGCGCTCGAGATGCCAGACAAGCTCTGGGAACAAGCTCTGCTCGCGGGAACATGACTTCTATTGGATAGTCGCGTCACATTCAACGGAATTAGTTTGCATAAAGATGGGCATCGGCCAGCTGTTTGACGTGCTGCATTTTTCCAAATGAAGTGGCGCCTTCCACATGTGGAATTAACCACACCTAATCTCGCTTTTGTCTTAGAATGTTTAACAAGAAAAGGAAGATACTATTTTGTTTCAAAGTCTGAGACCCCAGACATGCACAAACACACATTATCTATAGATTTGTTCAGAAAAAAAACCTTTCCATGTTTAGCATTTCTGAATACAACAAAAGAAGAAATGAAGATGATTCTCAAACAAAGCTGCCAGATGGTAAGACCCATTCTCCGTCTGCTTCGGGGAAACGAAGATAGTTTGCAGAGCAAGAGTCTGTGAAAATGTGTGATGGATAAATTATGGCATCGTAATGCAGACAAACTACAGCATGCAAGCACTTTTCCAGCCAGGGAAGATGATGCTGGGTGTGAGCCTGTGAGTTTCACACTCTCTGCGAAATTATTTGGCGTGGCAGTTTAGTTCCATCAAAATCCTGCCAGCTCTACGAAAACGCAGGAGAACTGACGTCCAAATTACCAGCATCACCTAGGACTCAGTCGGAGCGATGGCGGTGGGTGCTGACCTTATTTATATTAATGTGTGTCAGAAAGTTTTCTGAGTTACATTACCTAAGCGAAGCTGAATACTGAAGGCTTGACGTGACACTTGGGAGATGAGCACAGGCCATTCAAGACAAGCTTTCAACTTTAATCTGCACTAATTATTAAGAGCCAATCTCTTAATAATTACTTCCCTTGGGTTTAATGTTCACAGAACCAATAATAGCTAAATATATTCTTGCATTTTTAAATGTCTTCTGCATGCTCTCTGCTTAAGCCAATTCCACTTTTAATTAATGGTTCTTGAATTTCAGAATACTTTTATCAAATATTAATTCAGTAACTGATTACTAAAACCCTAAGATATGACACTGAAACACTACGGTAACACTACTTATATTGGACTGACCGCTTCTGCTCGTTTATTCTCATGTGTATAAAGGTCATTTGTATAAAAGTGTTGGTTGTAGTTTCAGTTCTTCTAAGCTCTTCCCATCATGCAGCTGCTGTCACCAGCAGAAGGATTGTCTTCATTAATTGGATAGTGACAGAGAAGTCGATTCCTTAATGAATCCAGTAACAGTCTTTGCAGGTCATTAAGATTAACCAGAATCCACTTCATTAATTATTCAGAGGTCCTCTGTGATGTGGATCACCTTAACCTTAATAAAAAAAAAGGAATCATTCATTACTCTATATGTCGGAGAAGGGGTTATGGGTTTAAATTGAAAACCAGACCTGACATAGTAATGAAACTCATTTATGAACACACAGCACACTTTCAACATCCTCCTCGTCAAAGAAATCAGCAGAATATTCCAGTTCCCGAGGAGAATCTGAACGGTCATCAGTTACTGCAGTGACCTTTACACAGAAGGGTCATGCGTCTCTGTGTCATGATGCTCCAGTATAGACCGTGATGCTCCAGTATATGATGCTCCAGTATAGACCATGATGCTCCAGTATATGATGCTCCAGTATAGACCATGATGCTCCAGTATATGATGCTCCAGTATAGACCGTGATGCTCCAGTATATGATGCTCCAGTATAGACCATGATGCTCCAGTATAGACCATGATGCTTCAGTATATGATGCTCCAGTATAGACCATGAGGCTCCAGTATATGATGCTCCAGTATAGACCATGATGCTCCAGTATATGATGCTCCAGTATATGATGCTCCAGTATAGACCATGAGGCTCCAGTATATGATGCTCCAGTATAGACCATGAGGCTCCAGTATATGATGCTCCAGTATATGATGCTCCAGTATATGATGCTCCAGTATATGATGCTCCAGTATAGACCATGATGCTTCAGTATAGACCGTGATGCTCCAGTATATGATGCTCCAGTATAGACCATGATGCTCCAGTATAGACCATGATGCTCCAGTATATGATGCTCCAGTATATGATGCTCCAGTATATGATGCTCCAGTATAGACCATGATGCTCCAGTATATGATGCTCCAGTATATGATGCTCCAGTATAGACCATGATGCTCCAGTATAGACCATGATGCTCCAGTATAGACCATGAGGCTCCAGTATAGACCATGAGGCTCCAGTATATGATGCTCCAGTATAGACCATGAGGCTCCAGTATATGATGCTCCAGTATAGACCATGATGCTCCAGTATATGATGCTCCAGTATAGACCATGATACTCCAGTATATGATGCTCCAGTATGGACCATGATGCTCCAGTATATGATGCTCCAGTATAGACCATGATGCTCCAGTATATGATGCTCCAGTATATGATGCTCCAGTATAGACCATGATGCTCCAGTATAGACCATGATGCTCCAGTATATGATGCTCCAGTATATGATGCTCCAGTATAGACCATGATGCTCCAGTATATGATGCTCCAGTATAGACCATGATGCTCCAGTATATGATGCTCCAGTATGGACCATGATGCTCCAGTATATGATGCTCCAGTATAGACCATGATGCTCCAGTATATGATGCTCCAGTATATGATGCTCCAGTATATGATGCTCCAGTATAGACCATGATGCTCCAGTATATGATGCTCCAGTATATGATGCTCCAGTATATGATGCTCCAGTATAGACCATGATGCTCCAGTATATGATGCTCCAGTATAGACCATGATGCTCCAGTATATGATGCTCCAGTATATGATGCTCCAGTATAGACCATGATACTCCAGTATATGATGCTCCAGTATAGACCATGATGCTCCAGTATAGACCATGATGCTCCAGTATATGATGCTCCAGTATAGACCATGATACTCCAGTATATGATGCTCCAGTATGGACCATGATGCTCCAGTATATGATGCTCCAGTATAGACCATGATGCTCCAGTATATGATGCTCCAGTATATGATGCTCCAGTATAGACCATGATGCTCCAGTATATGATGCTCCAGTATATGATGCTCCAGTATAGACCATGATGCTCCAGTATATGATGCTCCAGTATAGACCATGATGCTCCAGTATATGATGCTCCAGTATGGACCATGATGCTCCAGTATATGATGCTCCAGTATAGACCATGATGCTCCAGTATATGATGCTCCAGTATAGACCATGATGCTCCAGTATAGACCATGATGCTCCAGTATATGATGCTCCAGTATATGATGCTCCAGTATATGATGCTCCAGTATAGACCATGATGCTCCAGTATATGATGCTCCAGTATATGATGCTCCAGTATAGACCATGATGCTCCAGTATAGACCATGATGCTCCAGTATAGACCATGAGGCTCCAGTATAGACCATGAGGCTCCAGTATATGATGCTCCAGTATAGACCATGAGGCTCCAGTATATGATGCTCCAGTATAGACCATGATGCTCCAGTATATGATGCTCCAGTATATGATGCTCCAGTATAGACCATGATGCTCCAGTATAGACCATGATGCTCCAGTATAGACCATGAGGCTCCAGTATAGACCATGAGGCTCCAGTATATGATGCTCCAGTATAGACCATGATGCTCCAGTATATGATGCTCCAGTATAGACCATGAGGCTCCAGTATATGATGCTCCAGTATAGACCATGAGGCTCCAGTATATGATGCTCCAGTATAGACCATGATGCTCCAGTATATGATGCTCCAGTATAGACCATGATGCTCCAGTATATGATGCTCCAGTATATGATGCTCCAGTATATGATGCTCCAGTATATGATGCTCCAGTATAGACCATGATGCTCCAGTATATGATGCTCCAGTATATGATGCTCCAGTATAGACCATGATGCTCCAGTATAGACCATGATGCTCCAGTATATGATGCTCCAGTATATGATGCTCCAGTATAGACCATGATGCTCCAGTATATGATGCTCCAGTATATGATGCTCCAGTATAGACCATGATGCTCCAGTATATGATGCTCCAGTATAGACCATGATGCTCCAGTATATGATGCTCCAGTATGGACCATGATGCTCCAGTATATGATGCTCCAGTATAGACCATGATGCTCCAGTATATGATGCTCCAGTATATGATGCTCCAGTATATGATGCTCCAGTATAGACCATGATGCTCCAGTATATGATGCTCCAGTATATGATGCTCCAGTATATGATGCTCCAGTATAGACCATGATGCTCCAGTATATGATGCTCCAGTATAGACCATGATGCTCCAGTATATGATGCTCCAGTATATGATGCTCCAGTATAGACCATGATACTCCAGTATATGATGCTCCAGTATAGACCATGATACTCCAGTATATGATGCTCCAGTATGGACCATGATGCTCCAGTATATGATGCTCCAGTATAGACCATGATGCTCCAGTATATGATGCTCCAGTATATGATGCTCCAGTATAGACCATGATGCTCCAGTATATGATGCTCCAGTATATGATGCTCCAGTATAGACCATGATGCTCCAGTATATGATGCTCCAGTATAGACCATGATGCTCCAGTATATGATGCTCCAGTATGGACCATGATGCTCCAGTATATGATGCTCCAGTATAGACCATGATGCTCCAGTATATGATGCTCCAGTATATGATGCTCCAGTATATGATGCTCCAGTATAGACCATGATGCTCCAGTATATGATGCTCCAGTATATGATGCTCCAGTATATGATGCTCCAGTATAGACCATGATGCTCCAGTATATGATGCTCCAGTATAGACCATGATGCTCCAGTATATGATGCTCCAGTATATGATGCTCCAGTATAGACCATGATGCTCCAGTATATGATGCTCCAGTATAGACCATGATGCTCCAGTATAGACCATGATGCTCCAGTATATGATGCTCCAGTATATGATGCTCCAGTATATGATGCTCCAGTATAGACCATGATGCTCCAGTATAGACCATGATGCTCCAGTATATGATGCTCCAGTATATGATGCTCCAGTATAGACCATGATGCTCCAGTATAGACCATGATGCTCCAGTATATGATGCTCCAGTATATGATGCTCCAGTATAGACCATGATGCTCCAGTATAGACCATGATGCTCCAGTATATGATGCTCCAGTATATGATGCTCCAGTATAGACCATGATGCTCCAGTATATGATGCTCCAGTATAGACCATGATGCTCCAGTATATGATGCTCCAGTATATGATGCTCCAGTATAGACCATCCAAACTGTTTGCATGTAAATAAGGGAACATGAATCATGGGAGAGTGACAGAAGTTCAGTGTTTCCCACAGGATTTTTGTTAAATCATGGTCCTTCATGCCCCCCAGAAGAAATTTCGATAATGTTGAAATCTGGTGCTCGTTTAGAGTTCAAAATGAAGAGCTCCAACCAGTGATGCGCGGGTCAATGTATAAACAACCCGCAACCGACCGACGTTTTCAGCTACCCGCCCGCAACTCGGACCGCAAAAAAAGTAAAAAAAAAAAACATTGTACCCGACCCGCTTCCTGACCGCATTTTTTAAAATGCTCATCGGAGCGTTATTGGGCCATAGACGTGTAACAACACGGCATCGCAAGAAGACGTAGGCATACACATAACAAAGGCAAAGCCAGCACTTTGGTCATCATCTTCCATTATTTCAGAAATGTCTCCCACACTTTTACTCTTTCTATTTGTGTATTTGCGGAGCTTCCACTCCCCAGTCTTCACCTTTTCTCTTGCCGCCTCCATCTCTCTGCAGACTGTAGTGATCATAGACATGGCCGGTTCGTGAACGAATCGTTCTTTTGAACCGGTTCTTTTTAGTGAACCGATCGAACCAGTACACTCGAATTGAATCGTTCGAAACAGTTCGCGTCTTGCGTCAGTGCTGATCCACAAGTTACTAAAGTTACTCACTTTCAGACATGTCTGACAGTCGCCTACGTAATCGAAATAAATCAATATCCTGAATTATATTTTACTCCAGTAACTACAACAGTTCACTGAACCGAGACATGTTGGTGCCACTGTTGAGAGAAGTGATGAGCACGAGCAGCTGATACTGCGCATAGATACTGCGTACTACCGAACGCGCAGGGACAGCGGTTCTCGAATCACTATAGAACCGAGAACTGTTTAGACTGAGCTTGTGTGTTATCTTCGTGCCAGTTATTCAGCCAATAATGTGTAGGGCTGTATATTTCATCAAAAATTGTGTCTAGTACTAAATACAAATGTTTAATTGGCATCTTTTTTCAAACGACCCGACCGACCGCGACCCGAATATCATTAAAAACATTTTTGGATGACCCGTAACTGCGGGTAACCGCGGGTGACCGCAGGCACCCGCTCATTTCGGATCAACCCGCGCATCACTGGCTCCAACCCATGTTCAGTGTGCAAATTGGACAAAGAAAAAGGTCTGTGCATTGGCTTGTACCTAACTTTAAAGGTGACTCGAGCCTCTTTTAGTTGTGATACAGTGTCTCAGTCCACACATCATAATAATAATAATAATAATGCTCTGAAAAATAAATGAAAAATGTAGTTACGTATGTCCTAATTTCTATACTTTAAAGGGATAAACACTTGTGCTTTTGTTTTGACGGAAACTGCAGTTGAGCTTTTATTTTGGCGAAAAACATGTTTACAAACACGCCTCGTTACAAATCTATTAAAATGTGGTGATGGTCAACAGATGTGGAAATAATGCATAACCAAAAAAACGTTCCGAAATGCAGGCTAAACTCAGCAAATTCACAGTTCACGAGTTCACACTTACATATAATTAGAGTGGATAAGATTAAATGTGTATTTGGCGTGCTGTCCGGGGGGGAGGGCTCCGAGCTCGGGGTTTGGCCACAACCCTATATAAGTGTTTAGGACTGAAAGTGTGGAGAAGGGGCGGTGGAGGGATGCTGCTAAACTATCAATGGAGTGAGGTGAGATTGTTAAATCTATCTTGATGATATACAGTATATGCACCTCCGTTCATGTTAATTAACTGAACGTGCTCAAACATCATATAGAGTTCAGAGCATTCATCCACTGTTAACTGAGCCGATCACGAGCTGGTCTGATGGCCAGAGTAAAGCGCACACTTCTCTCTGACCAGCCGAACTCTCTGAGAAGGACCTGCTTTAGCCTGCAGGTGGGGGCGGAGCTACATGTGTCGCCCCGCCCCCTGCCTACTCTGATTGGATGATAGAAATGTGTTCGTAGTTGGTGTAGGAAGGACCATGTCAACCAATTTAAGCTCCATCTTATTTGTGTGGCATTGAGAATCTGCAATTTAAAATACAAAGATAGAATTTAAAGGTGATTTACTCCTGTAATAATAGAATAGGAGGCTCACGGTAGAAACTATTTAAACCGATGTGCTCAGTGTTTAAGCACTCGGATGATAATGAGCTTGAACTGCATCATGTAAGCAGCCAGTCGCTGCCTCTCCTCTGAAACATTAATGACAGACTGTATTTACAGTTTACAGGCAATATAATAAGGCTAGTTGATGCACTTCTGAAGTACAGAGACCTGGATAAATGTTGTCCTGTGATGCCCTGCGGTCCTTCAGTCGACTCACTCAGTCAGAATCCTGAATTATTCATCTCTAAACTGGTCAGTGAAGTCAGAGCGATCACTACAGTGGATAAGAGTCTTCCTGTACAAACGGTCACATGATCCTCAGGGACACGCAGCATCTGAAGGCATGTTCAAAGGATCGACTCATACAAGCGATGTGGTGCTCGGGTTTGGTTAGGCAGCGTTTCCCCCATGATGCCCTGGGCTCGGGTTCGTTTTAAAAGCGTTTCCCCCATGATGCCCTGGGCTCGGGTTTGGTTAGGCAGCGTTTCCCCCATGATGCCCTGCATGATCCCCCATGACAGCATATTGTGAACAAGTTCACATCAGATGATGGTTATAGGAGAAAACACAACAGTGCGTTAATTTCCACAAGTCCACTGAACTCAGACGGCGTTCAGACGCTGAACTGGAGTCCAGCAGTGTCAGATGTTCAGATGGACACCAATAATTATTTTTCTCCACTGAAAGGAAAAAGAATCAACTTTACGCTTCCTGGGAAAATGGAATCAATGAAATCCTGTTACCCAGAGATTGTCTCATGATTAAACTTTAAAATAGATTTTTGTATCTTATATTGGAAACCGACAAAAGAGAAAGTGTGTGTGTGTGTGTGTGTGTGTGTGATTATGTGTATGAATGGGTGTGTGTGTGGTTATGTGTGTGTGTGTGTGTGTGTGTGTGCGTGTGTGGTAAGAATGCCAGTGTACTTTAAAGGGATACTCCACTTTTTTGGAAATAGGCTCATTTTACCACTCCCCCAGAGTTAAACAGTTGGGTTTTACCGTTTTCGAATCAATTCAGCCGTTTTTCTGATATTTAGAAGAATATCAGTAACAGAACAGTTTCTGGTCTCATTGACTTCCATAGTACGGAAGTCAATGAGACCAGAAACTGTCTGTATAATGATATTCTTCTAAAGAAAATCAGAAAATCGGCTGAATTGATTAAAAAACGGTAAAACCCTTTAAGTATCGTTAGTATCCCTTTAATGAGAAGTAGTTTTCTCCTGTGTTTTGAGTGGATGAACGGTCAATAGCTGGTCATTAGTGATGTATTCATTAAACTTTTATTACTCAATTATTCATTCAGTACATGGCTACCCGGCCAGTGAAGTCCTGCATGTCTGAGTATAATTCAGTCTGATTGAGAGTCAAATACTGCATTGTTCCAAACGATGAATGCGGGGGAAACAGGATCTAGAGCAGATCTGTAGAAACAAAGAGAGACTGGATATGAAGAGTTCAGATGCAAAAGCCTCTAAGTGCCATTTGAAATTTTCTTCTATAATGATCATTTTTATCAAGCTTATATATATTCAAGTTCAGTAATTTCACTTAAATGACAATTAATAGGTAATCTTCATTGCAATTTAAGTGAAATTACTGAACTTAAACATACAAGCTTGAGAAAAATGATCATTCTAGAAGAAAATTTCAAATGGCACTTAGAGGCTTTTGCATCTGAACTCTTCATATACTGGTAGTCTTTAAAGTCTCTGAAGATCATTTACTGCAGATTATACCGCATGCAATCATAAATGCACACGACTAATTAGCTTTGGCATATTTAGTTTTTGTCTATTCATAATGCAAACTTACTGCAACTGCTGCTATCCAAATTTAACAGGATGTGGATGCAAGTTACTATTATTGTATTTCATTAATAAAGCTCTATTAATTAATTTTGTATTTAGGCTATTATTTAAATAATATACTTCTGAAATTGTATAAATAAGGCTGTTCTTTTTATTTATTTTTGCACTTGATTAAGGTTGTGAGGATTTGTGTAAAGTTTACATATCCTAATGTTGAGTTTTTGTGAGTTGTACTCTATTCACAGATTGGAGTATTTTATTTATTACAGTTTTATAAGTTCATACAAGTTGAATTTGACTGTTCTTATTTACAGCAGTGAATAAATGGTATTAAAAGAAAATAAGGTATCACTGATTATGGCTAATTTTAAAGCTCACTGAACCTTAAATGACTCTGATATAGACCAACGCCACTTTTGCGTCATCGAAGGGTAACGCCCCCTTTTGGGGGAAAACACCTCTATACTGTCTATGGGAAAACAAACGGATTCCCTTGAGAACAGAACTTGCACTAGATCTGCAAAGTTTCTTGATAGCAAAAATGGCACAAACTTAAAGAAGCTAACGTTACTGAATACGGGGTTACAGAGGTGTCCCTTTGAAAAGGTCGAAAACTGGATTAATGACCCCACACAGCGGCCAAATATGGACTATTCAGACATCTAACGTTACCACTCTCTCGTGGAATCACCAAGTAAGTAGCCTTTTTTATTTATTTATCAATTTACACACTTACAGTAGCCTATGACAAACTACTAGACGATGAGGCCATGTCACTTGGATCATATTTAACTTGATTTAAGCTATTGACAGTTTTGTTGTCCACTAGCTATTAGAACGACTAGCTGTTAGCAGCTAACGTTACCTTATTAGACTATGTCAATAGCCTAAATCAAGTTAAATATGATCCATTCATCGTCTAGTTTGTCATACTGTGAGTCTTAATGAAAAAAAAAGGTTACGTGCTTACTTGGTGATTCCACGAGAGAGTGGTAACGTTAGATGTCTGAATAGTCCATATTTGGCCGCTGTGTGGGGTCATTAATCCAGTTTTCGACCATTTCAAAGGGAAACCTCTGTAACCCCGTATTCAGTAACGTTAGCTTTTTTAAGTTTGTACCATTTTTGCTATCAAGAAACTTTGCAGATCTAGTGCGAGTTCTGTTCTCATGGGAATCCGTTTGTTTTCCGATAGACAGTATAGAGGTGTTTTCCCCCAAAAGGGGGCGTTACCCTTTGATGACGCAGAAGTGGCGTTGGTCTATCTACAGATTCACGTATAAACACAACATATGCTCGCCCCCAGTTGGAAGAATCCTAACCGGCCCTGGAACAGAGGCAAGTCTGCTGTACATACACCTCTTATCCCATTAATTGAGTTGATTAACTGAAAGTGATCCTCTCGTGTTAATTAGGTTAATTATCTTAAGGTGCTCCTCCCGAACTTTGTTAATAAAACATCATATGGTAAAGATCAGCGGTGACGAATAGTTGATTATGTGATTCATCCTCCTGCCCCTTCCTCATTCGTTTGCTTTGGCTTGGAACAGGAACATCCATCACTCCCATGCTTTTATTAATATCACCCATCCTTAATAAACCCCTATATCACGCAGAATCTCTCATTTTCTTTCTCAGTCTTCCACCACAGTAATGTGCTCCTCCCTCACCCGCCACAGCTTAGTGGATCCAAACACACAGTAAGTGAGAGATAAATCAGCTCCATCCGTCTGGAAGCGGCAGGTGAATCCCTCCTGAAGGAATTACAGGATCCATTTGCTCAGTATTGCTCAGCGCCAGTTAAAAACACACAGGTGCTTCTTTTGTTTTAACATGCCTTCTGTTATTTGCTCAAAAATAACAGAGGTTATTTTTGTGTTCGACACACACAAAGTAATATGGACCATTTCAGTCGTCCACAGAACACACTGTTCTTCCTCAGTATTTTTGAGATATTAAGATATTAGAAGTCTAAACAGAAGTCTTTTGCTTTTCCAGTAAATGTGTCTCGGTTTTAGAATCTTTAGATATTTGTATGGAAAACAAGACAAAAACAATGAGGAAGAACATTTTTGCAGGCCAAGAAATCTGTTCATCAATACATTTCAACACAAAAGAGAAAGTTGCTTGGAAATTCAGAAATGTGAGGTCTCCTTTACACTGATGCTTTTGTATAGAGCATTCTGAGCTGCAACAAATCTGGCTTTAATGGACTCTCATGTTCATTTAAAGCAGCCATACACCAACATGTCTTGATGGCTTTTGCTTAATGTCAACATTCCAGCTCTGGATTATGACACCTGAGTTAACACAAATCACAGAACAAGGCGACTATAAGCATAATGACATGTTTAGAGAGTAAAGCTGAACTGCTGTTGTGGAGAGTTATGTTATTGCCTCAAGGTCTTTGTCAAGGCTTCATCGCAACAAGCTCGTTCTGGATTGTAAACCTGGAAGAAAGATGGCTAACAAAAGACCAGCGTTCCACAGACAATACTGAACACACACTGTGTCTGTCGGAGCCAGATCTCGCTGGCGTTTGGCAGTCTGATACGATCGTGTTTTGCTGCTCATCGAATTAGAGGCAGCGGGTGGACGAGAGCCAGACATCAGAGATGCAGCTCACAACAAAAATCATTCACTCTCAGTGAGAGCTGGGAAAACTTCACCACACACTGAATTAGAGTGAAAAAACCATGCATGTAAACAAATATGGATGTTCTATTAAGGATCTATTATTCCTGCTGTTTGTTTAGGACCGAAACCACTAGAGACCAAACCAGTAAAGATGACATGTGGTCATTATCGCAAACAACAATGAGAATCGATCTAGCATCGTCTTATAGCTGCCAACATTAATTATTGCTAACAGAGCAGAGATCAATAACTAGTTAATCATTCAAATGTAGTTCACACAAAATCACACTGGTCTTTCTGGCTGAACATAAATGCTCTTTAATCAGTTTCTGCCCAGAGCGCAGGGACCGAACGCAGGGACTGGACGACTGAACTGAACGCAGGGACTGAACTGAACGCAGGGACTGAACGACTGAACTGAACGCAGGGACAAAACGACTGAACTGAACGCAGGGACTGAACGACTGAACTGAACGCAGGGACTGAACGACTGAACTGAACGCAGGGACTGGACGACTGAACTGAACGCAGGGACTGAACTGAACGCAGGGACTGAACGACTGAACTGAACGCAGGGACTGGACGACTGAACTGAACGCAGGGACTGAACGACTGAACTGAACGCAGGGACTGAACGACTGAACTGAACGCAGGACTGAACTGAACGCAGGGACTGAACGACTGAACTGAACGCAGGGACTGAACGACTGAACTGAACGCAGGGACTGAACTGAACGCAGGGACTGAACGACTGAACTGAACGCAGGGACTGAACGACTGAACTGAACGCAGGGACTGAACTGAACGCAGGGACTGAACGACTGAACTGAACGCAGGGACTGAACGACTGAACTGAACGCAGGGACTGAACGACTGAACTGAACGCAGGGACTGAACGACTGAACTGAACGCAGGGACTGAACGACTGAACTGAACGCAGGGACTGAACGACTGAACTGAACGCAGGGACTGAACGACTGAACTGAACGCAGGGACTGGACGACTGAACTGAACGCAGGGACTGGACGACTGAACTGAACGCAGGGACTGGACGACTGAACTGAACGCAGGGACTGAACTGAACGCAGGGACTGAACGACTGAACTGAACGCAGGGACTGAACGACTGAACTGAACGCAGGGACTGGACGACTGAACTGAACGCAGGGACTGGACGACTGAACTGAACGCAGGGACTGAACGACTGAACTGAACGCAGGGACTGAACGACTGAACTGAACGCAGGGACTGAACGACTGAACTGAACGCAGGGTCTGAAAATTTGCAGGGTTGTAAAGAGTCGCACATGGAGAGAATGACTAATTTAACAATTTTACCCCCATCAAATTGCAAACGACAGCATAAAAAAAGCATTTTCCCTAAATGGTGTATTTAACAACTCCTGATCAAACTTTATCAAACATAACATCTTATTCAGTGTATAATTGGACTGCAGCTTTATGACAGCTGGAGCTTTTCCATTACGAAACTCTGAGTCATACTGGGCTTTTCCCATGAGCCCAACTTTCATTTCCATGTGGTGACAGGTGTAATCGTGGGAAATATAGTTAGAGTAAATATGATGGATGCCCCTCCACTGCTCCAGCGCACATTTTCCCTGACCAATAAAGAAAACTCTGAGGGATTGATTTATTAAAGCTGTTCTTTTAGTCTCCTGGTTAAAGTGAACGTCCCACTGCGGTACAACAGCTGGATCTGCAGGTTTTTGGTAAACCTGTTTGAAAACAGACATGTTTGCTTTTATATTTGGTGCCACTATAGGCACAGACGCTATGATCCACTGCAGCTGCGAGCTGAATGTACAAATCTTTCATTCACTGCATATTGCATAACCAACTAGTGGATGAGCCACGAACACAGATTCCACAGCAGACACAGAACAAAGGTTTGGAAAAAGAATCCTCCATTAGTTTTGACCCTTTCCCAGACCTGTGTCCATCCCACTACATGACTGCCATCCCATGGAGACTCCTACCTTAGAGACACTGAAGCAAACGTTCTGGACACAATTAAAGCCTCACAATGAACACACAACAGGCATACAGCGGTTCTGTTCTTCTGTCTGAGGTTACGGAGATGTGTTCCAGATGGGTTTACTCTTCAGCATCCCTGATTCACTTCATTAGCTGTAGGGCAAGTAAAGATGGCGTGTAATGCGGGTAAATGTGAATCTCGCCTCCAGCTTCACATCAGTCAGGCAGGCGCTCAAAGCCTCCGCTGGCTAAACTCCAGCCACTAAAAGCGCGCGTGTGTGTGTGTGTGTGTGTGTGTGTGTGTGTGATACAGCAGAGAACGTGGCCTGTGGCAGAGCTCCATTAAACGCTGTTGTGTTATCAGGGGCCTGCAGAGTATAAAGTCTCACACGGCCACTAGAGTCACTCAGTTCAACTGCCGCTGCTGTAAAACATGCTCTTATTTAACACCGTCGCATGTCTTGTTGCTTCACTGTCTTCATGTTGGCAGCAGAGTTTATGCAAGTGACCTTATTTACAACAGGTTGAAGGATGATTATAGAGCCTCTGCTCTGGACACTAAATCACAGCATGCTGGACGTGGCAAGACTTCAATAAATGTAGTGAACCTGTCAATGTAGTCGGCAAAGAGAACCAGCCAAAGAGATTGAAAAAGTGAAACTTTTACTAAGGAAAATTGTACAACTTAGCAATGGAAAGAGAGTCATGCATCCAAAAATGACTAGAATTGTCAAGTCATTCATAAAGACTCAGAAATCACTGATTTAAAAAATTGCAATGATTAATAAGTCAGTCAAACGAAGGAATTTTGACATTAGGATGAACTGGCAATAAAGGAAACTGACACCAAATACTAGAACTGGCAATTAAAAATAACCAAAACAAAACCCAATACTCTCTCTATGTATATATATATATATATATATATACTGTATATATTAGGGCTGTGCAAAAATTAATTGCGATTAATCGCATCCAAAATAAAAGTCTGAGTTTACATAATATATTTGTGTGTGCTGTATATAATTACTTTGTATATATAAATACCTATGCATGCATGTATATATTTAAGAATTATTTGTGCTTAAATTCTGTATATGTATATAAATACATAATCTATATTATATAAATATAAATATTTTATATACGAATAACACATTTTCTTAAATAAATACATACATGTGTGTGTATTTATATATACAAAATAATTATATACAGCACACACAAATATATATGTAAACACAGACTTTTATTTTGGATGCGATTAATCGCAATTAATTTTTGCACAGCCCTAATATATATATATATATATATATATATATATATATATATATATATATATATGCGTCTTTATACACTGAAAAGAAATTTAGAGGCCAAATTTAAACTGTTTTCAATTTGCACCTGCACCTTATGGGATATTTAATGAAATGACAAATGTGTTTTAAGGTCATTACATAGGATTGCTCAAGGAACCGGATGAAAATAAGGCTCTCTCAATACTTCACACAGTGATCACAGCATCAGTCTATGTGGGATAAACTGGGGATCACTGCTTTGGTATAATATACATTCAATAACGACATCTTTCTAATTGCATCAATTGTTTTCACACTCGGATGCAAACACCACCAAAACTCTCTGCACCTACAGGCCAATTTGCACGTTTATATACTCTTTTCAAAACTGTTCTAGACCTAATAAGACATTGAATAACAGCTTGCTACATTTCTACAGTAATAGCGAGCCCGTTCTCATCCCAAGGCGTCTTATACTGAAGCTTTTGACAATGCGTCGACATCCAACGCACATGGCACCCTTTATCCCTTTACCCATTCAATGCATTTTGAATGTAAAATCAACTACTGTGTCAAGCTAAAAGATGGTAAGAAGAACTGTGTTAAGAAATGACCTGAGTATTGAGAAATGTGTCCGGGTGATTTTTAAAACTGTAATTTTCAGCAATATTATTGATTTAACTGAACTGACACTATTGAATGAGAACTGACCTGATCTGGACGACTGTAACAAAAGTCCTCTGATGGCAAGTTTTCAGAAACCAAGTGCAATTTATTTCAATAATCCAAAGACGACTTTGACCTCACCAACAATGGTTACAATCTCAATACTAGACAAAGACGCATGGCAAACATGAGGGCTTACATACACAACAGACTACTAATGACTAGACAAGACACACCTGTGAACATATTCAAGACAATTACCCAATGACAAAGCTGGAACATGACAATGGGAAAACTTCAAAATAAAGGACATGAAACAAAACTGGACATAATAATGAAGACATTAATGCTTTAAAGCTGAATTAAACTCATTTTATGATTGAATATTCTTTACACAGTTATTGAAGTAACCCTGAACTGATTTCAGCTGTTTTCATCTTAGTAATAAGAATTTAACATTTGCATCATTATTTTCCTGTTTATCACTGTAAAACTGCTTGTATAGAAATAAAGCTGGTTGACTGACTATAGCACAGATGAACCACTATCACTCACTGGAAATCTCCACAGCAGAGTGAATGTCGATGCTATCAGACCCTGAAAAGACAGACCGCCACGACAGACTGTCAGTCCCGTAACAGATCCGACACTGAGAGACGGCTGACCCGATAGAGAACCACATCACTGTCACTGGCAGAAAGCAGAGGAGAGGCTTGAGTCCACACTGAGACCAGAACTCAACTGAGACAGAGACGCACTTTCTGACGGAATGGGCAAAATACACAGAAAATGGATGGAGAAAACTCATTTCACTATACTATTTACAACTATACCGAGAACTGCCCTTCTTATTACCTGAACACAAGGACTTTCTGTCATAAAGGACCCTGAAACTGAAAACACAACAGAGAGAGGGGGAGGGGGAGAGAGAGGGGGGGCAGAGAGGGGGGAGAGAGAGAGGGGGAGGGAGAGAGAGAAAGAGAGAGGGGGGGCTGAGAGAGAGAAAGGGGGAGATGAGAGAGAGAGAGAGAGAGGGGGGGCTGAGAGAGAGAAAGGGGGAGAGAGAGAGAGAGAGAGAGAGAGAGAGAGAGAGAGAGAGAGAGAGAGAGAGAGAGAGAGAGAGAGAGACCTCTGTTTAACAGCTGATAGGGCTGAAATTACCTAAGGTCTCTTTGCTCATTTCCTCGAAAGATTAAAAGCCCTGGAGATTTTCAGAGTGTCTCACTTTCAAGGGCACCGTGGGACTGAAGGGTCTACTGTAGGTGCAGGCGGAGAGATGGCCTAAATGTGGTTTTTACTGCATAGATTTCAAAAACACAAGCCAGAATGCCGCATGTACGCTAATGCGTTTTATGAACATGTATAGATTTGGAATGCATCCTTTTAATGGCCTCATACATCAAATCTTAGAAGCTGTGTGACTGTACTATAGTATATGGTACAGTATTGTAGCATATTGTATATTGTAGTATAGTATATGTATAAAATGTCTTGGGCTACAAATGTAATCTAGGTTCCCTGAGAAGGGAACAAGACACTGCGTTTGATGCTATGGGGAACGCCTCAGTGTGACCGGTGTGTGAAGCAGGTGTGTAAACACAATGACAGCCATGTGTATAAGAGGGCTCCTGAGCAACTGATCATCCACCTGTTCGTCTGAAATAGATGTGTCAGGAAACCTAAAAGCATGGCAACGAGGCGGAGTGTTCCCTTCTCAGAGTCACTCGCCTACTGAAAGATGGCCAGGCTCGCTGAGAGACCAGGTGGATTTAAAGCACCAACCCCTAAAGCCTAAACCTCAGCAGAACTCGAACTCACGCTCTCACAGACGCCTCGAGGAACCTATCCTAACCCTAACCCTAACCCTAACCCTAACCCTAACGCTCTCACAGACGCCTCGAGCAACTTACCTTAACCCTAACCCTAACCCTAACAGGCAGAGCCGCTTCACAGAGACCCCAGCTAGACTCCACATAGAGACAGTTCAAAACGCTCGCACTGCACACAAACTGCCCTCGACATTGGAGTGTGTGTGTGCTCTTGGCCCAAACAAACACACAAAGCTGTGTGTGTAATTCGGTGTCAAATAACAAGGATACAGATCAACACACGTCCTGAATGCTTTGGAACCAGTTATAGACATGCTAGACTACCAGCTCCTGGAGATGAAGTGGACGGCGTGTTCCTCTTATACTCGCGGGCGCACTGGCACTGACGTCAGACCTGTAAACGATCCCGTTAGACACGAGCGTCAGACAGCAGTCGAGCTGAGGCGTTACGCCGAGCCGGACATGTAGTGCAAGTTCCCATTCGAAAGGGAACAGGGATATTTCTAATTAAATCAATTGGTGGACAGACTGAACCTAACGGAGTTTGACCTTCATCATTCAGGAGACGAAGAAAGTCATGTTTACAACAAGCCTGAGAATAAACTAGTTTAAATCAATGATATTTAGAAGTTTAGGTTCATTAAATCACAGACTCAAATGTTTTTCAACATGTTATGCAGATTTATCATATGAGCAAATCCCAGAAGAAGAAAACCAGTCACAGAATTCTGAGTTTGTCTTTCTGCCAGAGTTTCCCATTAAAGCTGGTCGGGAACTGATTATGCAGATGTCCCGCAGGTAATTTTACACATCAGTGTGTTTGGAGCTGCTTGAGCATTCAGACACACACACACACACCTTGGGAGTTCAGAGACACACCATCACGCATGGATGACGAGGGCTGGTGGGGTTTTGAATGTGGACAGATAAGAGTTCAGGTGTCCTCACACACACATCTGTGCTTGTAGGAATGGTTCCAGTAAAGGTGAACACATTTAAAATTAAGAGTCTTTCAAAAGTCTTTCTTTTCCAAGAAAATTAATCGATTATATTGATGACTCATCTTATACATTATATATGTTCTGTATATACACTAGAGCTCCACTGGATCAAGACCCAAAAATGGCCTCCGGTCAGTTGTGATTATGCTGACAATGCTAAATGTAATGATTAAATGCAGCCAACCATATAATCATGCATAGTTAGGATATTTAAATAAAATAAATATTGTTATAAGAGGAGAAAGGATCTGGACACACACACACACACACACACACACACACATATACTGTATATATATATATTGTTTTCTGTTAGGGTTGTGTTAGGGTTAGGGTATAAAATATACAGTTTGTACAGTACAAAAATCATTATCTGTGTGTGTGTGTGTGTGTGTGTGTGTGTGTGTGTGTGTGTGTGTGTGTGTGTGTGTGTGTGTGTGTGTGTGTGTGTGTGAGAGAGAGAGAGAGAGAGAGAGAGAGAGAGAGACAGAGAGAGAGAGAGAGAGAGAGAGAGTGTGTGTGTGTGTGTGTGTGAGAGAGAGAGAGAGAGACAGAGAGAGAGAGTGTGTGTGTGTGTGTGTGTGTGTGTGAGAGAGAGAGAGAGAGAGAGAGAGAGTATGTGTGTGTGTGTGTGTGTGTGTGAGAGAGAGAGAGAGAGAGAGTATGTGTCTGTGTGTGTGTGTGTGTGTGTGTGTGTGTGTGTGTGTGTGAGAGAGAGAGAGAGAGAGAGAGAGAGTGTGTGAGTGACTGAGTGAGTGAGAGAGAGCGTGCGTGTGTGTGTGTGTGTGTGTGTGTGAGTGAGTGAATGAGTGTGTGTGTATCTCTTCTCCCCTAGATAAATACATTGATTCCACCATGAGGACAATCATGAGCCGCTCTTCTCTTTGAGATCCTGAACACACTGTTGCATTAGTGTTGCAGTATTGGAGTGTTGCATTAGTGTTGCATTAGTTGCATTAGTGTTGCAGTATTGGAGTGTGGCATTAGTGTTGCATTAGTTGCATTAGTGTTGCAGTGTTGCATTAGTGTTGCATTAGTTGCATTAGTTGCATTAGTGTTGCAGTGTTGCATTAGTGTTGCATTAGTTGCATTAGTTGCATTAGTGTTGCAGTGTTGCATTAGTGTTGCATTAGTTGCATTAGTGTTGCAGTGTTGCATTAGTGTTGCATTAGTTGCATTAGTGTTGCAGTGTTGCATTAGTGTTGCATTAGTTGCATTAGTGTTGCAGTGTTGCATTAGTGTTAAATGACTAGCAGTTTAAGCACCATTCTTACTAGTGCATTTAGCTCCAAAACTCTGGAATGGCCTTCCCGATACGGTCCGAGGCTCTGACTCGCTCACACAGTTTAAACTGTGACGATCTGTGACGATCTCACTGTTTAAACTTAAATTCACATAATGCTTACCTTTTAGTCCTCTGTTATGCCATATGGAACCGTTTGCCACTGAAACGCATTTCCGCGACAGTGGGCCTCGACAGCCTTAGTCAAACGGGTCGGCGCATATGGTTGGGTAACGGAGAGTTCAGGTTACGGAGAGTTTGTGAGATAGTGGTTTCTAACACCGACTCCCGTATAATGGAAATCATTATGAACATCAGCTATGCTAATTATTTCCCATCTGCCTTTCTGCTGTTATCTCGGGACGCTTGTCCCGGGAAAAATGGCGTTCGTCAGGTCCAGATTTGTATCCAGCCTCTCACGGGGATTTCGGATGCCCCAACGCCTGTGATGAGAAGACCAACGCCAGTAAAGAGACGACTCAACGCCTGCAATATGTTATGGCGCCGTTTTATACATAAACAATATTTATATTTAATATTTATATATAAACAATATGAATGTAAGCCAGAGGAGAACTGGCCCCCGACTGAGCCTGGGTTCTCCCAAGGTTTTTTCTCCATCCAATCTGATGGAGTTTTGGTTCCTTGCCACTGTCGCCTTGCTTTTGGCTTGCTTAGTCTGGGTTACTTAATATTTAATATTTAACAATATTATTGATCTGTGTTGTACTACTTTCATGTTATCACTGTGAAGCAGCTTTGAGACAATCTGTATTGTGAAAAGCGCTATATAAATAAATGTGACTTTACTTGACTTGTTACAGTATTGGAGTGTTGCATTGGTGTTGCATTGGTGTTGTGTTGCAGTGTTGCATTAGTGTTGCATTAGTGTTGTGGTGTTGCATTAGTGTTGAATTAGTGTTGCATTAGTAATGCATTAGTATCGAGAATGAGCTGTGAATGTAATTTAAGGAATCCTCCAGGAACTGATTCCACACAAGGTCAATAATTCCAGTGACAGACACAGTTATGCAAATCTGTGGAACCGTCATCTGTATTCATTCACATGAAACGGCCGGTCTAAAGCACTTCCAGACACCGGCAGATCAAGCTGCGAGCGATCAATGTATCAGACGGAATCACACATGAGCTCCTCATGACGGCACACACACACACACACACACACACACTCTCTCTCTCTCTCTCTCTCTCTCTCCAGAGCATCATTAGGTCATTTATCCAGGCAGAAGCACAGGAGGGGTGATCAGTCTGGATTATGAACACGTTATCCGCTGTATTTTACACACTGTGTGTGCTGTGAGAATAGGAATGGATGACTGAACTCATCTTACGGACCTTGAGCTGGCTGTGTTGATTCTGATGTTGGTGTTTATTCACATTTAAGACTTTAGATTAAGCCTCTACTTTAGATTTGCTCATTCGAATGTCTATTAGGTTTCTGTTTAAGTCTATTAAATCCGTTTTTGATTTTATTATGTTCCACCATTTTTACATTATCATTTGCTTGCCAGGCATGAATTATCGAACCATGAAATAAATGCTAAAGGGAATGGGTTTTGTCCCTAGCCGGCTGCATGTGAACAGACCAGAAACTATTTCCTTTTCTCTGTTTATAGGCTAAATGTGTTCCTCAAATGCTGCTCATGTTCAGATGAGAAATCTAGCCAATAATAGTTTAGTTTAGTTGTTTATAAAGAACATTTTATTCTGCCCAAAGTGCTGTGCAAAGCCATCGATAAAACCAAACAAAGAGAAGACACAACACAATGACATAATATTAATATTTAGTTCTCACCTGGGTCAGAGTCAAACGCCAAGCTTTAAAAGTACCAAGTACAAGTAAAAAAAAAAGGTACAAGATCATCTGAGACCAGTCACCGGGACACAAGATCGTCTGAGACCAGTCACCCGGACACAAGATCGTCTGAGACAAGTCACCGGGACACAAGATCGTCTGAGACCAGTCACCCGGACACAAGATCGTCTGAGACCAGTCACCCGGACACAAGATCGTCTGAGACAAGTCACCGGGACACAAGATCGTCTGAGACCAGTCACCCGGACACAAGATCGTCTGAGACCAGCCACCCGGACACAAGATCGTCTGAGACCAGCCACCCGGACACAAGATCGTCTGAGACCAGTCACCCGGACACAAGATCGTCTGAGACCAGTCACCCGGACACAAGATCTTCTGAGACCAGCCACCCGGACACAAGATCGTCTGAGACCAGTCACCCGGACACAAGATCGTCTGAGACCAGTCACCCGGACACAAGATCGTCTGAGACCAGTCACCCGGACACAAGATCGTCTGAGACCAGCCACCCGGACACAAGATCGTCTGAGACCAGTCACCCGGACACAAGATCTTCTGAGACCAGCCACCCGGACACAAGATCGTCTGAGACCAGCCACCCGGACACAAGATCGTCTGAGACCAGTCACCCGGACACAAGATCGTCTGAGACCAGTCACCCGGACACAAGATCGTCTGAGACCAGTCACCCGGACACAAGATCGTCTGAGACCAGCCACCCGGACACAAGATCTTCTGAGACCAGCCACCCGGACACAAGATCGTCTGAGACCAGTCACCCGGACACAAGATCGTCTGAGACCAGTCACCCGGACACAAGATCGTCTGAGACCAGTCACCCGGACACAAGATCGTCTGAGACCAGTCACCCGGACACAAGATCGTCTGAGACCAGTCACCCGGACACAAGATCGTCTGAGACCAGTCACCCGGACACAAGATCGTCTGAGACCAGCCACCCGGACACAAGATCGTCTGAGACCAGTCACCCGGACACAAGATCGTCTGAGACCAGCCACCCGGACACAAGATCGTCTGAGACCAGTCACCCGGACACAAGATCGTCTGAGACCAGTCACCCGGACACAAGATCTTCTGAGACCAGCCACCCGGACACAAGATCGTCTGAGACCAGTCACCCGGACACAAGATCGTCTGAGACCAGTCACCCGGACACAAGATCGTCTGAGACCAGTCACCCGGACACAAGATCGTCTGAGACCAGTCACCCGGACACAAGATCGTCTGAGACCAGCCACCCGGACACAAGATCGTCTGAGACCAGTCACCCGGACACAAGATCGTCTGAGACCAGTCACCCGGACACAAGATCGTCTGAGACCAGCCACCCGGACACAAGATCGTCTGAGACCAGCCACCCGGACACAAGATCGTCTGAGACCAGACACCCGGACACAAGATCGTCTGAGACCAGTCACCCGGACACAAGATCGTCTGAGACCAGTCACCCGGACACAAGATCGTCTGAGACCAGTCACGCGGACACAAGATCGTCTGAGACCAGCCACCCGGACACAAGATCGTCTGAGACCAGCCACCCGGACACAAGATCGTCTGAGACCAGCCACGCGGACACATGATCGTCTGAGACCAGTCACCCGGACACAAGATCGTCTGAGACCAGCCACCCGGACACAAGATCGTCTGAGACCAGCCACCCGGACACAAGATCGTCTGAGACCAGTCACTCGGACACAAGATCGTCTGAGACCAGCCACCCGGACACAAGATCGTCTGAGACCAGTCACCCGGACACAAGATCGTCTGAGACCAGCCACCCGGACACAAGATCGTCTGAGACCAGTCACCCGGACACAAGATCGTCTGAGACCAGCCACCCGGACACAAGATCGTCTGAGACCAGCCACCCGGACACAAGATCGTCTGAGACCAGTCACCCGGACACAAGATCTTCTGAGACCAGCCACCCGGACACAAGATCGTCTGAGACCAGTCACCCGGACACAAGATCTTCTGAGACCAGCCACCCGGACACAAGATCGTCTGAGACCAGTCACCCGGACACCAGATCGTCTGAGACCAGCCACCCGGACACAAGATCTTCTGAGACCAGCCACCCGGACACAAGATCGTCTGAGACCAGTCACCCGGACACATGATCGTCTGAGACCAGTCACCCGGACACAAGATCTTCTGAGACCAGCCACCCGGACACAAGATCGTCTGAGACCAGTCACCCGGACACCAGATCGTCTGAGACCAGCCACCCGGACACAAGATCGTCTGAGACCAGTCACCCGGACACAAGATCGTCTGAGACCAGTCACCCGGACACAAGATCGTCTGAGACCAGTCACCCGGACACCAGATCGTCTGAGACCAGTCACCCGGACACCAGATCGTCTGAGACCAGTCACCCGGACACAAGATCGTCTGAGACCAGTCACCCGGACACAAGATCTTCTGAGACCAGCCACCCGGACACAAGATCTTCTGAGACCAGCCACCCGGACACAAGATCGTCTGAGACCAGTCACCCGGACACCAGATCGTCTGAGACCAGCCACCCGGACACAAGATCGTCTGAGACCAGTCACCCGGACACAAGATCTTCTGAGACCAGCCACCCGGACACAAGATCGTCTGAGACCAGTCACCCGGACACAAGATCGTCTGAGACCAGTCACCCAGACACACCCGGACAAACTCCACAAGATCGTCTGAGACTAGTCACCCGGACACAAGACACGGGATGCGTTCCTTGAGAAAGAGTTCATGCTCATGTTACGCCACTGCAGAGAAACTCTTTGAAACGCCTGTTTATTTCAGTGCGATGCAGGATCTGAAGCCGTTTGGCGGACGAGGAACCGGTTTGAAGCGTTCAGAACTGATGCCGTTCAGGAGAGTGTCTGATGTAAATCCAGGCCGTTAGTTGAGGAACTGCCACACGGTTATCAGCATGTCTACAGCATTATCTACACCTGCACATTTGTATATATATTTATTCATGCATTTCTTTTGTTTGAATTTTCAAGAGAAATGTGTCCCAAATATAATTTTGTGTGTCTCTGTTGAAGAATTGTGTGCCAGAAATGAATTGACCTCCAGTGTGTAAAGCGTGTGTGTGTGTGTAAAAGCTCACATTTCACACAGGCTTTTATGTTGTTTAAAATATATAACGACACAACCTTTACAGTGTGCCGCAGGAAAACCACTTTCCCCTGGCATAATTAAACAGTGTGTGATGAAGCGTGTGAGAATATCACACTTTACAGTTCACACACACATTCACAAACTCCAGCTTTTTTTCCATTCACAAGCACCCCAGATCCTCAATGTTTAAATCACTCCTAACAAACTTTCACGTCCACAACAGGCCACGATCTGCACAGAACATTAGCATGTTAAAAACTCTGTATTAGTCCTGCTCTAGAACTGATGTGGTGGTAAAACTGTCATCAAGAGACTTTCATTGTGTATTTCACTTGCTAGAATATATCTGACAACACGAGAGTCCATGCAACCAATAATTCAGTCTAATCAGATTCAGTAACCTTTCCATTATGAGCCACAAAGAAAATAAGATCTCGCCTCTCCAGCGTGTAAAGAATGATGGATCTGATTAAATGTCATCGTTAAAAGATTTCTTAATGTCAGTTTTAATTGTAAGGAGCAGAATTTATGGAGAGTTGAGAAAGCGTCTCTGTTTACGGCAGTCAGAGGGAAAACGAGATACAACAGCGTTTCATCGGTGAATGTCACTGTTTAATCGCGCCGGCATCATGAACAAACAGGAGCTGACAGTCTGTCACACACTTTATTGGCCGTTTGACATTTAAACAATTAGAGAGTCTCTGCACTGTTAACAGATTCATTCGAATGTCAGATCTCACACACACACACACACACACACACACACACACTGAAGATGTGAAAGTGTCTTTATCCTCCAGCGGAGTGGAGCTTCGGCCCAAAGACAGCTGAACCTCTAAACACCGGGATCTGTTCTGGGAAACACACACACACACACACACACACACACACACACACACTGGCGTGTCGAACCCTCAGCTCTCTCTTACACACACACACACACACACACACACACTGGCGTGTCGAACCCTCAGCTCTCTCTCACACACACACACACACACACACTGGCGTGTCGAACCCTCAGCTCTCTCTCACACACACACACACACACACACACACACACACTGGCGTGTCGAACCCTCAGCTCTCTCTTACACACACACACACACACTGGCGTGTCGAACCCTCAGCTCTCTCTCACACACACACACACACACACACACACACAAACACACTGGCGTGTCGAACCCTCAGCTCTCTCACACACACACACACACACTGGCGTGTCGAACCCTCAGCTCTCTCTCACACACACACACACACACACACACACAAACACACTGGCGTGTCGAACCCTCAGCTCTCTCTCACACACACACACACACACACACACACACACACACACACACACAAACACACTGGCGTGTCGAACCCTCAGCTCTCTCACACACACACACACACACACAACACACACACACACACACACACACACACACAAACACACAGGCGTGTCGAACCCTCAGCTAGTCCTCATAGAGAACTATATGAGGCACTCGACATTACACTGGCAAACACTAATACATCTGTGTCCACAGTTAAATTGGCCTAAATTATTACTAGAGTTGTAGTGAGATGGTGAAACTTCAGCATCATCATCATCATCATCGTCATCACTGTAATGAAGTGAGTTAGCTAGTAGTTACGAAGCCTCTGGACTATACGCTCCAGGTTCAGAAGGATCTTCGGGCTGGAGCAGAACCCCTGATCTCTACAGATTCTGACGGATCAATGCTGAGCATTCGATGCAATTATGTGACACCGAGTGTTCGATTTCAAGTGGTTTCAAAACAATTATCAGGTTGAAACTGTCTGGATCCCATTGTGGATAATCACTCGATTTCCCACAGGCTTTTCCCAAAGTCTCTTCAGGACCCAGCGGGACACTGGGCTAAAACACAGGATAAAAGTTCCCCTGTTGTCAATCGATCATCTCATTTAGCTCCCTCATTTGCTGTAATATATATATATATATATATATATATATATATAGTGTCTTTCAGTTCTTTGTCCGATCTCGTATGTTAAGGTGAGTTTTGCCTGTTTCCCTGAGCTCTCCTGTGATATATTTGGACTATTTTGCATGAATCCTCCTGGTAGAAGCACCATTGACAGTGAGCCAATAGATTTAGTCTTGAATACAAGTTTGATTTTTTTTTAACTGTAGGTGTTACAGAATAAACCCTTCATGCTGTTCAATAAGCGGCTTCGCTGTAAAACATCATCTTCTTCCTCAGTGTTTCTTTTTCCAGCACATAACATTCTTAAATCAAGATTTACTGGAGAAGCAAAATGACTTTAAAAATAATGAAAATAAAGTGAGTTTGTGCTTAAAAGAACCACAAAACCTGCCAATGGATTCAGAAAAATAATCTAGTTTTTCTTCTGTGTTAAGATTATTTCAGAAAACAAGATAACATCTTCCGTCATTTTGCTTCTTCTCTAGTCTAGTAGATGTATCTTGATTTAAGGATGTTTTGGTATTTGCACTGGAAGATGAGACAGAAACACGGATTGTTGCCGTGTATTTCCAGCACGTGTTCAGATGAAGACTGTGAGTCACTGACTCTAGATCAGCCGTTATGGGACACAGATCAGATCTGAGCAATATCTCAGAAAAGCCGAAGGTCACATTATGTCTCATATCCCAGCAGAGTGTTTAATGCTCGAAGCAAGACAATTTAATAACAACAGGCTCTTACTGGTCCAAACACAATCTGTGGCCCGAGCGAAATTACTTTCCTCTATCTATGATCCAGCCCACAAGTTCTGCTGTGAGAGATGAGCCGCCAGTGAAGGTTAGACACGAGCAGATGAGCCGCCAGTGAAGGTTAGACACGAGCAGATGAGCCGCCAGTGAAGGTTAGACGCGAGCAGATGAGCCGCCAGTGAAGGTTAGACACGAGCAGATGAGCCGCCAGTGAAGGTTAGACACGAGCAGATGAGCCGCCAGTGAAGGTTAGACACGAACAGATGAGCCGCCAGTGAAGGTTAGACGCGAGCAGATGAGCCGCCAGTGAAGGTTAGACGCGAGCAGATGAGCCGCCAGTGAAGGTTAGACGCGAGCAGATGAGCCGCCAGTGAAGGTTAGACACGAACAGATGAGCCGCCAGTGAAGGTTAGACGTGAGCAGATGAGCCGCCAGTGAACGTTAGACGCGAGCAGATGAGCCGCCAGTGAAGGTTAGATGCGAGCAGATGAGCCGCCAGTGAACGTTAGACGCGAGCAGATGAGCCGCCAGTGAAGGTTAGACGCGAGCAGATGAGCCGCCAGTGAAGGTTAGACACGAGCAGATGAGCCGCCAGTGAAGGTTAGATGCGAGCAGATGAGCCGCCAGTGAACGTTAGACGCGAGCAGATGAGCCGCCAGTGAAGGTTAGACGCGAGCAGATGAGCCGCCAGTGAACGTTAGACGCGAGCAGATGAGCCGCCAGTGAAGTGTCAGTGAAGGTTAGACACGAGCAGATGAGCCGCCAGTGAAGGTTAGACACGAGCAGATGAGCCGCCAGTGAAGGTTAGATGCGAGCAGATGAGCCGCCAGTGAACGTTAGACGCGAGCAGATGAGCCGCCAGTGAAGGTTAGACGCGAGCAGATGAGCCGCCAGTGAACGTTAGACGCGAGCAGATGAGCCGCCAGTGAAGTGTCAGTGAAGGTTAGACACGAGCAGATGAGCCGCCAGTGAAGGTTAGACACGAGCAGATGAGCCGCCAGTGAAGGTTAGACACGAGCAGATGAGCCGCCAGTGAAGGTTAGACACGAGCAGATGAGCCGCCAGTGAAGGTTAGATGCGAGCAGATGAGCCGCCAGTGAACGTTAGACGCGAGCAGATGAGCCGCCAGTGAAGTGTCAGTGAAGGTTAGACACGAGCAGATGAGCCGCCAGTGAAGGTTAGATGCGAGCAGATGAGCCGCCAGTGAACGTTAGACGCGAGCAGATGAGCCGCCAGTGAAGGTTAGACACGAGCAGATGAGCCGCCAGTGAAGGTTAGATGCGAGCAGATGAGCCGCCAGTGAACGTTAGACGCGAGCAGATGAGCCGCCAGTGAAGGTTAGACACGAGCAGATGAGCCGCCAGTGAAGGTTAGATGCGAGCAGATGAGCCGCCAGTGAACGTTAGACGCGAGCAGATGAGCCGCCAGTGAAGTGTCAGTGAAGGTTAGACACGAGCAGATGAGCCGCCAGTGAAGGTTAGACACGAGCAGATGAGCCGCCAGTGAAGGTTAGACGCGAGCAGATGAGCCGCCAGTGAAGGTTAGACACGAACAGATGAGCCGCCAGTGAAGGTTAGACACGAGCAGATGAGCCGCCAGTGAAGGTTAGACACGAACAGATGAGCCGCCAGTGAAGGTTAGACGCGAGCAGATGAGCCGCCAGTGAAGGTTAGACACGAGCAGATGAGCCGCCAGTGAAGGTTAGACACGAGCAGATGAGCCGCCAGTGAAGGTTAGACACGAGCAGATGAGCCGCCAGTGAAGGTTAGACACGAGCAGATGAGCCGCCAGTGAAGGTTAGACGCGAGCAGATGAGCCGCCAGTGAAGGTTAGACACGAGCAGATGAGCCGCCAGTGAAGGTTAGACACGAGCAGATGAGCCGCCAGTGAAGGTTAGACACGAGCAGATGAGCCGCCAGTGAAGGTTAGACGCGAGCAGATGAGCCGCCAGTGAAGGTTAGACACGAGCAGATGAGCCGCCAGTGAAGGTTAGACGCGAGCAGATGAGCCGCCAGTGAAGGTTAGACACGAGCAGATGAGCCGCCAGTGAAGGTTAGACGCGAGCAGATGAGCCGCCAGTGAAGGTTAGACGCGAGCAGATGAGCCGCCAGTGAAGGTTAGACACGAGCAGATGAGCCGCCAGTGAAGGTTAGACACGAGCAGATGAGCCGCCAGTGAAGGTTAGACGCGAGCAGATGAGCCGCCAGTGAAGGTTAGACACGAGCAGATGAGCCGCCAGTGAAGGTTAGACGCGAGCAGATGAGCCGCCAGTGAAGGTTAGACACGAGCAGATGAGCCGCCAGTGAAGGTTAGACGCGAGCAGATGAGCCGCTAGTTGAGTTGAGTTGCTAAAGGGTTCAGTGAGACTGAAACTATCTAAAATCACTCACGTTCGTTTGCTCACGATCCTCCAGTCCTCCGTAAGACACTTTCCCTGCTGTGGTTCAATATCCTCCAGATCCTGCTCTGTTTGGTCAGTGAGGTGAGAAAATAAACTATATCCATCATGAGACGTCATATCTAAAATGACCAGCTGAGTTTTGACAGCAGACAGCAGCAGAGGATCATGGGAGAAATTTCCCATCACACTCCCATCAAAAAAACATTGGCTCTTCGTCAATTAAAGCACAAGTAAAACTGATTTAAATCTTAACCTCTGTTTAAAGAACACACACACACACACACACACACACACACACACATATATATATATATATGCTCCATTTCATTTTCCACTGCATAGAAAATGCTAAATAAACAGTGTGCGAAAGTGATGTCCAATCAAAATTATCACAATTACTGTATTTTCAGTTTTTTATGATTTTCATAACGACCGCAATTAACAACCTGAAACATTCACAAAGGTTTTAATTAATGAAGAATGAGAGGAACATTAGATCCAGTTGTTTTTTTGTTTTTTTTTTTGCAATTCTGAGCTGTGCAACTTTATTTAAAGTCCCCGTAAAATCAAAATTAAACCTATTTACTTTGTTAGCGCATATTACTAGTCTTGTGGTGAACAGTTAATCCGTGCAAGTAAATATATATTAACAAAATGTTTTACCTTAGTAATCTTTAATCAAAATCTGAAAAGTTACTTCCGGTCTGGAACGGTTTCTTTTTCTGATGACGTAGGTTTCACAGTTTGGGTGGGGAAACGCTTAACCACTCCCCTCAAACCATTAGTTTGCTATGAGGGAGAGATGGAGAGGAGGAGCGCTAGAGTAAAACCCTGCCCTCTGTTCAATATTCCGTTTCACTTGGAAATACGTCACAGCACTGGAGAAAAATCGTTTGCAACTTCCGGTTCACGGGGACTTTAACTGTGATTTATTATGGAAAGAATGGGATCCGTTCTCCAGTTTTGTCTGGAAAGGGAAGGTCAAAGAAACATGGAATATGGAATATGAATACAGCAGAAAGCAAGGAATCTATTGCTCACAAATATTAAGTGAATACTGCCAGTTTTTAATCTTTTGTCTTTCATTTCAAAGTGTTGACAAGGTTTAAACCAAGTTCTTTTATAACATCAGAGATGCAGTACTTACTCTGAACATCTGGAGCTGAAGAGCCTGAAGGAAACACACACTTCTGATTAACGGTTTTCCACAGTGAAGACTAACCTTGAAGCTGCACACACACACACACACACACACACACACACACACTGGGGAATCAGCCGTTTGTGGAGGACTGTGTGTATTCCAGTGAGACACAGACACTGTTAGTGAGTCTGATGTGGATGTTTCTCTTGTGTCTGAATGGGAGCAAATGCATGAATACAGAATATAACAGTGGGGACAAAACATCTCTGTCTCAACCAGCTTTAGCAGCAGAATCCAATTAAAAGCAGGAGAGGAATCGATCCCGAGCCGTCCAGGCTGACGTTCAGTTCCTCGGCTCGAGTGGAAGAGACTGAGATCCGACAGAAAGAGGAGAAAGTCACTGAGACACAAGACAAACCTGGACCTTCCTCTGGATGCTGAAGCCATGATGGAGAAGACGTGAACACACACTATATCCATCGCCAGCCTCTTTCCCTACAGCTCCCTGTGCTTTCATTAAAACCATAAACCGTCCCTTTCACAGATCCTTCATCTCTCACACATTCATGTCCATCACAGCTGATCCCTGACCAGAAGAATGACCAGAACTCTCCACTGAAGACCGTCACACACACCAGACTCCACGGGGACTCGGAGACTGAATTAAACCCCCAAAAGCTTGCGGGGACCATCACTGAAGAGATAAATCAGCACTAAACTAATCAGACATATTAAATCAATAAGAGTGGTTGTGAGAGTCGATCTCTGGTTCATCTGGACATGTTCTGCATTATAATAAACTCCTTGACTTCAGAGAATTTGAATAGGATTATTAATAAATTACTGATTAAAGGAAATTTAAGTTTCTCATGTTTTGATGAAATATGGCACAAGGATCGATTCAGAAACTAACTGAGAGTTGTATGAGGGAAATGGAGCATGGACTGAGAAACAGCCGCTGTGACGGACATGAAGAAGTGGAGAACATCTTTACTGTCCATATCAGGAACACAGAATACACACACAGGCACACTAACAAGGGCCTACTGTCTGTCTGTGTGTGTGTGTGTGTGTGTGTGTGTGTCTGTCTTTAATGCATCAGGTAATCCGTTCCCCCAGTAAAGCTGTTTAGTGTATATAAATATAGTTATTTGCATTCCCTGTAAATCCTCGTTCTGCTGATTCCAGCATGTTTCTGAAATCACGGCGAGTGTGAGGAGGAGGAGGAGGAGCTTGTCTATTTCGGCTCTATTTACTTCACCCACTTACACCAGAAACGGCTTTTCTGCTCGGAAATCTGGGACAGACTGCAGACGAGGAAATGTGACCCAAACAACAGGCTGACCCTTCCTGAAGAGTCTCGAGGAGAGAGTTTAATGGTGAAGTGTGAGTGTTATATTCCTCAGTCGTGTGTCTCCATCACCTCCATCATCTTCATCATCACAGGAGCTCCTGAAGCTCTCACGCTCAAGAACTGATCAGGAACACCTTCAGCTGTGTGTCATGAGGAACACAGCGACCGTCTCACCTCTAATAAACCATCCATCGGTTCAGCTCCGGCACGACTGTCTGAACGGCTGTATGATGACACACACACACACACACACACACACACACACACTGACCCTCTGGCTCCGCCCACAGAAGCCACACCCCAAACTCTCACTCTTGGCTGAGTGGAACATGATTGACAGATCTGAGTGTTTAGATGGAGGGCTTAAGTCCATGAATTAAGAGAATGTAATTTAACATAAAAATCTTCACATTTAAACTTTATACTGTATCAAAAGTAATTAAATGAACACAGGAATTAGATATAATATATTCACATATATTCTCCACATTACAGTATTTCCAGCTGCTTACACACTAAATCTTTTCATGATGTCATGTTGCACTTACAGGGCAAAACTACACACAAATCTCCAAACCGTAAGCTATTTCTCAGCCTTTGGCTCAGTTTTCAATTGCATAACAAACTTTTTTCAAAACACTACACACACTTCTCTACCTAAAACACACAAATCTAACAGGAAGTGACATGCTTTCCTTTTCCAAACACAACCAATCAAAATGGTGCGCTTATACACCAGGTCACACACACACACACACACACTCACATGTGCAAACACTAATTGCTTAGCTGATCATTAACCAGTCTCTGCTTTGTAGTATAGTATTATATATGACCATGTAATACACACACACACACACACAACTCGTCTCCTTTACTGTATTCTAAAGAATATAGTTTTGGTTTACATACGTTTATGGTTTTGTAGTTTGATACTGTACACAACAGTAATGTTCGGCCTAATAAATATTTTCTGTTTCTACAATGCGCTGGTGTTTACAGTGACTTGTTGCCCCTCTCAGCAGATTACCGTCACTGTAGAATATTGTATTAAATATAGATATAAGCGTATGAAAGACCAACGAGCTTTAGATTCAGAACAGCAGTGTTTACAGGGAATATCAAAAAATGCACTATTATAAAAGTAGTGTTTGCCATTTGATGCAAATGCTTCATTCTGACATGTGTTTATGGTATTTTGAATGCAGTGTTACATTTTGCAGGGGATCATGTGAGGCATTTTGTGTGCGCAGGTTTGGGAATTGTGTGTAGAGTTTTGGAAGAAAAAAATGAGAGTTTTGAAAATGTGAGTAAGCAATTGGAAAAAATAGTGTACAAGATACTCTTCTTCTGTAACCTCATGCTCTGGATGCTGTTCTCCATTTTTCTATGTAGTGTCTCATGAATGATCTGTAGTGTTTATAATATTGCCTGATGTGTGTATGATCTGAAAAGCATTGTTTGATTTTGAGCTCAGATTAAATGCTTTTGAGGCTATTGTTTGATTTTATCAGAAGAGTCAGATCTTCTCTGAATGTAGTTTGAAGATTGGGTTTTGGGTTTAATGTTGTGAGAAAAAGACTGAAGGTTTTAATAAATGTGTCTTAGCAATTGTGGAAAGCTGTAAAGAGCCGCGTGACGTCAGAGGCGCTGTCCGCGGATCACTCGCGCCACCCGGTGGCCGCCAATATAAACAACATTTACACACATTCACCGTTCAGCATATGAACAGCAACACAACTGGAGAAACTGTCTTTTCCTTAGTATGATTTACTGTTCTAGTTATTTTATAATGATTGACCAGTTGATGTGATAGCCTATTTGTCAGCTTTTATATTGATCAAAATTGCTCCCTGTATTTTGCTCTATTGTTCATTGGTGTGTGTGTGTGTGTGTGTGTGTGTGTGTGTGTGTGTGTGTGTGTGTGTGTGTGTGTGTGTGTGTGTGTGTGTGTGTGTGTGTGTGTGTGTGTGTGTGTGTGTGTGTGTGTAGAGTTACTGTGTTTCTACAGTGCTTTATAGAGTACAGACTCATTCAGAGCAGCTTTACTTTGATAATAACGGGAAAATAACAGTGTTAATGTTGGGAAATAAATCAATTATAAAGCAGCTCAACAGAAGCTAAATATTCAGATCAATTACACACAACTTGGGATAAACTACACTATACGTATGGCATTTCTCTGGCTGATTTTTTTTTTTTATTTGGTTGCAAAATGTAATTATATCGTCCAGCTCTAACCTGATAAATGCGAGTAAGACATGAGATTTCATAAACATCATGGTTTTGCGTGTATTAGTAAGGCAGTGTATTGTGTTGTCCACAAGATGTCCCTATAACCCTGTTGTGTTAGGACAGATTCAAGTACCTTTAGCTGTTGATGGGACACTGAGGCTTTCTCAAGCAGAGCCTTTCATCAAAATAAAGCCTAGTTCACACTAATGATTTTAAAACGTCCGGCTGAATCACTACATGACTTGCTCTCTGTAAAATCAGGAGAGCTGTTCACACAACACAACGTGATTGATCCACAACAGGAGGTAACTCACTACACGAGTTGACAACGCACTACATAGAGATATAACCACGATCGGATGATAAGAGCAAATCATGTGACTCTAGAGAGCTGTTTGTTTCAGTACTATGGTACGGTCTAAATCCTGAAAATAATCAAATAAATAACGAGTTGACAACAACTCTGTTACCCAACGATTCTATCTTGTCTACACTCCACGTTTTGTCACGAAAAACCACGCAATAAAACGAACCAGAAATGACGCGAAACAGCACGTGCGCCAATACCCAGCGAAGAAGAGAACACAACACGTGAATATATGGACGTCTGCTGCACACTGTTTGCGCGATGATTGATTTGCTCTGAGAAAAAAATGCAAAAAAAGAAAAGAAAAACTAAGATTTACCTGGTGTCCTCAACCTATGCGTTGCTATGATTGGCTGTACTCATGACATCACTGAGCTCGAGTCGCGCGACGGCTCTGGATGTCAAGCATGCTAGATATTTTTCTGAGCTCAGCGAGGCGTCTGCGAGCGTTTTCGCTGCGTTGTTGGCTCTTTCATCATACTGACAGATTGGCAAGCGTTCATCGTCCGCTAATCCCCCGCGATAACAACTTGACCTGTCGGCGAGCTCAACGATTTGCAAATCGGGCTTACAACTTGGCTTAAGCCGAAAAAGACTACTCAAAAGTTTTTAACACAATGCACATTAGTGACATCTGGTGGTCACACTTGTTTTCTCCACCATATCTAACAAATGGCCGCAGAGCAGAAAAGCACGTGACCAAACAAAGCTTCGGAGGTCCTTGACATACAAGTGTGGGATCAATACAGTTCTGTACAGTATACAATACATACAGTCAATACATCTAATCTCATCTACATGAATTTGTCCCAATGAGACCCCAACTAGTGTCATTTTAGCCTGGCTAACGCCCGACCCAAATCTCATTGAGACTTGGGTCTGGGAACCACATGTTAATTTTCCGTATTTGAGGCGTGGTTTACGAATGTCCGGCGCCGTTTATTGGGTGCTAAGAACGTCTATCAAATGCTCCTGTATGAAGCTCATAGCCAATCGTTCCAATTAGAAAAACACAAGTATGAAGGACAGTTTAACATAGATGTTGAAGTTGTTATTGGAAATTGTTTGCGCTTGTACTTCACAAGTTTAAAAAAAATAAAAAATGTAATTTAATGACTAAAGTGACAACTTTAATCGGGTACGTGTGCACAGCTGAAAGTTATGCTACTAAAGCGGTAGCTGTATATTGATATTGAAAAACAACTTAGTGGCACTGTGACAACCACAGTAGTGACAATATGATATTAATAAATACCACTTACCATTTATACGTTAAATAGACTTCGTCGACGACGATGGTTGGTAGTGTACTATACCAGGCATTCTCAACTCCAGTCCTCGCGACCCACTGCTCTGCATATTGTGTATGTCTCCCTTATTTAACACACCTGATTCAGATCCTCAACTCGTTAGGATAGACTATCCTAATCCCCACATCCCAAGTCTATCCTAACGAGTTGAGGATCTAAATCAGGTGTGTTAAATAAGGGAGACATACACAATATGCAGAGCAGTGGGTCGCGAGGACTGGAGTTGAGAACCCCTGTACTATACAACTCCGTGGCTAACATGTCTTGCCACTTTGTGCTCATCCAGGACTCGGGACGGCCGAACAGAAGTTGGTATCGAGAATTCTTTATTGCATTTTCTTTCTCGGGACACAGATGAGCGGCAGATATTCCAAGGTTGACCGCCTCCTGTACCCGGTCCTCCATTAGGGCGATTAATGGCGAGACAACAATAACGACTGGGCTCTCGCGAAGTTTAACGCCAAAAACGGCTCTTTTTTCAAAATAAACTTGCATTCTAAACTACTTAAAACAATAGAAGGCTGCATCAAAAGGTAGCTTCGCGTCTGCTGCCATGTTGAAGATATAAACAAACTACTTCGGTGGGTCGCATAGACGTCGTCATCGTCTTGCTGCTCCCTCCCCGTTCTGTGATTGGTTCCCTAAATGTGGAGAAAAATCTGGCCATGGTATCCAGACCATAGATATCTATATAAAGGCTAGATATCTCGTCCGTGCTGCTGGCCAATGGAGGTCGAGGTCAGCACCTGGCGGCCATCTTGTCACAGGCAGCTCGCTCACTGGTAACATTGTTTAAATGGTGCATGTACTTTTTAAATCACTGTAACTTGCTCAATTTTCGATTTCCAATTTTCAAACGGTCTGGTTTGTTATAAACAGCAGAGATGTAGTTATAATACTGCATACTTATGAATAATAAGTGTATAAATAAATAATCATCCAGAATTATAGCCACGTTAATAACGTTTGTAAGAAACCAAACCGTTTGTAAATCCGTCAAGATTTCAACGAGATAAGAGTATTTCTTACATCAGATAGCACAGAGCCCGCCAGAAAGCCTGTCTGTGACAAGATGGCCGCCGATGATGACGATAAATACTCCGCCGTGAGACATCTATGATCCAGACTGCCTTTCAGCGTGAATTAAATCGTGCTGTGGGAAACCCAGACTAGTTATGTGTAGCAACGGATTCACACATTGATCAATAATTTAAAAAATACAAGTAACTGATCATAATTATAGTATAATAAAACATAAAAATATATAATTTTTATAAAATTGGGATGTGGGGATGGAGGGGATTGGGATGTGGGGATGGAGGGGATTGGGATGTGAAGATGGAGGAGATTGGGATGTGAAGATGGAGATGTGTGGATGGAGGGATTGGGATGTGGGGATGGAGGGGATTGGGATGTGGGGATGGAGGAGATTGGGATGTGAAGATGGAGGAGATTGGGATGTGGGATGGAGATGTGTGGATGGAGGGGATTGGGATGTGGGGATGGAGGGGATTGGGATGTGGGGATGGAGGGGATTGGGATGTGAAGATGGAGGAGATTGGGATGTGAAGATGGAGATGTGTGGATGGAGGGGATTGGGATGTGGGGATGGAGGGGATTGGGATGTGGGGATGGAGGAGATTGGGATGTGAAGATGGAGGAGATTGGGATGTGGGGATTGGGATGTGTGGATGGAGGAGATTGGGATGTGGGGATGGGATGTAGGGATGGAGGCTCTGCCTGCTATGACCACACAGGAGTTTTTATTTTGTTGGAAAATGTAACTATTATTGTCCAGCTCTAACCTGACAAATGCAACTATAAGACATGAAGATATTATAAACGTCATGATTTTTTGTGTATACACACAGTGTATATATTAAACAGGATCTTAACAGGGTGAGGATTGTGTCACTTATTATGACTAAACAGACCACAGTTTTACTTCTCTTAACTTTATTGACATTACATACAAAAATAGAAACAAGAAGCAAGAATATATAAATAAACTCTAAACATTACAGATTATTCTGAAAGACGGCGAGAGAAACTTTAAATTCATTCATGGAGTGAGATTTCTGTGAAGTACAGAAAATAAATACAGTGATTTGATGAGGTAGATTCAGTTCAGTGCAGCTTATTATTGAACCGTTTACAAGAACAATATCTAAACATCCTTAAATCAAGATATGTCGTTTAGGGGCGGCAGTGGCTCAGTGGTTCATCTACAAACCAGAAGATTGGTGGTTCAATCCCAGTTCCACCTGACCAAGTGTGGAGGTGTCCATGAGCAAGACACCTAACCCCAGCTGTGTGTGTGTGTGTGAGTGTGAGACACCTAACCCTAGCTCTGTGTGTTTCAAATCATTTGTGGTGTAGTGGTACATGTTAAGACTTAAAACAATTCACATAAAACACAGCAGCTATAAATTATTCTTGAGAAATGACGAGAAACCTGTTCTCACCAACACCTCATCAAATCTCCACGGAAACCAGCCACTGGTTACCATGGCAATATGCCATACTGGGTTACTAGAGTAAGTCACGGACTTCAGTTGTGTGTATTCATCCGTAAGCGTCACATGACCGGATCTACTGTATGGCGGCGTACAGGCAGTGCTGGAGCTGCGAGGGGCCGTCACACACACACCCCGAGGGTCTGATTGCATCCAGATCCCGCAGGATCCCGTCGATCACCGTCTCGTCCAGCAGTGGCCAGTGTGTGTCCAGCGAGCGGATCTGATGGGCCAGCGAGTGTGTCTGTGTGTCCAGTGTGCCGGAGTCCGGCAGGCCGTAGAGGAAGTGTGTGTGTGTGTCTGCAGCGGGTGAGGACTCCGGCGTCAGATCCGGCCCAAACAGGAAGTGCTCCGGGATCTCGCTCGTGTCCAGCACCGGCACACACACGGGCACCCGGTGAGAGTCCAGCACACACACGGGCACTAGGTGAGAGTCCGGCACACACACGGCAGGTGGGTACGGATGAGACGCAGCGAACGCTGGCGGGCAGAAGCGCGAGTCGCTCACCAGCTGCTCCAGAGCACTGAGGCCGGAGGACAGGAAGTCGTCAGACAGGAAGTCGGAGGAGTGGCAGGAAGTGGGGCTGTAGGGCGGCGTGGGGAAGAAGCCGGTCTCCGAGCTGCTCCCGGTCTTGATCCGCATCTCTGCTGCCGTCGGACCCGGAGACACCGGAGTGCTGCCGTACAGCTTGTGTTTGAGATAGACGGCCTCTGTTTCACTGCGGACGGAAGAGCATGAGTTACTGAGACACACACAGCTCTGCAGGACGCTTCTTCAATCCTCAGATTCTGTAATCAGTCCGAGTGGGGTTTCCACAGGGCTCAGTTCTGCGGCCTACAGGTATATTGTTTTCTTTGTACAGGTCAGTACCACTCAGCTTTATTTGTATCATTGGTATGCAGATGATACTCAACTATAGCCGCGTTTCCACCGCAATTACCAGCAACTATTTCTTGTCCCAGGAACTTTTTTCATAGGAACTTTTTTTGCCCCAGACCGCTTGCTTACTGCGTTTACACCGCGGACTAAAGTACCGGTCCGAAGGGGGATTATGTAGTGTTGTAATCCTATGGATGGTACATAATTTTTATTTACACACACACACACATATATATATATATATAGGTCATCTCAAACATCCCTTTTAAAGATCCCTAATCTCAGCTAAACTCCACAGGGGGTCGTGCCTTTCAGCTGCTGCACCCGCCTCTGGAAGAACCTGCCCTCGGATATTCAGATATTAGATGTTGTACTACATCGGGTGCGTCTAAATCACGGTTGAGGACGTATTTAGTTCTTGCTCAGGGTTATGGCTGAGCTAGCAGAGGAGTATATTCACAGCACTTCACTTTTTCCACATTTTTCCGTTTCAGCGGCAAGATCAAACTAGACGGACATTTAAGAGATACGGTATACTGTCATAACACTTATTACACAGCAGTCGATTACTTACATAATTATGGAGATATTGATTTCAGATTAAACTGTTATCGTACCTGTTTGTATCTCATAATCCAACAGAGGACAAAACAATAGACACAAAATGGCCGCCGCTGCGTTTGTATAAAACAAGAGAGAGCGAGTGTACAGCGCTGCTGACTTCAGTGACCCGGATGAGCCTGAGCTTCTGCTGTTATCTGGGAATAACTATTGACCAATCAGAATCAAGTATTCCACAGTGTAATAATATTCTTTGTATTTTTGGCTATAATATGCTGTTGTAATATTGTTTTAATGGAAAGAACTTTTAAAAACATGTGACAACATTGGCCAACTCACATTGTTTTAAAATTTGGTATACCAATTAACTAAACTAAACTAATGCTGTGTGAGTAAAGCAAGCAGGAGAAGATGAAGATGAGGATGAGGATGAAGAACAAATAAACCAAACTAATGCTGCATGAGTAAAGCAGGAGAAGATGAGGATGAAGATGAGGATGAAGATGAAGTTGAGGATGAGGGTGAAGATGATGAAGATGAGGATGAAGATGAAGATGAGGGTGAAGATGAAGATGAAGTTGAGGATGAAGATGAAGTTGAGGATGAAGATGAGGGTGAAGATGAAGTTGAGGATGAAGATGAAGTTGAGAGGATGAAGATGAAGTTGAGGATGAGGGTGAAGATGATGATAAAGATGAAGTTGAGGATGAAGATGAGGGTGAAGATGATGATGAAGTTGAGAATGAAGATGAGGATGATGAAGAAGATGAGGGTGACGATGATGATGAAGACTGAGGGTGAAGATGAAGATGAGGGAGAAGATGAGGGTGAAGATGATGATGAGGATAAGGATGAAGATGAGGGTGATGAAGAAGATGAGGGTGAAGATGATGATGAAGTTGAGGATGAAGATGATGATGAAGTTGAGGATGAAGATGAAGTTGAGGATGAAGATGAAGTTGAGAGGATGAAGATGAAGTTGAGGATGAAGATGAGGGTGAAGATGATGATGAAGTTGAGGATGAAGATGAGGATGAAGATGAAGTTGAGGATGAAGATGAAGTTGAGAGGATGAAGATGAGAATGAGGATGAAGATGAAGTTGAGGATGAGGGTGAAGATGATGATGAAGATGAAGTTGAGGATGAAGATGAAGTTGAGGATGAAGATGAGGGTGAAGATGATGATGAAGTTGAGGATGAAGATGAGGATGAAGATGAGGGTGATGAAGAAGATGAGGGTGACGATGATGATGAAGACTGAGGGTGAAGATGAAGATGAGGGAGAAGATGAGGGTGAAGATGATGATGAAGATGAGGATAAAGATGAAGATGAGGATGAAGATGAGGATGATGAAGAAGATGAGGGAGAAGATGAGGGTGAAGATGATGATGAAGATGAGGATAAAGATGAAGATGAGGATGAAGATGAGGATGATGAAGAAGATGAGGGTGAAGATGATGATGAAGTTGAGGATGAAGATGAGGATGAAGATGAAGTTGAGGATGAAGATGAAGTTGAGAGGATGAAGATGAGAATGAGGATGAAGATGAAGTTGAGGTTGAGGTTGAAGATGAGGGTGAAGATGATGATGAAGATGAGGGTGATGAAGAAGATGAGGGTGAAGATGATGATGAAGACTGAGGGTGAAGATGAGATGAGGGAGAAGATGAGGGTGAAGATGATGATGAAGTTGAGGGGATGAAGAAGATGAGGATGAAGATGAGGATGAAGACTGAGGGTGAGGATGAAGATGAGGGAGAAGATGAGGGTGAAGATGATGATGAAGATGAGGATGTTCACCTGATGATGTGGCTCGTGCAGGAGATGGACTCTTTGGCTGCTCCTATAGTTGCACAAGCGTAGACCCAGACCCAGGACAGATCCCGGCGCTGCAGGCGGACCAGCATCTGTGTGTGTGTGTCGCCTTCCTCTCGCACTGCAGAACCAGATCGGGTCAGTACATCAGCTGATCATGACATCACTGCGGCTCTAGTGTTTGTGAAAGAGTCTCTTCTGTTCATTTATTTGATCAAAAATGCAGTAATCCTGAAATATTATTCCACTGATTTATCATCATTACTCCAGTGTCACATGATCCTTCACAAATCACTCTAAAACGAGGATCTGATGATCAACACACAGTTATGATTATTATTGATGTTTCATATTTTTGTGGAAACGTTTTATTTCTCAGGATTCTTTGATGAATGGATGTTGAAAAGAACAGATTTATCTGAAACAGAATCTGTTGTAACATTATAGATGTTATTTATATTGCGTCCTAGCAGAGTAAAAGTGTGTGTTTGGTCCTGCTCGTGTGACTCACGGAGGGTCGTGTGGCAGCGGGCCGCGAGTGTGATGTCATCAGGGTGCAGGAGGCCGTACCACGATCGACCAATCAGCTCCTCCGCTGAGAAACCCAGGTGGAAGACGACACTGCGGAAACACAAACCATCAGTCAACACACCAAATCACTCGAGTCTTAATAAGGAAATAATTAATGAATAATTAATGAATAATGATCCGAAAAATGAACTTTCTTTAATGCACTGACAGATATTTGTTCTTGTTTAACTCATTTTTCAGTAAACAAGACTCAATATGTTCAGCAGTTCTGCTTCTTCTGCAGTAAGTGTGTCTTGATTTAAGAACGTTTGTGCTGGGAAACCCTGAGGAGGAAGAGGAGGTGTGTGTGATGTACCTGTAGGGGGCGTGAGCGAGGCTCATGTCGGGCCGGTGGAGTGTGTGGAGTGTGTGGAGATCCTGCAGTCTGTCGGCGGTGGGCGAACAGAGAGCCACGAACACACAGGAGTTCAGGAACCGTCCCTTCACCAGAGTCGAGCCGCAGCCGTGCCGGAGCCGGAAGGCCTTGGAGGAGCGCATTCGACACACCAGACTCCTCTCTGACACACACACACACACACACACAGCACATCAGATCTGGATCCGGACACACACATGCAGGAGAACGCTGGGATCCGACACACACACACACACATGCACTCCATGGCCCTCATCTGCACCTTCACCAGGAAGAGTGTTCTGCTCACAGGTACACACACACACACACACCTGTGGGGTCGTCCGGATCTCTCAGAGCCAGCTTCAGCGCTTCTGCATCTCGACTGTCCATCATATCGTAGAACGAGTCTCCCTGAAGCACGTCCACCTGTGAAACACACAACGCTTGAACACACTCAACAAACACAGGAGAGATAACCATCTAAACAACGGAAGCGAATCCATCCGATCCAACTTCAGCCGGACAATAACGAGTTCTAGAGTTCTGGAGTATCTGTGTTCCTGTAATCTCCTGTGTAGAGCTGCGGTGGAGCATCGGCAGTGAGTCGAGTCCGCTTCACACACACGGCAGATCCACACACACACACACAGCAGATCCACACACACACACGGCAGATCCACACACACACACGGCAGACACACACACACAGCAGATCACACACACACACACACACACACACACACACACAGCAGATCCACACACACACACACACGGCAGATCCACACACACACACAGCAGACACACACACACACAGCAGATCCACACACACACACGGCAGATCACACACACACACACAGCAGATCCACACACACACACACAGCAGATCCACACACACACACAGATCCACACACACACAGCAGATCCACACACACACAGCAGATCCACACACACACACACACACACACACAGCAGATCCACACACACACACGGCAGATCACACACACACGGCAGACACACACACACACAGCAGATCCACACACACACACGGCAGATCCACACACACACACAGCAGATCCACACACACACACGGCAGATCCACACACACACACGGCAGATCCACACACACACACAGCAGATCCACACACACACACACACGGCAGATCCACACACACACACAGCAGATCACACACACACACACACAGCAGATCACACACACAGCAGATCCACACACACACACAGCAGATCCACACACACACACACAGCAGATCCACACACACACACAGCAGATCCACACACACACACAGCAGATCCACACACACACACACAGCAGATCCACACACACACACAGCAGATCCACACACACACAGCAGATCCACAGTCATAAACACATGCAAACTTCATCAATATGAGACTATTTCAGATTATCAGCTGCACATGAAACAGCAGAAACTCACCATGGACAGGCCGAGATGTTCTTCCACGTTCTCCGACACATACAGGAGTTTCCCGTCTTCGGTCAACGCCACCATAAATCCAGGCAGGGCTTGAAGAAAGATCTCGCTCAGAGCAGACACTCCACTGAAGTCCTCAGCAACACCTGGACCAACACCTGGAGCAAGCAGAGATCCAGACTCAGATCTGAGACGAAGGATGTGTGTGTGTGTGTGTGTGTGTGTGTGTGTGTGTGTGTGTGTGTGTGCGTACCTGTGAGCAGAACACTCTTCCTGATGAAGGTGCAGATGAGGGCCATGGAGTGCAGGTACGACAGACGCTCCTGATCCTCGGATCCGATGGGAAGAAGCTCCCGAAGGCTCCGAATCTCAGCGTTGATCAGATCCCGACGCGCTTTGGACGCTCCTTTAGTGGACCTGCAGCAGAACACACACACACACACACACACACACACACAAGGTCAGACAACATCTGCAACCAACAGTGTCTAAAGCAGAGCCTCAGAAGAGTCCAGGACATCAATTATGACACACTCTCTCTCTCTCTCTCTCTCTCTCTCTCTCTCTCTCTCTCTCTCTCTCTCTCTCACACACACACACACACTTTCTCTCTATCTCAAACACACACACACTTTCTCTCTCTCTCTCTCTCTCTCTCTCTCTCACACACACACACTTTCTCTCTATCTCAAACACACACACACACACACACTTTCTATCTCTCTTTCTCTCTCTCACACGCACACACACACACACTAAAAATAAAGTTTGTGCTTAAAACAAGAACAAATATCTACCAATGAAATCAAAAATATAAACTTTATTCAAAGAGAAAACAAGACTATTTATCTCTCTCTCAAACACACACACACACGCTCTCTCTCTCTCTCTCTCTCTCTCTCTCTCTCTCTCTCTCTCTCTCTCTCACACACACACACACACACACACACACACACACACCTAAAGCTCACTCAGTTGTCAGTACAACAAACACTCACCCAGCGAACAGGAACATGTGTGTCAAGGTTCTTTCAATGTTATGAACGTTCTTCCAGTTAACAGAACTAATGTTCTCTCACACACACACACACACACACACACACACACACATTAGTAAGACGTCGTTCATGGTTTTCTGAAACTCAGATCGATGTCCATCTAATGTTTCACTTGTTAAAGAGAACATTCAAAAGTTACGCTCCCATAATGTTAATGATCAAACTGAACATCCCGTTATTGTTTTCTCTAAAGTTCACATAACCAAGAAAACGCATTCATTCAAAACATTCAGAAATTCAGACTCACAAACTTTCCTAGAAAAGATTCTTGTTAGCTAGGAAACTAACAAATGACGTCATTATAGCAGCACAATTAATTTAATCAAGATGTAAATATGAACGCATCATAACGGCGCGCGTGCACGAGACTGACCTGAAGCGTTTCGACGCGCGTTGGCTCCGTCTGACGCTCGCGACGCTCATCCTCACTGAGATCTGGAGCAAAAAGCCCATGTGAAAAACAGGGAAAGGGTTTCATTGATGTTGAAGAAAACGTCTATAACATGCAAACCCGAGGACAGGTCAGTGTTAGTATACATAGAGTTAGAGTTAGTTGAGCGGTGTGGAGCTTGCCTCACCTCTGACCGCTGAGTGTGTGTGTGAGAGAGAGTGTGTGTGTGATCCGCGAGTCTTTCGTGTTTATATAGTCTCGAGCTCAACCTGAGACCTGAGCCAGACACACTCAGCCGTGACGACACGAGGAGTGACCAGATAATAATAGCCCGAATGTGTAAAAATAACCAGTGACATCATCACAACAAACACACACACACACAGATCATTAATAGTTAGTGTTAGTTATTCCTCTCTGACTGTTATCTAAAACAATATTTCATGCATTTCATCAGGTTTGAAAAGCTTTCACGCATCATGTAAAGATTCACAAGGTGTGTGTAGTGTGATTTAAGACTGGAGTGCACTAAAGAAATCAGAGCAGAACTGACAACATTGTCAATGTTTAGAGATTAAAACAGGCCATCCCACACTAGCAGTTTCACACACTTTCACGTCAAACTCTTCTAAAATCAGAATATCAGGCGTCTGACCGGATGCAATCACAGACTGAAGTTTAATAGAGTCGGAGTCCATCAAACACCAGCTGATTTTCTGCAGACTGACTCAATCAGAGGATAAATCTGTGCAGAAGTGTGTGTGTGTGTGTGTGTGTGTGTGAGATTAGCAGAAGACGTCTTGCAGTTGTTTAGTGGGCACCGATCGAGCTCTGGGTTTATCAGATATTCATCTACATGTGTGTCAACGTCTCAATTATAACAAGTTCCTTTTCATTTAGGGTTAGACGAATCTCGAATGAAAGAAAAGCAGATCTCTATGCCACGATACATGGAACGATTGAGTGATCCTACCAGAGTAATGATCCGTCAGTCGTTGTCTCTGAAGAGCGTTGGCCTCCATCGAGCGCTCAGGTCAAAACAAGCCGAGCTCATGACACGACATCAGCTTTACTGACACGACATGAGTTTAATGCTGTGTTTGGGTCTGGAGAAGCTCGTCCCCAGAGAGAGATTGAGCTCAGACGACCCGTGGCCATTAGCGTCGAGCTGAAGCACAAGTTTAAGGGTCCTGTGAAAGCGAGGAGGCCAACAGGTGTGTTTCGTCCGATCACAGTTCCTCACACTGTTAACCTTTAGCTTTCACAACCCCTGCTCAATAGAAGCCCATTAAGGTCACGTCCACCGAGAGATCGGCCGAATCAATCACGCTTAGAACGAGAGGACAGAGACACGTCACTGAGAGCCTTACCCTGATCATGACGGGCCTGTGCTGGACATCTGACGGAGGAATCGGTCTGTCCTGGGAGAAACGGTCAGAATGATCCTGCAAAACTGAAACTGTGGATTAATAAAGTCAAGTCTCCATCTGTCCAGCGCTGTAACAGCACAGCATCTCTCCAGAGAACAGCAGATTACAGTCACAGAGAGGGTTCTACAGCAGATCTACAATAGAGTTATTGTCCAGATAAAGTTAGTTTTGATTGATTCACTTCCGTTGTAAAGATCATTAGTGATTAACGAACACCACACCGCTCGACTGAACACAGAAACTATAGTGTGTGTTCTGGACGTTCATCCGCACACAGCAGTGTTTGAGCTCCAGAACACACACTCTCAAACAGGATTCAAGGGGCGAGCGGAGAAAACTATGAAAAACGTGATCATCTCCGAGTAAACTTCAAAAAAGTGAATCTGAGAAAAAATTTTTTATTTCATTATTGAGTGTGTATATAAGTGTTCATTTAAAAAAACAAGTTTTCTTAATCTCAAAATTGCTCAAATTTAACTAATTCTTAAAGCTCTTTTTACATTTGGACACACTTCCTGAATTATTCCGGTACATTTAAGCAGACAACAAGCAAAATTATCCTCAACTTTATTGTTTAGGAAATTCAAAAGATTCCATTGAAAACCCGTTTACAACATTGATCGAGTCGTGACTTGTGGAAAAGGTTCATCCGCCACTGAGGAATCATGTCGTTTCCAAACATCAGCAGCCGGAGGGAACCGCAGCGCTCACACCATCACAACACACAAGCTCTCCTTCATTTCTCCGTTAGCACGTCAGCAACACCATCGTGGATCCGAATGACTCTTTAAAGCAGCAGCACGTCACTAAACCATCACGATCCCCGTCTGTCAGCTACACGTCAGTGTGAAAATGCACTTGATTTGATTTTAGGACTTCTCGTTTTCGTCAGGTTGCAATATTCAGTTTGGCGTCAGATATTCAAACACAATAAAATCTCAAATAGGACATATTTCAAATCCGGTCCGAGTAGAAGCCGTTAAAACCGTGTGCGCTTGGACTCGAGAGCTTGTGAAGATCGGAAGTGTCCAGAGGAGCATCAGGCACTGGACGAGACGCCGGAGAGTCCCGCGGGAATAAAGCACGAGCTTCAGCTTTGGCACCGTCATACCCATCAACACCAACACCGAGCAATCGAACCGTCCACATTCTGATGGATGTGTGTGTGGAAATACACTGGGTTTGTGATTCAGATTGATCCCCGTTTTCTCCAGGTGTTTATTAGATCGTGCCGATTTGCTCTGAAGTGAAACATCTTTCGCTGCCTTTGAGTAAATGAGAAAACATGTAATCTTTCACAACATCATGTCTTTGTGGAGTTTTTACGGTGCGGATCCTGAGGGACGCACGCATGCAGAGGGAATATTCTCCTGTCTATTGATTGTGGACTATTGTCAGAAGCACTGTGGGAAAACATAGGGATGTCTCCTCTGATATGAGCGGGTCGTAACGAAAGTCTTGCATATAAACCAGCAATCTGAACACACAAGCAGAGCAATGACAGATTACAGGTTAAATGACCTTCATTTCACTCCAGATTCTCAATAAAACACTGTAACACTGATGAATAATTGGACTGGTTTAAAAGCGTGAAGGTCCATTTCTCCGCAGAAGTTCAACAGTGGCGAATCAAACTGGGAAAAGGCCTTCGCCACAGCAGGACCGACGGAGAACTGGGATCCGGATCCACACGGGAGGAGCCGCCACGGGTCAGCCGTGAGACGAGAATATGGGCCGACTGATGGTACTGTTCGTGGTCATGGCCGTCAGCTCCCACCTGAGGACACACACACACACACACAGTTAGAGGAGAATATGGGCCGAATGATGTTACTATTCGTGGTCATGGCCGTCAGCACCCACCTGAGAACACACACACACACACACACACACACACACTAAAGGGATTTGTGTCCCTGCAGGAGGCCGGATGTGTGCCGGCTCTCGTTAGACTCATTAAGATAAGACGCCACTTGACAAGTTGTGTTCTCCATCACTATCAGACGAGCGTCTCCTACACACACCAGCTCCAGTTAAACACGCACACACACACACACAACAGTTCCAGTTAAACACACACACCTTCAGAAACAGGCCTTAAACCGCAGCACACACACACATGTTCAGATTCTGGATTCAGACAGTCATTATCAGAGACATTCACATCTCTGCATCTGCTACTGTTTATGGCCTGTTCGTCTGTATGTTAGATAAGAGTAAAACTAATAGACTACCGAAGTAATAAAACTGACTGCAGAAATAAATAAAGCATTACAGCATAACAGCCACTGCAACAACACGTCATTACAGAGAAATTAAGTCAAAATGCCTGATTAACCTTAAATAGAAACACTAGTCAATTTAAACGATAACGGTTTAGGGTTTTTTAGGCATTATGCTGAAAACAGAATGAAACACAAACGTCTTCATAAAGTATAGCATTTTATGACCAACTCCACTTTGGTGTGATCTTCGTCAGATTCGTTTGCGTGTTATTCCAGAACGGTTTGACGAATCAACTTGGATTCCAAGGTCTGAAGATGATCTGATTTGACTTTTGTGAAAATCTGATCAATGGTCTCGGAGGAGCTCGACATTTCTGAAAAAAATTTTTTGACGAAAACTGCCATCATAGGGTGCATTCGAACCGAGGAATCGGAGGAAAAAAAGAGTTGTGTTTCTACTCTTCAGACAGAGGGATTGAGTGAGAGACTATAGTATCAGTTCAGACTGTCCTCTATCTGTGTGACACTCCTTCCCACAGATGTGTTCGCCCACTCACTACAGAACTGACTACCCGCTGGAGTGCCTCAGGGCTCGGTGCTGGGACCGCTTCTCTTCTGCATCTACATGTCATCACTGGGATCTGTCACTCAGAAACATGCTTTATCCCATCACTGCTATCATCTAGATCAGGGATGGGCAACATCGGCCCTGAAGGGTCACTGCCCTACAGAGTTTAGCTCCAACCCTGAAAAAAAATCACCTGCCTGTAACTTTCTAGTAATCCTGAAGACCTTGATTAGCTTGTGTTTGATTAGGGTTGAAACTAAACTCTGAAGGACAGTGGCCCTCCAGGACTGAAGTTGCCCATCCCTGATCTAGCTGCTGGAGTGCCTCAGGGCTCAGTGCTGGGACCGCTTCTCTTCTCAATCTACATGTGATCACCAGGATCTGTCACTCAGAAACATGGGTTTCCTATCACTGCTATGCTGACTCACAACTCTAGCTCTTATTCCAGCCAGATGATCGACGGGAGCCGGTCGCATCTCCGCCTGAGACATCTCTGGCTGGATGAAGGACCTCCACCTTACGAAGACAGAACTGCTGTTGGTCTCGGACAGCCCAACACTACACCACAACTTCTCCACTCAGCTGAAGGCTCGTCATCCATAACTCCATCAAGGTCAGCCAGGATTCTTGGAGTTGTGATTGATGATGGGCTGAACTTCACATTACTAGAAACTGCCCGGTCCTGTAGAGAATTGTCTTATACGACATTAGGAGGATCAGGCCCTTCCTATCGGAGCTACACAACTCCTTCTCCATTCTCTTGTGTATCCAGACTGGACTATAGTAATGCTCTCTCCTTCCAGCATCTGTCAAACCTCTGCGACTGATCCAGATGCTGCCTCTAGAGTGTGTTTATCGAGCCGAAGAGACGCACGTCACTCCTCTCCTCATAAACCGGCACTGGTTGCCAGCAGCCGCTCGCATCAAATTCAAGCCGGTGACGTTTGCCTACAGAACCACCACTGGCTCTGCTCCTCCTCTCTACGTGCCATCCAGAAACTTCCCATCTCAAAGAGGCACATAATCTCCTTCTCGGACCATCACCTGGCCTGGGTTAGGGTTAGGGTTAGGGTTAACTGGTCCTGCTGGAGGAATGATCTGCCCAGCTCCACCAGAGCGGTTGAGTCCGTGGCCATTCTCAAGAAACAGCTGATCTTTCTCAGCAACACTCAATCCATAAATACTAACACTTTCTCTTATATTCTATATCTATTATATATATATATATATATTGCGTTAGACTAAACTGGGAAGGGTCATAGCACTCGCATATTGTTGTCCTACTGCTTCTATTGTTGTAAGTCGATTGGATAAAAGCCTCTGCTAAATGAATAAATGTAAATGTAGAACTAGTGAACTATTAAAACTACTGACTACTGAAACAGTTTCATAGTTTTAACAACAAAGAAACAGTATTTACAACAAAATGATAAACAATATTTATGGTCAGATTCATCTCACAGGAGCACAGACAATATAAACGGAAGAATATTACAAAATTGAAAATAAGGAAGTTTGATGTATCAGTGTGTGTGTGTGTGTGTGTGTGTGTGTTCAGCTGCTGGTGTTTGGACTCGACGTGCACAATGTATTTTGTCTTTGGTGAGAGCGATAATTCGTTTTACTAATTGGCTGATTTATTGTGCTTTGTTGCGGCTATGGAGAATTAAGGTGTCTTTACACTCTCCCTCCATGACGATTGTGTGAGTGTGTGTGTGTGTGTGTGTGTGTGTGCAAGTGTGTGTGTGTGTGTGTGTAACCTGATCAGTAAAGCAATGATCTGCTGACAAGAGCCCAGAGCTGATGAGGGTCAAGGGTTGAGGTGCAGATTGTTATCGCTGACTCTGGTTTCACACTCATTCAGTGTGTGTGTGTGTGTGTGTGTGTGAGAGAGAGAGAGAGAGAGAGAGAGAGAGAGAGACACCAACACACACACACACACACCCCTGTACACCACACACTCATACGCATTGTTTTTCTAAATTCTTCACAGAATTTTTTTTTTTTTTTTTAAATGTTCATAAACTGTTCCATTTTATTTATTTTACACTGTTAATTTGTACAATCAATTTAAAATGCTATATTATTTTACTATGTTGATGTCTTTATAATTATTCTATGTATTCCAAGCTTTGGCAATATTGTATGATGTACAGTCATGCCAATAAAGCAATTTTTGAATTGAATTGAATTGAGAGAGAGAGAGAGAGAGAGAGAGAGAGAGAGAGAGAGAGAGAGAAATTATGCGTGTGTGCGTGAGAGTGTGTGTGTGAGAGAGAGAGAGAAATTATGTGTGTGTGTGTGTGAGAGAGAGAGAGTATGTGTGTGTGTGTGTGTGTGTGTGACTCTCACCTGATGTCATGAGGGAGTCCAGACTGATCCAGACTGTACTGAATAACCGCTAACTTGCATAAAGTCTTCAGATTAGGACCTAAAAAACAAAGCAAGAAACTCAGTAATGCATTACAAGCGTTTGCTCTTAAAAATAAAATAAAGCTTCAAAAGGGGTTTCACACAGAATCCAGAAAATAACCGTTTCTGATGCCATAAAGAACCTTTCCGTGATCAGATCTTAAAGAACCACGTTATTCTTCCTGTGAAGAACCTTTTGTGCAATGACAGATTCTATAAATGCCAATAAAAAACTTCTACATATATTATACTTCGACCTAAAAATAATATCTTTTTAATAGGGAGGGTAATTAATTTGAATAGGGTTTGTTAGACACTGAATGTTCAGTAATGAGGTGTGGTCTTCTGTACAGCACACACTGATGCGCTCTCGGTGTGCGGTTCGCATCATAATGATCAAGTATAGTAGATTCCACGTGAGCAGAAGCTCTTCAGGACAGCCGTACGTGTGTGTGTGTGTGTGTGTGTGTGTGTGTGTGTGTGTGTGTGTCGCGGCAGGAGAGTCAGCGCTTCCCTCTATTTCACCTGTTCCTGTGGAGCTGATCCGAAGACTGCCAACGGAAGAGCCTTTATTTGGTGCCGGATGCACCGAACCGCGCGTGTGTGTGTGAGAGAGAGAGAGAGAGAGAGAGAGAGACAGCGACTGTGTTAATCAGACGCTTCGTCATGCTATGATCTGATATCGATTCTCTTAGCTAGAGATGTGATACTGACCAATACCTCAAACAATTCTGCAATACAATTACATTAGACTAGATTCAAGGATATATCGATCCATAATTTAATCATTTCTCTCTCTCTCTGTAATCTGAATTTAGTGGTTTTAGTGATTGTGAAGCACTTTGGGCAACAGCTGTTGCATTAAATGTGCTCTATAAATAATAAAATGAATATTATAATAGTGTAAAATTAGAAAAATGCATTAATTTAGGAAAAATAAAGTAGGTTACAAAATAAAGCTGTTAAAATGTGTTATTGGACAGTTTTTGAGAAATGTACGCTTTGGCAGTAATGTGCAGACGGACGTAGAGCCTAGAAATAAAGGTGCCTCTGAAAAATATTGTTTTTGCCCTTGTTTATGGTTTTGTTTGATCAATCTATTGTTACACACCGTAAACACTGCATGACTCGCATCATTTATCATATTTCAAGCTGTTGTTATTTTTACATGAAGTACAGCGAGGGTTAATCTTCAGCACTGGAACACACACACACACACACACACACTCACTGAAGTCCAGGATGTACAGGTCTGAATGGTCCATGAGGTTGAACTCGTCCCCCATCCCCTGCTCCGGACACGGACTGAAACACAAGAGCATCATCAGCACATCAATCCCATCATGCTTCATCAAGGGTTAGAAAACACGTGACCACCACTTTCATAATGCATAAATGCACTTTTATGATGGACAGATGCACTTTTATAATGCATAAATGCACTTTTATAATGGATAGATGCACTTTTATGATGCATAAATGCACTTTATGGACTCCATTATAAAGCTGGGAAGAGCCAGGACATTTTATATATTGTATTGTATTGTATTTGTATTTGTCTGAAAGAAGAATGTAATGGGTTCATTTTCGTTTTTTGGCTGAACTATCCCTTAAACCCTTTCAGTTTCCCACCGAGATGTTAAAGAAGCAGAAACACACACAGCCCTTCTCTCTCTCCGTGTTACAGAGGAAGCTGAGAGAGTTATCAGGACAAACACACACAGGAAACACTGCAGTATCTCACACACACACACACACAGCTTCCTGCACACACACCTGCACGAACACTAAACATCATCATCATCCTCACGGTGACCCGTCCCGGTCCTCGGCTCCGGAGTGCAGGACGGGTTCGGGCTTTTAAACTCCTGATGCTGCCTAAGCAAGAGGGACCAGGCCGGTTCGGGTCACACACACACACACACTGTCTCTATCACACACACACACACACACACCAGCTGTGGATCTCATCATCATCTCATCATCATCTCATCATCCCCCCCCGACCCACCGGGAGGTCACGGCCCGGATTAAGCCAGGCCTTTATCAGAGCCACGTTACATTAGCGTACACACGCTCCTGTTTATTTACCTTCAGCGGCCCGCGGCCCGCTCAGAGTTAATGAAACCTGCCCTATGAACCCCGCATCACACAGCACAGAGAGAGAGAGAGAGAGAGAGATCCGAGCCAGACTCAGCTAACCGGACACACACACACACACACACACACAGTTATTTCTGCAGAAGCTCTTAAAGGAGTTTCCCTGTTAGACGCTCATCTTACAGGAGGAGCCTTCACATTAATCACATTTTTTGCTCTCCCCTTATTTATCGTTTATTGTGTATAGCCATTGTTATTTACTGTTATTTTTATGTGTATATTGTTATTGTTGCTACTTCTGGATGTACTTTGAGTGATTTGAAAGACACCTTAAAATAAATGCAAAAAAAGCATCATTGTGAAGGTGACCAGTGTTCGACGCCCAGTAAAGCGTCCCAGTGCGAGCTCGAGCGGATCCTGATGGAACGAGTCTTCATCATCATCATCATCAACTCTTCATCCCCTCCACACTTATATATAGGGGTTTTTCTGTCTGACGCTAATTTAGTAGATCTGGCCCTCGATGTAGACATCATCCATAAAGCGCCTCAAAGACAGAAATCAAAGTTCCCTCATGAATGTCTTTCTGGCGCATTAACAGAAGTTCACCGGCGTTAGAAGAGCGAAGACCTCGGATATACGACGCGCTGTACAAACATCATGTTTCAAAGTTGCACTTAAAGTTCATTGGAGGACGTTTTACAAGAAAACACTATTTCAGTCTTTCACATTTATTTTAACGCGTTAGGTTAGGGTTAGAGTTAGGGTTAGCATTAGGGTTAGCGTTAGGGTTAGCGTTAGGGTTAGGGTTAGCGTTAGTGTTTTTAATTATTTACTACCTTCTTCTGAGTGGAGATGTATGAGACTTCGCATTACTGGCGCTTCTCGTGTTTATTACCTCTTTAGGAGGAATCTCTCGTTGCACTGCTCAATTTTACGTCACTTTTGATAAAAGCGTGTGATAAATGTACATGTACAACTGTTTCCAAGCCTGTTTCAGGCAAATTTGTGTCAGTGTATTAAACTCAATAAAAGCTATTGAGATATTAATATCAAAAGTTCAATCACAGCAGCAACACAAAGAGCCGTTCAGTAGCAGAAACCAGTGAATGATCACAGTCGACAGCAGCGGAAGATGAAGGCTGATAGCGGCTCACACACACACACACACACACACACACACACACACACACACACACACAGTGTGGAAGTGTTTGGTGAGTTTATGGGGTTTCCTGGTGTTTGCGGCTCATTTGTGTTACATGATCAGCCGAGTATCATTGAGGAGGCTCCTCCCCCTTCCCTCACACACACACACACACACACTCCCCCTATGAAAACACACTCGCTGTTGGTCGTAACACCGCTGGGAATGTCGGCTGGAATCTTCTAAAGCTTCTCTGCCTACAATCACCTCATTAGCCCGAGCCTCACCTTCTTAAAAGGTCACTAATGAAGAAATGAAACCCCCGTCCGAGAGACACTGTTTCTGCACACAAACTACAAAACTTCCTTCACAGCACGATCTCACACACACACACACACACACACACACACACACACACACACTCTCTCTCACACACACACAGACGTTCAGGAACTCGTTGTGTGCTATGACTTCCTGTGGAGAGTCTTATCTGCACACACACACACGCACAGATGCATCATGGTTCTCGCTGACACAGAGTTGTTTGTTGATGGTGAACATCAGTGTGAAGGTGTGTTAACACATTATCACTCTGTTAGTGCGCTTCATGTTAGTGTGTGTGTGTGAGCGCCACGTCTGAATCAAGCAGACCGACACACACCTTCACTGAATCCAACACACTCCGGAGCGGCTCGACTGTGAATATGAACACCACACACCCGTCACATCTGAGTCAAAAACAGGTCACAAGAGCTGACCCTAAGCAGCTCGGCTGGCTCTTCTCGACTCGTTACGGTCCGGTTCAGCCGTCAGAACCGAGTCTCCTCTAGTCCGTCTCCTCATCCGTACAGTCTCACAGCATCTCTCCAGATAACAGCAGATTACAGTCACAGAGAGGGTTCTACAGCAGATCTACAATAGAGTTATTGTCCAGATAAAGTTAGTTTTGATTGATTCACTTCCGTTGTAAAGATCATTAGTGATTAACGAACACCACACCGCTCTACTGAACACAGAAACTATAGTGTGTGTTCTGGACGTTCATCCGCACACAGCAGTGTTTGAGCTCCTGAAAACGTGAATCTGTGAAAACACCGACACACATGCGTTCAGACTATAGATACACGCATTTGAACATATATATTCATATATAATATACTGTATATGTGTGCAGGCGTGTGTCTTTCTTTACAGATTGACTTCAACAAAGTACTTAAAAAGTCTTGCCTTAAAAATTCATGTGTGTGTGTGAACAACGTTAATCCCACGACACACCAAGCTGACCGTCACCGTGTGTGTGTGTGTGTGTGTGTGTGTGTGTGTGCACGCTTGTGTGTCGACCAATATATCTGTAGAAATTCACACACGCAGAACACACACACAGAACACACACACGCTAGCTGTCAGTCGGCTGCACTTCTGTCTGGCCTGTGCGAGTGTAGCGCTCCGCGGCGCAGGCGTTCATCAGCGCGTCGGTCTGGAGTCCCTTTAAACCACACACAGCAAACCAGCGACCTCGAGAGATCCTGCAGTCTGGGTCAGATCCCGCCCGAGAGACGCTGACGATCTGGGTTTATATTTAGACGAGACCGGATCAGATCTGAGTCACACACACACACACACACACACACATCAGCAGATTATCTCGGAAACACATTATCTGGCTGTACACACGGGAACTGGGAACACCGGATGTTTGGGGCGACTGGCTTCTGTTGGAGGACTGGGTGACACTCGCGACTAACAGAAGATATCCCACAATCCCTCTGCACATCACGCACACAGACGTTCTGAAGGCTAGCAGCGAAGATAGCACTGAACTAGCGCTTCCGTTACATGAAAGATAAATCAAAGATGTGATTCAAACTTCCATTTAAAACATTTTCACTGTAGGATTCACTTCCTGTTGAACGTCACGGCTGTCGTGGAGAGGCGG